>OW386291.2:13309820-13764550 GCA_936432065.2 Rutpela maculata | reverse complement strand
TATATATATATATATATATATATATATATATATATATATATATATATATATATATATATATATATATTTACTAAACGTAATTTCTCTCTGAAGCAACCCTCTATACATCCTTATTTAAAAATAAGGAAATTGACCAGACTACAACAATTTGCAAGTCTGGCGCGTTAAGTGTAATAATCACATATTACTACGAAACGCTGTAATTCGATTTTAGCAAACACCGACCGATAGATTTATTCCTAAATTAAAGGAACTCTCGTGTCAGCCACTGCACACCACTTGCAGACTGCAGTTTCGAGCTGTTGGCTCTCATCAGTGCAAGGTAGGCATGCAGTGACTGGCAACGAGATTTCGGGTGACATGGTACATGTTCACAATCTTAAGACTGCAACATGCAAAATAAGTCGAAGGCGCCATCTCGCGGTCGCTGTTCACTACAATCGAATTGGTTAGCCTGAGATGGGCAGCAAATGTTCAAAAATATGCTTCTAGAAGGCAGAGTATTTACTAAACGTAATTTCTCTCTGAAGCAACCCTCTATACATCCTTATTTAAAAATAAGTTGCCAGTCACTGCATGCCTACCTTGCACTGATGAGAGCCAACAGCTCGAAACTGCAGTCTGCAAGTGGTGTGCAGTGGCTGACACGAGAGTTCCTTTAATTTAGGAATAAATCTATCGGTCGGTGTTTGCTAAAATCGAATTACAGCGTTTCGTAGTAATATGTGATTATTACACTTAACGCGCCAGACTTGCAAATTGTTGTAGTCTGGTCAATTTCCTTATTTTTAAATAAGGATGTATAGAGGGTTGCTTCAGAGAGAAATTACGTTTAGTAAATACTCTGCCTTCTAGAAGCATATTTTTGAACATATATATATATACATACATGTATACATACCGGTTTCTTAAAAGGCGAAGTTCAGTAGCTCGCATGTAGCTACATGCGAGGTCCTGCTCTACCACTTAACCAAATTTTTTGTGTGATCCAGTATTTGCAACTCGTTATTTTCCACTTTAATTTTTAAATTGTCTATGGCCATCTGTCTCTTATTTTTAGACCCAAACAATAAAACAGCAGATTTAGCAGGATTAATTTTTAAACAATGTTTGTAACATAATTGTATTAAATTTCCTATATCGTCATTTAAAATTTGTACAGCTCTATCTATTTCGTCAGGTTTAAAAGAATAATAAATTTGAGTGTCGTCTGCATAATAGTGAGACGAACAATGCCTTAAGCTGTTTTTAAGAAATGAAGTATAAACTGAGAAAAGTAATGGGCCTAATATATAGCCCTGAGGGACACTGCAAGTAATAGTTACTTTCTGTGAAAACTGGTTATTGATTTTGACCATTTGCCGTCGGTTATGAAAGTAACTGCAGAAGAGTACAGATGAGTTTTGTCCCACTCCTATGTGAGTTAAAATAGCTATTAAAAGATCATAATTTATGGTGTCGAAAGCTTTGGTATAGTCTAGCAGAACTAAAGCTGTTAGATTGCCATTATCAGTAGCATGTAATATGTCGTCCGTTATTTTGAGTAAGGCTGTCGCGCAGCTATGACTCTTTCTAAATTCAGATTGAGTATGAAAACATAACTGGGAGTGCAATACCTTTTCAAAAACATTAGACAGGACACTTAAGATACTTATCGGACGAAGGTCCTTTAATTTTTGAGGATTGTTTTTTTTAGGTACAAGTATAACATGGGATGCTTTCCACTGAGTGAGGAAAATATTTTGAAGCATACATGAATTAATTATGTGTGTTATGAATTGGATAATTATAGGTCAATACAAAATCAATTTAATATTTAGACCATCTGCACCAGTTGCATTAGATTTTATCTGATTTAATATTTTTCTGACTTCCTCGTTAGTGGTTAAAGTGAATTCAAAACGATCCACATTTGGTTTTGGTTATTTGAATAATAATTAAGCAACTCCAAATCAGGGTCATTAGTAATATTTGATGTAACATGTACTGATTTATAAGATTAGCATTGGATAAATGTTCTGGTATAGCTGTTTTTCTATTTTTGGAATATATACTTAAATCTGATAAATCTCTCCAAAGTGAATTGTAACTATTACTCTCTATATGAAATTGTAAATAAGCTTTCTTTTCCGCGTTTACTGCTGCATTGACGTAATTTCTGAGATTTTTATAGTGTTCCCAGTCAGTAATATTTTTATTTCTTTTATACTTTTTAAGAGCTTTGTCTCGTAGGCTCATGACCAATTTTAAATTGTCTGTTAACAGAGATATTAGAAGATCATTGAAAATGCTGATTTTTTCATCCACATCAATAGTTTGTAAGATTAACTCAAATGGCAAATTAGATAAATCATAATAAAACTGTTCATGGTTAAAGCTCTTGAAACATCTAAAAGTATAATAAAATGGATCAGTAGTGATACTGGAAAACTTAAATTTACAATTTACTAAGCAATGATCAGATATGTTTAAATTTTCTACTGCAACATCAGAGACAATTAAATTTTCAGAACAAATAACTAAGTCTATTAAGATCATTGAGGTCGCAGTAACTCTAGTTGGTTTATCGATAATTTGTTTAAGTTCGAAATTATTTATAAGTGACATTAGGGATTTTGTACTATTGCTATAAAAATTTAAAAAATTTATGTTAAAATCTTCAGTACAGATAACACTTTCGTGCTGCGGGGTAATAATAGTGAGACATTGTTCAAAATAGTTCAAGAAATCAGCTAGTGAATATGCCGGTGGTTTGTATATTCCACCGATACATAAAGTTTGCTTTTTAATGTTTAGAGTCACCCATAATTGTTCAGTGTCACCTGTTGGTAGAATGTTCATTACTTGAAATTTGTGTTTACATTTTATATAAATTATTATGCCTCCACCACGGGAGTCCCTATCTTTTCGAACCAAGTTGTAGTTTTCCAAACCAATTACAGTATCATCAATATTTTGGCTCAGCCAGGATTCTGTTAGAAGAATTACATCATAGTCATTATTTTTAACAAAATCGAGTAATTTTCGGTATTAGAGACCTAATATTTAAATTTATAATATTAAGCACCATAATGTACTTAGCTACAGATCACAAATTAGAAATAAATATTAGAAATAATAACAATAATAATAAATGGTTACACAATCAATATTAAATTATTTGTAATTGCTATTTTCTAACCTTCGGTTTGCTATTTCTACTGCGTTTTCGGGGGATCTTCCTTGTGTTGCTCCTCTGAAAACTCCTCTCCTCAGTTGATTTTTTAATAATTCATCGTTCTGCACTTCTATTATTTTTATTTCCTCGTTCTTCTGCATTGCTAGGTTATTCTTTCTATCCACTACGTAATCCTCGTCTTGAAATTACATAGCTTCCGCGTATACGCTGATATACAAACCGCTAGAAGGTGGGACGAGATCGCTGTGTATCCCAAGATGGATTTCACCCATCCAAGCACTAACCGCGCTCAGCTTTGCTTCACTGGAGTGTCGAAATACATGTACAGTCAAGACGTCTCTACGCCCGCCCCAGAGAATGCACTACTTCATTGACCGATGTTCCGTTCATAATATCCTTGGTTCCGATATCAGAAATAGAATAGTAGCGACATCTAGGAGCATTCTACTAGAACCATAGTCCAGACAATATGCACGCCAGTGAATGATGAAGAAAATAATAATTATTATTTTAAAAATTTATTTACATATATTTACCTATTTAAGCCGTAAGTTTAAAAAATAAGTTATGATTGACTGTTAAGCAGAGAGTACTCTCTGGATGAGAGGTTGAGTAAGTTTTACGAATTATAATGTACAGTACAGTTTTTATTTCTCAAATTATTAATGTGTTATTACTTTGTACTGAATTACTACCTTAAGCACATTTCTTCCTTATATCTTCCCAGAGCGAGTGTGTTTGACTTGTTCTTATATGCAGGTTTATGTCATTTGTGCCTACACACGTAATAGATGATTTGCCTTTTACATGTAATTTTTTTCCTAAACGATCTTCTGTCTGCCTAAAGTGTAAAAGCCTAGCCAACAATTAATAAATTCGAAATATAAAAGTTCTTAGGGAAATTGAAACAGTTACAGATGGACAAGTATCAGTATATATTGTAACGTGTTTCCACCCTTAGGAAACTACCCCTTGCAAAATCCGTGGGTTCCAAAAATTATAACAAGAGATTGTCCACTAACACACTTTATTAAATATTTACTGGATACTTCACAATACTATTGTTAATTTAAATACACTTTACTGACTAAAAATCACAATGTTTATTACTTTGTTTATCATTAAACTCTTAACCTCACTTTCTATATTTTCTGAACTTTCTGAACTACTCGCCGAGAATGCGGTTGGTCTTTTATACCTAAAAATGACAGATCTCGATTGTTCTGTGATGACGCCACCATTCTCTAGAGAATTCCAGATGTCACTTTGGAATCTTCTGGTAGGTTCTTTTTCGAGTAGGTGCAAATACACTACATTCATTCAGACATTCGATCTGTTGAAGTCTGCCTACTTTTTAGTAACATAACCTTAAATTTTAAGGGGTGCAACATATTACAATATATTAATATATATACTACAATTTACAGGAGTGGTAGAACTTTTTTAAAGCAAATACCATAGCTCTGATTTCTTTCTTAGTTACGGGTCTTATTTGGTCCACATAAAGAAGCCGTTACATGACGCGTGGTTCGCCGAACCACGCACCAAGTTCGTGGTTCGCCGAACCACGCGCCGTGTAACGGCTCCTTGAATTCAGGGTGTCAGTAGTGTACCGTAGTTCATTTAGATTTGTGATGCATTTGGTTGTATCCTTTGATCTGTGCAAGTTTACCGAGCGAACCACCCATGTCAGACGGCGCGTGGTTCGTGGATCGTCGAACCACGCGCCGTGTAACGGCGCCTTAACAACATGCCCTTCCTCATGCTTGACCTGAATTGCGTTCCGTATCAGATCAATCAGTGTACAAAGTGCTGGGTCATGGAAAAGCAACCTTTCTACAACATATAAATTGTATCAGACCATTTTTTTAAATATTACATTTTATATTAATTATAGGTTTTATGATTAATTTTATAGCTTTTGTCATATTCAACATACATAGTTACTTTCAATTTTTTGAAGGTGTTTTATTACACCAAGGAATACTCATAAAGACATCATTCAATTATGTATGTATGTAAATGCTTATTATATATGATTTATGGTCGTGAATCTCCTATAATTCAGTCGTACATTATACCATCAGCAATAACTGACAGGACAAAGTTTTCCCTTTTTTAAAACGTCTATATAAATAATAATCATTAATTATATACTGAAATGAAAGGCGGTGAATGGCATTTTCACAAAACAATAAATTATTACAACGCATCAAAATAAAAAATCGAATATTAGCATTAAAAACTTTTAATAATGGGTTATTAAGTAATTATTTATACATTATTGATTTGTCTAGGCAACATTAAATAGTATGGTTGAGGGAACTCATTCGAGGCTACTTATAGATGGAGGTGTAATTTCTCTAACTTGTCCAGTAGCTAGGCTACAGTAAATCCCACGAATGTGTGCGAGCGTTGAGAGAAGAACCCGCACAAATCATATGGGTGCGACACTTGAAAATGGCTAGGTTGCCCAGATATTTTGATTGGAACTGTCAAAGTCACAATAAAGCTAGAAAGCGAGATAATTGATCATTACTTACATGTTTTTCTGAACTCTCCAAAGGTATGTAGCGGGTTTCTTTACCTGATATTTACGTAACTCTATAAATTGGCAAAGGCGTCGGACAGGGCTGTGTTCTGTCACCAACTCTCTTTAACATCTACAGTGAACACGTGATGGGACATGTGCTCGATACCGGGAAGGTGAAGCCAAGATTTTTAAGCGTAAATATTACAAGTATACACTTACACGAAACGAAAATTATGATTGTAGATTAAGCGAATAATAATGACACGTTTAGAATAAGACGACTGAGGTAGTAAACAAGTTGAAGTCCTTGTAGACAATACTGGCCAATGAGAATAGGAGATCAGGCGAAGAATACCGATGGCAAGATCGGTAATATGCAATTTATCATTATTTAATTTGTCTATGTTGCTCCTATTTTTTTTTCTGCCGACTTTATCGGCTGGCGCCCACACATAGCTTGCTTTAATGTCAATTAATTTATCTGTAATATTTAAATATAATTTTGAGAGCGTTTTCACAACCCCGATGAAGATGGAACAGCCGAGGTTATCGAATATTCTAATATTTAGCATTATCAACCTGCTAATAGGTACGCCCATATGAATTAAAATTTGTTTTATTTTTCATTCATAATTGTCAATGATTTTCTTAGACTAGTTCACAAGTTCAAAGCCGTGTTGATTTTTGATAAAATTATGGGTGAGGGCTCATTGGATTCGGAATAACGTCTAGAAAAATGTGCAAAAGTTTCAAACCCATACATAAACAATTGCAAAAGTTATAAACAAATTAAAATTGAAAAAATAACGAGTTCCGTTTTTTGCAAATAACTCGAAAACTGTTAATATTTAAGAAATTTTAAGGAAAGATTCTTAAAGAGGAAGAAACCTCCACTAAAAAAGTCCTGACTCCCGAAACTTTATCTCTGTTATTAATTATTTTAATTTAATGTTGAAAAGGGAGCTCCGCGCGGCGAACACTAATCCGTTACGATGCTCTGAAACCGGCCGTTACAAGTAAAACATATTTTTATGTTGTTAACTATTAATTTAAAATTTTTTAAAAATTATGGTATTATTTAGACACTTAAAGGAACAATATCCCATTGGAAAAGAATGTTTTCACCGATTTTTCATAAAATGAGCCTATTGTTAATTAACAATTTTTTTTAGAGTTTGCGTTTATATTTCAAGTCAGATAATTGTTAAACAAAAGCCACTAAAATTATTTCGCTTCGTGGAGACCTTATGTCAACTATACTTTATGGGATTATGACATTGCGATATTTTTAATTGTTACAGTCTATTAGTTATTAATTATTTAAGCTAACAAAAAACTAAAAAATGAAAAAAGAGTTTGAAAATTTTTTTTTTTTTAAATTTTAATTGTTATTACTGTCTTTATATTCAAAAATACTACAAGATTACAAAAACTTTAAATTTTTGTTGCTATTTGTTTAAATAAATTTTATAAGCAAATAGATAAATTATGTATTCTTGAAAAGAAAAAATGCCATTTTTTAATTCTTTATAATATTTTTTTCCTTCTTTCATTATTTAAATAAATTATTAAGAAAAAATTTTATTCTTAAAATGTATTATTTGCAATTCTCTACAAGGTGGAAAAAACAAAATTTTTTGTTGTTAATTTATTTGTTTATTTAATAAACAATGTGTTATTAATAATCGCCAGAATGTGTTTATATTTTTTTAGATAGAAAAAAAAATAACAAAAACAACAGTATACATAAACATGTCAAAATTCTATAAAAAATATTAAAAAAATGTTTTTGGCATGTTTATGTATACGGTTGTTTTTGTTATTTTTTTTTTCTATCTAAAAAAAATATAAACACGGCGATTATTAATTATTAATAACGAATTGTTTATTAAATACACAAATAAATTAACAACAAAAACGAAATCTCTTTTTTCCACCTTGTAGAGAATTGCAAATAAAAAATTTTAAGAATAAAATTTTTTCTTAATAATTTATTTAAATAATGAAAAAGGAAGAAAATGATTGTAAACAATTAAAAAATTTTTTTAAGAATTTTTTTTTTTAATCATTGACAAGGTCTCCACGAAGTGAAATAATTTTAGTGGCTTTAGTTTAACAATTATCCGACTTGAGATATAAACGCAAACTAAAAAAATTTGTTAATTAACAATAGGCTCATTTTATAAAAAATCGGTGAAAACATTTTTTTCCTTTAAGTGTCTAAATAATACCATATTTTAAATTAATATTTAATTACATAAAAAAAGGTTTTTACTTGTAACGGCCGGTTTCAGAGCATCGTAACGGCTTAGTGTTCGCCGCGCAGAGCTCTATTTTCAACATTAAATTAAAATTATTAATAATAGAGATAGAGTTTCGGGAGTCGGGACTTTCTTTATTGGAAATTTCTTCCTCTTTAAGAATCTTTCTTTAAAATTTCTTATATATTTAATAGTTTTCGAGTTATTTGCAAAAAACGAAACTCGTTATTTTTTCAATTTTAATTTGCTTATAACTTTTGCAATTGTTTATGTGCGTGCGGGTTTGAAACTTTTGCACATTTTTCTAGGCGTCATTCCGAATCCAATGAGTCCTCACTCATATTTTTACGAGCTTTATCGAGAATTAACACGGCTTTGAACTTGTGAACTAGTCTATCTGAGAAAACTATATAAAAATTTCCTTTTGGGATGATTTTTTTGACTTTTTAAATTTTTTATTTAATGTGTATTTCCAAAATGAAATACCGAATAATTATTTTCGCCAGAAATAAATTAAAAACAAAACTTATCTTGAGAGTACGTATGCTTAAATGTAAAACATTAAATGACATTGATTTTACATGCATCTCTTTCTAACAGGTAAAAATATGATGGGGATGCTAAAATACCCTGAAGATTAAAAAATAAATTAACATTTATTCGGTAACCGAGTGGCGATGTAATTTTATCGACTGAACTTTCAGGAAAGCTGTTCATATTACCATTCTTATGGAATAAAATAAGATTGTAAATAATTGGTTCGATTTTTATCTGGGGCAGCTCACAGCCTATCAAACGAGACATCTCATGTTCAGATCTGTCAGTAAAAGTATTCGTTACGCCCGTTAAACTCGTATCAAACTCCAAATCGAAACTGATACTCGCCCGTCGACGTATCGCAGTAAATTTTCCAACGCAAGAAGTAACTTTTATAGTGGTATAAATACCATCAGACAGTGCCGTAACCAGATTTGAATTGACGGGGACTAGATACGTAGGAGGAAAACATTTGGAAAATATTTTATAATGATGATATATATAGAATTGGACAACAAATATTGTAGATAGATATTTTATTTGACCAAGTTACAAAATACGTTTTTGGCAAGTCAAAAATAGAAAATACATAATATAAAAAATGTATGCACACTACATATACAAATACTTCACACAATATAAAAGAATCAAAAAAAAAAAAAAAAGAAAGAAGCAAGCTCCCACGAGATGGCCAGAGCATACCAAACAAGCAGAGGTTAAACTAAAAGATATCAACAAATTTGTGTGTTTACAAATTCATCAATTGAATAGAAACAATATTTTAAAATGTGTTTTTTTATTATGTTTATGAAACTATTAAAATTAAGAGATTTTACGTCATTAGGACTGTGATTGTATAATTGAAGGTTTAGAGAGTTTTTCTGTGATTTTGTTAATCTAAGACGAGGCTGCCTAAGTTGATTGGAAAACCTAGTGCTATAGGAATGAAGATCTGAGTTAGTACAAAAAGAATTTACATTCTTGTGAATTTCATGTAAAGTAACATAAATGTAAAGAGAAGGAACCGGCATTATACCAAGACTCTTAAATATTGGTAAACAGTGGTCCCTCCAACCTGCATTAACAACTAACCTGATTGCTTTCTTCTGCCGAAGAAAGATTACAGCTGCCCAAGATGATCCACCCCATAGGAGGATAGCATAATTAATTTGAGCATGAAATAATGAAAAATAGCATGTTTTTAAGGTTTTAGAACAGACTTGATTTTTTAACCTACGTAACATGAATATTGAACTTGATAATTTGTGTGACAGGTGCTCCACACGATTGGACCAGTTTAGAGTGTCATCTAAAACAACGCCAAGAATTTTAACACTGTTACCCTTGATTAGTGAATTATTTGTTGAGAAAACGATTTGTTGGGTGTTTTCTTCGTTTAATTTAAGATTATTCGAGGAGAACCAAGCACCAGCCTGTTTGATAGAACTAAAGCTATTAGGTCAGGAATATTCAAATTAAAATCAATAATGGATGTATCGTCAGCATAAGCGACGCATTTTTCTGGTGACATAAAGTGAAAAAAATCATTGACGTGTAATATAAAGAGTAGGGGCCCCAAAACAGAGCCTTGGGGAAGTTCTGAGTTTAAATTATTTATAGAGACATAGTGAAGTCTGTTGTTAAGATAGGAATAGAAAAGTGTAAATTGTAACAGTTTTAACAGCTCATTTGCTAATTTATTAAAATAATAATAGTAATAACAATAATAATAGACTGATGGTTTCCTGGTAGCCATCCAGGATGAAATGATTTGAACAAGAAATTATGAGAAACACATTACGAAAAAAGATGTCGAAGGTGTGTGACGCTCCCCGCACGAAACAATAGATCATATTATAGCGGGATGCCCGATATTATCCAATACGGCATACGTTGGAAGGAACAATCGAATTTCGAAAATTATCCACATCCAATTCGCACAAAAAAAGTCTGTCAAAGATCCTCCACCTTACTACAAATATAATCCTAAACCTGTACTAGAATCTACAAGCCATGTGCTCTGTTGGGATAGGCCAATGATCACCCATTACAATATCGACTATAACAGACCAGATATAGCACTGATCGATAAAGAAAATAAAAAGGCTGTTATAGAAGATATAGGATGCCCACTAACACGTAAGATAACGAAAACAGAAATGGTAAATAAAAATGAGAACTTGGCCATCCAACTTAAGTACGTGTGGGGTGTGAAACGAACTCGTCTTACGGTATTTTGTCATTTTGGGCTAGATTTTACCGTTTCAGAGATATCGGCGAAAAATAGTAAAAAAGCATGCATTTCACAACCGAAAATAGCGCAAAAACATGCACTCTTAAGATGTTAATATTTTTCGAAAAACACCTGCGGGAGGGCCGTACGATGTCGCGATGCAAAGAGGAAGGAGTTCCAGTTGATCCGCATCCTAAATTGCACAGGGCAAATCGACAATTTGGCGCGGCACGAACGAATCAAAAGTGACATTTAGTGAAAACGGCGAAAAAAATGTCAGTCAGACATGTCAATATAATGGTGAAGTTTGTATTTCATGGCTGCCATACAAATTTATTGTATTAACTATACTGCGCATGCGTAACCATTGACGTGGCGGCTTTTAGCGGAAACTACCATCTTCAAATTATAAATTGAATATAAAATTATTTAACGTCCATAAAAAAATTACTTAGTTAGTTATTATTAGTTCTAGAATGTTAATTTAATGTAAATACAAATTATGAAATAACCCCATTGTTATTAATTTTTTGTCGAATTCATAATTTTTCGAAATTTTGGCTATGAAAATATAATTATGGAAGATATTAATAATGAATTGAAGGACAATTTTTTTTTCTGCCTAAATTCAGACGCCGCACAGTGGCGAGAAATGTCAGTGTTCCACCCAAATTACTCTAGAGGTCGTAAATTTTAAGTGAGACATTCTTTTTTTTTTAATGTTCGTCTTAAAATCACCTATCGATCCCTCTAGCCGGATTTTGAAATTTCATTTTTCATTTTTTTTAATTTTTAATAGAAAATCATATTTTTACAGAAAAATACTGTTTTTTCTATTAAATTTATTCTAACGGGCCGTAAATTTGAGTTTTCGTAACAAATTTTTTTTTCAAATCTTCGTCTTTTAATCAGCTATTGATCTGTTTACATGAATTTTTGATTCAAAATGACTGTCAAATATAAAAAAATACGATTTTTAGATAAATAATTCATACAATAACAGGTTGGTGTTCAGAAAAATATATATAGTGTTTTCAGTGTATCTGGTTCCGAAGTTGACAGGAAAATATGTATTTATAAATTTGGCAGCTGCCATAATTGTTTTCAAATTTCCAAAGATAGATGGAAGAGCTTATTAATTTTAAAAATACCCTGTAAATGTATACAAAAATAGATATATATTGTTTTTGATCCGTTTGATTTAGTAATTGACAGGAAAATATGAGTTTTAAATTTGGCAGCTGTCATAATTGCTGTCAATTTTCAAAATATGGAGGTAACACCTTTTTAATTTTAAAAATGCACTATAAATGTATAGAAAAATAGATATATATTGTTTTTAAACTGCCAGATTTAGTTGACAGGGAAATATGGTTTTTAAATTTGGCAGCTACCATAATTTCTGTCAAATTTCAAAAAATAGAAGTTAGAGCTTATTAACTTTAAAAATACCCTGTGAATATATAGCAAAACGGATACAAATTGTTTCTAATGTACCTGGTTCCGAAGTTGACAGGAAAATATAATTTCTAAATTTGGCAGCTGTCATAATT
The DNA here is from genome assembly GCA_936432065.2 of Rutpela maculata. Classification (NCBI taxonomy): domain Eukaryota; kingdom Metazoa; phylum Arthropoda; class Insecta; order Coleoptera; family Cerambycidae; genus Rutpela; species Rutpela maculata. The sequence goes on along the minus strand of OW386291.2, from coordinate 13,752,255 downwards.
GCTGTCTCATATCAAAATATAGTAAGAGCTTATAAATTTTAAAAACACCCTATAAATGTGTAGAAAAATAGATATATATATTATTTTTGATCTGTCTGATTTCGTAACTGATGGAAAATATCATTTTTAAATTTGGCAGCTGACATAATTGCTGTCAAATTTCAAAACATGGAGGTAAGAGCTTATTAACTTTAAAAATACCTTATAAATATATAGAAAAATTGATGTATATTATTTTTGATCTATCTGGTTTCGTAAGTAATAGGAAGATATAATTTTTAAATTTGGCAGCTGCCATAATTGCTGTCAAGTTTTAAGGTGTGCAGATTAGAAGTTATTAATTTCAAAAATACTCTTTGAATGTATAGACAAATAGATATATATTATTTTTTATCTTCCTGATTTATGAACGGACAGGAAAATATTATTTTTAAATTTAGATATCACATTTTCCTGTCAACTTCGGAACCAGATACATTAAAAACAATTTGTATCCGACGTGCTATATATTCACAGGGTATTTTTAAAGTTAATAAGCTCCAACTACTATTTTTTGAAATTTGACAGCAATTATGGTAGCTGCCAAATTTAAAAACCATATTTCCCTGTCAACTACTAAATCTGGCAGTTTAAAAACAATATATATCTGTTTTTCTATACATTTATAGTGCATTTTTAAAATTAATAAGTACTGTATTTTGAAAATTGACAGCTATTATGACAGCTGCCAAATTTAAAACTCATATTTTCTTGTCAATTACTAAATCAAACAGATCAAAAACAATATATACCTATTTTTCTATACATTTACAGGTTGTAAAATTAATAAGCTCTTCCATCTATCTTTGGAAATTTGACAACAATTATGGCAGCTGCTAAATTTAGAAATACATATTTTCCTGTCAACTTCGGAACCAGGTACATTGAAAACACTAACTATATATATTTTTCTGAACACCAACCTGTTATTGTATGAATTATTTATCTAAAAATCGTATTTTTTTATATTTGACAGTAATTTTGACAGTTGTCAACAACTAAATCAAAAATTCATCTAGACAGTTCAATAGCTGATTAAAGGACGAAGATTTCAAAAAAAAATTTGTTACGAAAACTTAAGTTTACGGCCCGTTAGAATAAATTTAATAGAAAAAACAGTATTTTTCTGTAAAAATATGATTTTCTATTAAAAATTAAAAAAAACGAAAAATGAAATTTTAAAATCCGGCTAGAGGGATCGATAGGTAAATTCAAGACGAACATTTAAAAAAAAGAATGTCTCAATAAATTAAAATTTACGACCTCTAGAGTAATTTGGGTGGAACACTGGCATTTCTCGCCACTGTGCGCCGCTGACGAGATAGCTGCAAGCTTGTTACCAGGAAAATCCAACATGTGATATGAATAAACTTACAGTCAATTTTGTCAATGATGCGAAAGGAAAACCTGAAAATTTTTTCCAAAACGGTAGTTCTTACTTATTTTTGAGAGAAGGCTAAGGTTAATCTACTATTTAGGCACATTACTCTATGCTAAAATCTACGGCCATGCTGAAGACCGACATTGATATCAGCCAAATATCACAAATTAGTAACTTTTTTGAAGCGCCAGCATGAGAATTATTAAGCCAAAAGGTCTAAAGTATTAACTAGAACTGAAATCAATAGGTTTCTTCGTGATGCTGAAGACAAGAAGTTCTTGATGACGAAGGTAACTCATTTCAGTGCTTATCCTATATGTTTTTCTTAAAAAATAATAGTTATGAATGTTATCATTTGTTTTAGGTTTTAGGTTGTAGCAGAATTGAACTCGCAAATATGTTGACTAATCACATTGATGATAAAAATTAGTTTTGTTATTAGATTAGTTTGCAACAAAAGAACGGATTATCATTTCTACAATTTTTTAGAATATTCTTTCAAATTTTCAGACAAATTCCAAAACAAAAATCTAAATGCACTGGACTAAAACAAAAATTGTGAGGCTGCTTGTAGAATGAGAATTAGGTATCTGATTTACTAATTTTTCCTATATTTGAGTAAAATAATGTCTATAACGTTCTAGGGATATTGAGGTTGCGTCGTTTTTGCTGTTTTTTAATACTATAAATAATATTCCAAATTTCAAGACATTAAAGACACAAACATAATTACATACAACTCGGTACAAGATATAAAAATTTCGAATATTTATAGAATGACATGTCATGTCACGCCCTGCAATACCTCATAAAATTGGCCTATTATTGGAATGATTGTTTTGTTTACTGGAGAGCAACGTAATATGGCTGCCATTTCAGCGCATCGTTTACAGTTACGAGTCAAATAGGTCATCATGTTATAATAAGCGCAAAAAAATTATCCGCAATCAAAGGAGTGAAGTCAGCTCGAAAATGTTCAAAGAAACGGAGGCGTTTTACAGTCTCCTTAAGTGTTTGGCGAATCTCGATCCACGGCGTACAAAGAAACCTCCGAGCCTTCACTTTTATGCAGCCATTTAACTTTGAAAAACCAGTTTTAATTATCTGCTGGCAGTGGCGTGTCCAAAGGGAGAATAAGCTGTAAAGACAATAAATTCAGAATCTCCCTCTGGTTGTACAATGCTGTGATAAGACCCATGCTTTGTTATGCAGCCATAGTCTGTTGGCCCAGAGTAAGGCAAAAAACAACAGCATCTTAACTGGAGCATGTTCAAAGACTGGCATGTCTGCGTTACAGCCGCAATGAAGACTGTACTCTGCATCCCCTCTCTAAATCTGTACATAGAGGATTTGGCGTTGAGGACTGCTCTGAGATTGCAATCTGTAGGCCAATGGTATATTAAGGGCATGGCTACGAGACATGCCCGTATCCTAGAGGAGGCTACAAAACAAATTCCTCTTTTGGGAATGGGAACCGACCGTATTCCCCCGTATATATAACTTTAACAAGAACTTTGAGGTGAGTTTGAATGTATCCGGTAATGACGAGCCGGACATGTCAATCTACACCGATGGTTCAAAAATGGACTGTGGATCAGGAGCTGGGGTCTACTCAGAAGACCTAGATCTACACTCGATAATAGCGCTAGGCTCACATGCCACTATCTTCCAGCGGAACTAGTAGGGATCTTGCACGCGGTAATAGAAACCACGAAGGAAAACGTCAGTGGTAAAATGCTGAGCATATCAATGGACAGCAAAGCAGCCCTGCTTTCCTTAAACAATTGTAGGACAGCCTCGGGGCTGGTTCTGGAAATTAGAGATACTCGGACAAAACAATAGTGGCCAGCTCCGTTGGGTGAAAGGACATGACAGAATTCAGGGTAACGGAGAAGCGGACGCTTTGGCCCGCAAGGAATCTGAGAGCGCCCTGCATGGTCCGGAACCTGCAATAGCGCTCTCAGATTCAGTCCACAGTTCCCTGCTAAAGAACTATACACTCAAACGCCATGCGGACTGTTGGGGTGGTCTGAGCAACTGCAGACATAGCAAAATGGATTTGGCCACACTCAGTCGTAAGCTAGGCAAACACTGTCTCCAGATGTCCAGGAGTAATCTGCGCATTTATGTAGGATTACTAACAGGACACTGCATACTAAACAAACACCTTCATACACTAGGAATAATAGACAACCCCAAGTGTAGAGGGTGTAATCTGGATGACGAGACTGCCGAGCATGTGTTCTGTCACTGCCCTGCTCTCTGGATACATTCTGAGGGACTTCTGGCCCAGTATGACCAGTATAGGTAGCATCCCGCCCGGCCTTCTCTTCAAATACCTCCCCAGTGTTGGTTCGCTTGAGGAATGAGGGGCTCGGTGGAAGGCCTGAGTGCTCGTGAGCGCTAATTCTATTATCACAATAAAACCATTGCTTGAAATATATTCTCAGGAAAACTAGCCTTACAGATTGATTTAAGTCGGCAGTAGTGGATTTATTGTGAGTTTTGTTAAATAATTGTTTATAACAGGCTGATATAATAATGAATTTCAGTAGAGCTCTATTCTGATAATAGACGAAGATAGTAACATTACACCCCAAAGGCGTTCAGTATATTTAAATGCGTTTTTCTCGAGAACTGCTAATCCTAGAAAAGTTTCAAGTAAAAAATTTGCTTCCATTCTCTATGATGTCTAGGTCTTCTCGATATGCTTGGTATGCACATATTTCGAAAGATAAATAAGTTTCCTGCTGGTATATTTACTGCTACAAATTCTCACATTTTATCGAAATAGGTTTGAAAAAATTCATATTTTCTACGCTTATTTGCGATTCATATAACACATTTTGTTAAAGGATATGTAGTGATAATATGGTAAAAAATTGAAACCAATTTATTGTTCCTTTCTTGAGTCAGAGAGAGTTAAATTAAAAAATATTTAGGTACTAAATACATGCCGAAAGCGAAGGAAATTGTCAGCGAAAATTCGTAATTGTGTTAAATAATTATTTATAATTAAACTATTCGACGAATCATTATCAATAAGTTCTATTCTGACAGTAGACGAACCGATTAAAAAAAAATCAAATGGGTTCGCTAAGAATTGAGGCTTGTAGAGTGTTTCCATACATACGTATTACGTACACGTAGATATAGACGAAGATGTATTTCAATTTTCAGTAGCAATTTTAGAACTTAATAAAAGTCCAAATCAATCTAAAAAATCAATGGTTTAATTTTTTTTTTTTTAAATTGATAAGCGAGGAGGAGAAATCCGAAAAATTTTTTGATGTAATGGGCTTGGGAAAAATCCAGAAAAATTTTTTTAACCCAAAAAATTTTTTAAACAGCGAAAACTGGGCCCCTGAGGCCCGTTTGACAGGATTGGGTCGACCTAATAAAAGCATGTTAAAATAGTACCATTTTTTAGAGTGAAATATTCTCTTTTCATAAAGGGAACATACAGACGACCGAACCAACCAACCAACCGACCTTCTCGGTACACTTTGAAGATTGCAATGCTAACTCGTAAAAGTGAGCTGGTCTGCTGGAATTCCAGCGCCTTCAAAGCGTATCGACAATGTTGGCTCCAGCAGACCAGCTCACTTTTACGAGTTCGCATGGCAATCTTCAAAGTGTACCGAGAAGGTCGGTTGGTTGGTTGGATCGTCTGCAAACCCCTCTAAGGTATAATTAAAATCGATTCGTTGCACATACCCAACGGGGTGTGCAGTAGTTAAGATTTGATTTTCTGAAAAATAATACCATAGTAATCAAATTCCCAAACAAAAATATATGATGAAATCAAAAAAAAAAACAACCTTCAATATTTTTTTAAATATTCAATATTAGTGGTTTATTTCAATCTCATACTCCACACGTGTTGATTGAGTATTTCTTTTTAAAAACAATTTAATCACAGAATAACTTCTTTTGAATTTTAAAATCTTTTAAGTTATTAAACATATTCGCAATGAACAGAAATATGTAGGTGTGAAGTGAAAATAGTTTCCTGTTAAAAGTACTGCTTGTTATCTACATTGTCTAATTATAAATAGCCAAATCCATATTACCAATGCCAAGACTGGCACTGGCCGCCATTTTGAATTATACCAGTTGTGGAATTTTCTGGGGTCATAAAGGAACTCCCTATCTCCATGTCAAATACTGGCTACTTCAATATTGTGGACTGTAATCAATTTAAGAAACAAGCTCTAGTCCTCCATACAGAAGCTGTTATTTTAAACTTGAACATTATAATATTAAATTCTTAACTAAAGACATGAAGGGCATTGAATAGCATTTTTTTGAAGATTTTTAGATAATCTTTTAATGGTTCAGTCCGCCATATTGAATTCACCATCTTGTTTCTGCAAATCAAATTCGTGATCAGCGAGCTCAAAAACTTACAGATATTTTTAGGGTACATAATGAGTGTTATCAATTTTGGCTTTTCGCGATTTTGTCTCATAGTGCTACTTTTACAAAACATAAAATTTTTCTTGTATTTTATATCCTCTAACACTCCCTATAGAAATAAACATCGAGACAATATTTACCGACATAGACCATGTCTACCTTCACAAAGCACGCAGAAAACGATCCTGCTCTGAAATAAAACGTGAAAACTTTCAAAATAAATATTTTTTATGAAAGTGTTTGTTTGGCACGCGTAAAAAATAGCATGAAACCCCAATTTATAGGTGGAAAGCTTTTTCATCTGTTTCAGTTGGTGACATTGAAACGTATTATTTGGAAGAGCCTTTTGTTGGCTTCGAATAAATAGAAATTGAAATATCTGGAGTTTACGACAGTAAAGGAACAGTAGGAAATATTTTATAAAGCCACAAAAAATTACCGAGAACAAAAGTATGTGCATTGAATAATTTATAAAAGGCTGATCGATTTTTATATTCAAACGATATTTTGGAGATATTTAAATACGAAGTGCTACATCAAGAACTAAACATTTTAGATCTCTTACATATAAAAGTGAGGGTATAAATAGGCTGACAGCATGTAATATAAATAAAATGATTTGCCGATTCATACTAGGGTATGATTTCATTCTACTTGGAAACTGTCGAAAGCCAGCCTTACGTAACATCGAAGTAGGGGAAAATCACGAAAATTAGACATCCCAATAATCCCTGGGAAATCTGTCAAATAACCTTCTCTACCAGAAAACCAAAATTGAACCTCTCCCGATTCCAAAGACTCAAAAAATTCTCCAGCAGTTCATCTATAGTGTGTTTCACTTCTCGTATCTTTTTATTTATGGCCGAATTCATTTCAAAGAGTGACCGCAAAATTCGCCCATTTTTCACCGCTAAATTTTACTGTAAATAATGTGCTAAATGATTGTTTACAAATAGAATATGCTTCTGATAAAGTTTCAAGTTGAGCATATCCTTAGTTAGTGAGATATGAGTGATAGAAGATGTAATTTAGGTAATTTGATTCATGAAATCATTGTAAAGTACATACATGTACTACCTTTTTGAACGTATTTTAAAAAATTACCACGAACATATTTTGACATGTATTTACGTTTTGGAGGTCGTTGAATTCAAATCCGAAGTAAGAATTGCGAAATTCAAGATGACGGATCCAATATGGCGGACCGAATTGTCGAAAACTTCGATTATGACCACGAAAACTTATATATAAAGGGTTATTTTTGCGGTTTGGCAACAAAATTGCATATACTTGGGTTTTTGGGTCGCTTATTACATACCTTAAAACATAATCCTAAAATTCAAGATGGCGGATGTGGAATTCAAGATGGAGGGATCCAATATAATGGACCAAAAAGTCAAAAATCTTGAATCATTCTACATGGCGTTCGAGGACGCTGATTACGAATTTGAAACTAGAATTCTAAAATTCAAGATGGTGCATTTGAAATTCAAGATGGCGGATCCAATTTGGCAGAAAAAATTCAAAAACGGCCTGGTTGGCTACGAAAAAATATAAAATAAATTTTTTAAAGTTGCTAATTACGAATCTGATGTTAAGTGAAAGTCAGAATATTAAAAATACATATATATTTTTTTTCACTTCTCGTGAAAACAGCCCTGTATCTTTCTTATTTGTGACCGAATTAATTTCAAATTTTTATCAGCTATAGAACTCCAAGAGAACTTTTTGCAGCAAATGAAAGCCGTGCACAATTACTAATTATTGAAATTATTTATTAAATAAAAGATGAAAAGAACAGTGTTTACTATGAATGCCTAAAAGGCCACTTATTATACTATTGCATTCGGCCCCTTTCTACTAACTCACCTTCATGTGTAATATACTTCTCAATCCTTTTCTGGTATTTATTACTCTTCGCTGTTCTTGAGCGGTAACTTCTAAACACGCTTACCTTATCCTCTCAAAGCTGCTCTACATTGTGCGGCCTGGTCATATAAACTTTTTTTTTAATATGACCCCAAAAATAAAAATCCATTGGAGTGATTATAAATTTTAGAAAAACAGTTAACCATTCATTTTTACGTTCACTATTCATTGCTGGAACAATGAAGAAACGTTTTTTTGGTGAATTGGTGGTATTATTTACACAGTACGGTACAAAACACCACTTAAACTTAGATTTATCCCTAACTTTATGGCGTTAGGGCTACATTCGATAGGCGGGTTGACCACGGTCGGACCTTTCAAAAGCGTTCGGACTGTGTGGTCCGACTTGATCAGCTGAGTGGTCGATGTGGCCACATTTTAAAACCTGACTCAGAATCGTTCGACCCGTTTCAAGTGCCTTCTTAAAATGGCGACAGTAAATAAGTTTGTGATAAATAAGGAATAATATACATTTGTAGAAACTACACATCATACCGGAGTCAAATTTAAGATCCGATTAAGTAAATATGAAATTCAACGAGCTAATTACTATTCAAATTCATGATAAATCACTGTTAAAAAAGTCAAAACACCAGTTTTTGAGGTTAGGGTTAACGTTTAAGGAAATTGGAAAAATACTTAAAATTCTGACGCGTTCGACCGCAAGTTTGGTTCGACCACAGTGGGCGGACCACATCGGTCAGATGTCGAATGTAGCCTTAAATTAGGCAATCCAACGACCTGTCAAAATTTTTTGGCAATATGGCGTGGAGGGTAAACACGGGTTTATTTTTATTAAATTCAGGAAACGTAGCCAAGACAACAGAAAAAAAAAACGTTTAACGAATGAAAACGAATATTTGCCCTCGCGCCATGTTGGAAGTGGTTTGGATTGAATAATAAACCGAAATATAACCTAGGAAGATCAATTGAATTTGTCATTAGGTTTGTTCACAGAGCTGAACTACTGCACCAGTGTAGATAATAGGCCTGTCCAACACGCTGTCACTTTGCTTTGTACTACAGCAGCCATCTTTTGTTGGTAAGTTAGGGTTTTCGACAGGCCTAAAGGGCATCATACACGTTCAGTAATCTCATTACCTGAATTTTCGCGTTTTTTCAATCATACTTAATTCAATAATTATAGCTAGATATGCTTTTTTCTTAAATAATGGACATGTTAGGTGTGAAAAATAATGACAGGGAATGATAGGGAAATTTTTAGTAATGATGTTTCTGTAATAATCTGCTGGAATGACATTATTGTTGACCGTGTATGGTGCCCTTTACACCTGACAAAAACCCTAACTTACCAACAAAAGATGGCTGCTGTAGTACAAACAAAGCAAAGTGACAGCGTGTTGGACAGGCCTATAGAAGGAGATAGAGTGAGATTATACATAAGTTGAAGAGCACTGGTGCATATAGTGTGAGGTTTTTTAACAAACTTATTAAATATAGTGTCAAATTCAATTGACGTTATTCTCTTTTTTTCTCCGTCGCTATCAACAGTTTATGACTTCGTATCCTTTTTTCGTCGTTTAATAACTAACTTCTCTGCAGACTGCCGTTATGTTGTCATCGCCGTTTTAAATGCATGTATTTTTAAAATTGATATTGTAATATTACAAGACTTTATTTTCAACTTTTACATGTTTCCAATGACTTTTTATGAAGAAATACTATTGTTAAACACAGATTCTATTAAAATTTTAACTTAGGTAAGTGCAACAACCCAATTCTGCATTCAAGATTCTTCAAAATTAGTTTCTTGGCAGATGTCCGCAAGAGGTTAGGACACTACATCTACTTCGGGTAAATTGTCCGACTAACGATGACGTCACTGATGTCACGCCAATAAGAAACCGTTTTTAGCCATGCGGTTGTGTTTACAAATTACGGCATAATCTAAATATTTATTTTACGGAAAATAAAGTTTATTTTGAATTTATTTTGTCATAATCGTTTTCTGCGTAAAGGAAAGTATAAGCAAATCATTTTTTCAAGCATTTTAAAACTTCATGGGTCTTCCTTCACTTCCAAGCATATCAACTATAAGCTGTGCTTTTTTCTATATTTCTATTTTTAAAATTTAAAATTAATTGTAAGATTGTATCTGTATGTATACTAAGATTTTAATCTGGAACCGTATTTAATTACACAGAATATAACCATTGAAATAATAATTATGGAACATAACCCCACTTTATGACGTACTGATTATCCATTTATTTAACGTCGGCCTATTATATTACAAATTTAATCATAGAAAAAATAACTACAATCTTTGCCTTTCAAATCATTCACATCTTGTTCATCTTAGCAATCTATGATGAGGCAACCATGGAAACAAATTTAGTCACAAATAAGTCATTTGTCAATTCAGACAAACATTATTTTAAATATTTTTTTAGTTTTTGGCACCGCTGTTTCCACTTAAATGTAAGTACTGTTTTTAAATAATATTTGTTTTAGTAAGAAAGTTATTTTTAGACCGCGATGTTATCCAAACTGAATATGTCCAAACTGAATATGTCCAAAATGAAAATGTCCAGACTGCCTTGTCCACCAACAGATGATAAACCGAAATTGAATATACCCAAAATACCCCAAATACCCAAAATACCCAAAATACCCAAAATACCCAAAATTAATATACCCAAAATTAATATACCCAAACTGGATATATCCCAAATCAACTTAACCAATATCAAGAAATTATTAAAATATCTGAGTAATCCGCCCGGATCTACCGGATCGAGGCCGATGAAGTTTCCTTACACCTTCACTGCCAAAATTGCTCAGTTTCCGTACAAGTTTTACTACGATAATAATTGGATGTTCAAACACTATTGTTATGCCATCATTGCATGCATACCAATTTTTATGTATATAAGCAGTTTGTGTAAGTAAACATATATTGTTTTTTCTCACAACTGAAAATTATGTTGTAATACATGTCATTCCAGCATACTGTGTTAGAATGTCCACCACACTGTGGTGGAATATTATTCCACGATTCGTACCTCGTTGGGGGGGCTGCTTCACTACCAGAAAACCTATACCAGAAACGACTCTCTGCCTTCCCGCCAATATTGAAGACAGCAGCCATCTTGTTGGTGGTATTATTGTCAACCTATAATTCCGCAGATTTCTAAATTCACCGGTGGAACGCACTGGTAAGCAATAACATTATATGATTGGATATTTGAAAAACATAGCCAATCAGCTTCGAATCTTATCTACCGGTGGTGCGCCCAGTGGTGGATTTAGAAAAGTGCGGAATTATAGGTTGACAATAATACCACCGACAAGATGGCCGAAGGTCACCCCAATTTACCAATGAAACATCGAACGTTCCGCCGATAGTGACTCTTCTGGTAAGGTCTTTTGTGACGGTGTATCAATTATCTTGTTCGGTTGCTATGGCCACGACTACAAAATAAGGCATTTTTTTCTGACTTCGCATTTGACGATTTTAAGTAAGTGTTTAGTTTACTGGTTTACATTTAAAGGTTTTTTGTAAATTTTCAAAGCGGTAAGTTTAGGTAAATAATATATATTATTTATAAAATTAACTAACTAACAATTTGTAGAGAAAGATGTCAAGTAGTGAAGAAATAAATATAGAATGTACGCCACCAGAAATAAGGGAAGTCGCCAATAACACAATAGACCAGTTATTAGCAAATAAATCGAAACGTTTTTACGTAGCGTTTTATAATCAATTTATGGACTGGCGTCAAAAAAATAATGTTAATTCTCTTTCCGAAAATGTTTTACTGGCTTATTTTTCCAATTTTGCTGAGAAATTTAAATCATCCACTTTGTGGAAAACCTACTCTATGTTGAGAACAACAATTAGTATCAAACATAATATTAATATTTCAAAATATTTAAGATTAAAATCGTTTTTAAAACGAAAGTCTGTTGGTTACCGGGCAAACAAATCCAAAGTTTTGTCTGCACATGAAGTAAATACTTTTATTAAAGAAGCTCCCAATGAGATACATTTAGGTACAAAGGTAATCAAGTTAGTTAACATTTTGTCTTCAAAAATAATTGTTTCGGCATTTTTTAGGTTGCTTTAATGGTTGGTGTAATGGGCGTCTGTACAAAAAGTGAGCTGTATCAAATGAAAATTAATGATATTGAAGACCTAGGACATGCTATTTTGGTCCACGTACCAGATTCTAAAACAAACGTTTCCAGGAATTTTACAATTACTGGAGAGTACTGCCAAATTTAGGTTGCTTTAATAGTTGGTGTAATGGGCATCTGTAGAAAAAGTGAGCTGTATCAAATGAAAATTAATGATATTGAAGACCTAGGACATGCTATTTTGGTCCATGTACTAGATTCTAAAACAAACGTTTCCAGGAATTTTACAATTACTGGAGAGTACTGCCAAATTTTAAAAAAATATGTTGCACTTCGACCCCCAAATATCGATCGCAATAATCTCTTTTTAAATTACCAAAGAAGAAAGTGTACCAAACAAGTAGTTGGTTTAATCAAATTGAGTATAGCTATTTATTTAAATTTAAAAGACCCTGAAAAATACACAAGGCATTGTCTTCGCCATACTAGTCAACCATCCTAAGTTGGCACTTAACCGCGCCTAGAAAGAAGAAATATCGTCACTGTCACAGACAAACAAGCTTAAGCTAGCTGGCAAGCTTAAGAAGCTTAAAAAGCTTGTTTGTCTCTGTCCAACAGTGACGACATTTTTTTTTCTCTGCGCGGCTAAGTGCCAACTTAGGATGGTTGACTAGAGTACTTCAGCAACTATGCTTGTCGACAGTGGCGGCGATATAAGCATAGAATTGTCGACTTAGTACTACACCTCCTTTTGGTATATTATCAAATAGCAATAATAAACCTTTGGACAATCTGGATACAAAAACAATGCCCAACATTTCTTTTGAGAACTGTTCAAACATAACAGTTAATTTATTTACAAATAAAAAAAAATTAAATACGTGTATTAATCCACTCAATGAGTGCTCAAAAGAGGGGTGTAGAGTGCATGGAATATTCGAGAATTTTTGTTAGGAGTAGTTAGTACGTAAACATACTAAAAGTCTCCGCCCCTGGGAGGTGAGCTTATGTTGGGAGGGGGGTGGGAAGGTCCCATTTTTGGGTTTTTCGATTATATCTCGGAAACAGTGGACTCTAGAAAAAATACGTTCTAAATAAAAATGAAAGCTAATTAAATTTCCTATAAAATTGTTTGCATAAAGTTTAATTACTTCCACAACCAGTGGAAGTATAGTAACGACAAAAAAATTTTAAAAAAATTTTATTGTCCAAATAGGCTTAAAATGTCATGAAACGAGATTTTAAGTTTGAGCGAAAAAAAATTTCTGTCTGTCGGTCTGTCTGTCTGTAACTTTTTTTTGTGCGCACGTTTATTCCGGAACCGTTTAAGATATTGACTTGAAATTTGGTACACATATGTACTTTAACGAGATCTAGAACTAGATTATATTTTCATCTTGTTCCGTCGAAGGGTTGGGGTGTAAATTGGGGTAAATTTGGGGTAAATGGGTAAATCAAGCAGGTAAGTATCCCCGAAATTGGTATTTAGTATATACAAGAGAATCTAAGGTCTCAAAAAAAAAATTTGGCATTAGCCACCCCCATTACCACCCCCACCCCCTTATTAAAGGGGACGAAAAAAAAATGTGATTTAGTGTATGTACAGAAACCAGAAACCTCAAAATATTTTTTTACTTCATCCACCTCCCACTACCACTCCCACCCCACTACCGATGTGGTGTATCGTTTTATGGGTTTTTGGGGTAGAAGATTTTAAATATTATATTATTAAAGTTCCATAAACAATTATTTTCACATGCAAAGTTTTTTCGTTGTGAGTGACTTGGATAGAGAATCTGGATGTGGAAGTAGTGATTCCTTGGGCAGCGGTTTTTTTATAAGATGACACTATCGGCAATAAAACGAAAGACGAAGAAAAATGCATATCACCTTTTCTCGCGCCTATTCTAGCAGAGAACGATTGCAGCCCCGCCCCTAAGTTTGTAGATACACGTTGTTTCATTTCTTGTCTTGCTCTTGCTCAAGAATTGAGATATGCATTTTTCTTCGTCTGGCGTTTTATTGCCGATAGTGTCATCTTAGAAAAATTAAACTATACATATTTCTCGAGTTTCCCACGGTTTTCGAGATATACGTTATTGAAGATCGATAATTTTCGAAAAAATCATTTTTACCTAACTCTTTTTGTCAAACATTTGCTTCTAGTACCTACCACGATCGTTTCTCAGAAAAATTGTCAGTAATGAAGTTGTGGAGCATTACATTTAATATATACTTTTTCTACTTTATCTTCAACCAATCAAAAGTTATAGAATTTCTAACATGTACGCTCATTTTCAAAAAATTAAATTTCTTATACAATAATTGTCTCCATACATTGGAAGTCCAAAATCATACAACGTGCAGCTGAGGTATTTGCCAGCGGCTCTTCTTCCCCTAAATCCATTGAGACAGCTGGGATCATGAGAACTCTCTCATGGTATAGCGCTCCAGCCACAGAAAAATCCCTCAACGAGTTCCGCTACAAATCATTTGTCAAAGCAGCTGCAAACATGAAGCCTGATCTCTCAACTCTCCCTCCAACTGAAGGAGCTGTTAAGCAGCGTGCATTCCGGACGTACCACCAAGTACACCTATGGTTAGCGGAGGAACCTAATGGTGGGGCGCCGAATTGGGGTTGGGAGAGGAGGGATGACCAACTAGTTGCGAAACTGTCAGAGTTGGATGCTGCTCCTGACGAAATCTTGAAGATGATTTTTTGCCGATGCACGAAAGGATGTGACAGTGGCAGGTGTGGCTGCAGAAAAGCATTGTTAAACAGCTCTGTTGCATGCCCGAATTGCAAGGGCAGGTGCAACAACGGAGTCGGAATATTAATTCAGAAGAAGGCGACGACGACGACATCGATACACTACCAACCTCTTTGGACAACATCTCCACTTCTGACGAAGATGAATGAGCCTCTCCTCAAAAAAACCAAAATGTCACTTTGAATGCTTATTTTTTCATTTTTTAATTAATATCAGTTCATGTAAATACTTTCATTATGTGATTCGTAATAATATAATAAAAGCTATAATTATAAAAAAAGTGTTGTGTGTCAATTGCAACTACCTTATTTCTATTGTTAAAAGGCTGTTAATCATTATGGTAGCGTCAACATAGTCATTTCTAGAGGAACATCGAAATTGAGCGTACATGTTAAAATTTCTACAACTTTTGATTGGTTGAAGATAAAGTAGTATATCAAAGTGAAGGAAATTTAATGCTCTACAACTTCCCTTCTAACATCTTTTCTGACAAACGATCGTGGGAGGCACTAGAAGTAAATGTTTGACAAAAAGGTAAAAATGATTTTTTCGAAAATTCAATAACGTATATCTCGAAAACCGTTGGAAATTCGACAAATATGTATGGAAACAATTTTATAGGAAATTTAATTAGATTTCATTTTTATTTAGAACATGTTTTTTTTAGAGCACCGTTTCCGAGATAGAATCGAAAAACCCAAAAATGGGACCTTCCCACCCCCCTCCCACCGTAAGCTCACCTCCCAGGGCCGGGGACTTTTAGTATGTTAACCTCCTAACCTCCTAACAAAGTCCTGAAGTCAAAAAGGCTCGCATATTCTATGCGTTCTACAATATATTCATTGACTGGACTATATATAGTGCAAAAGACTTTATTTTGTTATAAATTAATAGTAGGTTTGTTAAATTGTAAATTTCTTAAATAAAACTGTTCTATAAGTAATCAACTTTTTTGTATAATTTCTCTTGATAGAGAAAGTATAGTATAAAACACGTTTGGAATTGCATATTCCACATTCGCGAACCGTAGTCCTCGCCTTCGGCTCGGACTACAAACTTTTTGCTCGTGTGGAATATAGGCCATTCCACAACTTGTTGTAGAATATACTATTCAAATTTTGACATATAAAATGACACTTTTCAAAACTGACGTAAGTGTCAAAATGTCCAACTTTTCATCACAGTTATGAAAAGTTAAATTTTACCTAACTGGTTAGGAAAAGTTCGTTATATCATCAATTAAGGCTGTGTTACCAAGGTCAAATATGCGTTCATTAATTCGTCATTTTGTAATTATTTCGGGGAAAGTATTCTTAAAAACGAATCAACAGAATTCAGATTTGATTTAATTATTGAAACTAGTTAACTTAAATCTGTTACCTACCATATCTTATATTTGAATACTAAATGAAATTAAGTTTCCAAAGTTTTCTTCTCTGAATTATTAAACGTGAACGTACCCGCCAATCGTCCGTAATTCATCTATAATGATTTTATATTTTTTAATGGAGCTCTAATATTCAAATAAAATGTGATACGTAATAGAATAAATATATTTAGCGCAAAAAAAGTTAAAAATCCGCATAATATTTGCTACAATAAATGATTAATTGCTTAGAAAAATTTGACGAAATATACCAATATTAGTTTTACGTTTTGCTAGTAGATGCCGCGACAGAAGTCGTTCGAAGTGGTAACACTGCTATAATAATACTAGAAAAACAGTATGAGCAGGGTCGGACTTATTTTTCATTTCTCCAGTGTTTGAAATAGATTTTAAAATAATTTTAATTCACTTACCGATTGAATTGTCCACATTATCTATTACTGATCACGTTTTTAAGATCGTTTAATTTATCTTTATTATGATTGATAGAGCTCGGTCTCTTAAGTACATATACTTACTACAATACAAAGAGAATTGCCAATGGCTATTTATGCACGGTTTTTCTTCTCAGGCCAGGGGCGGAGAAATCCAAAAAAATTTTTAATGCGCCGGGGGAGAAATCCAAGAAAAAATTTTTGAAGAGCGGGGGGGGGATGAAATCCAAGAAAAAAAATTTTTCTGCAGTAATTTTGCGCCCCCAGAAGCATGCGCCCGCGTGCGGAGCACTCATTGCACGCCCGTTAGGCGCGGACCTGTCTCAGGCTGTACGTAAAAACAAAGTAGCCATTACGATTTTTTATGATTACAATTTTTTAATAATAAAATTGCTACACGAAGTTGTATTCTTTATATTAGAGCATATAATTTCAGCCTTACTGCACAAATCCAGAATTTTTTTACTTTCTATTATTTTTTCTGAAGTTCTACATTTCTTGTTTATTCTACATTTTTAATAACTTTTTGTTAGTAATTTTGCTAATAACTTATTAGTATATCTAACAAAATATCATTACTGTAAAAAGTGATTACAATTATATCAAAGAACTAAATTTACCTATTTTTAATTCCGACTGTGAAGAATCAATGTCACAAGGGATATAACAGAATTATAATATTGTGGTATATGGACAAACTATCTCTGCACACACTCTTTTAGTGTATATAATCAATAATTATTTTGAAAGAATAAAATGTCTCTTTTATTTCCCGAAGGAGAGCTCAAATTGTCTCTGGGACTGACACTTTAGTATTTGAAAATGATAATTAAACTTGCAGTACAAAAATATTCTTTTTAAGAAGTGAATGTTCAAAATTTTTTATTGCATTCTGGTATGAATGTTTATGAGGGTGTAAAAAAAAATCTACATTGTTCACTATAATTTTTTTCTTTATTAAATAAATAACTGTAAACACTTGTACTTATATTACACACAAACCTAAATAAAATGTTCATTTCCTGGTGTTCAAAGTAATTTTATTGGTCAAACTAGTTAGATCAAAAAGTATAAGGGTATGAACATGCCGAAGATCAGTGGCGGCTGGTGAAATTTCAATATTTTTTTTTCTCGTCTGTGGCGCATGGGACCTATACGAAATATGAGAAATACATCTAGAGAAGCACTTCTCTAACGACCTCTAAAAAATATTGAAAAAGCAGTTTGCGAAAAATT
Organism: Rutpela maculata; assembly: GCA_936432065.2. Taxonomy (NCBI): domain Eukaryota; kingdom Metazoa; phylum Arthropoda; class Insecta; order Coleoptera; family Cerambycidae; genus Rutpela; species Rutpela maculata. The sequence continues at coordinate 13,734,558 of OW386291.2, read as the reverse complement.
TTTTGAAAATTTGGTAGCCTCCCCGTTTTTTATTTTTTGTTTCTGTCATGCATTTGACTTTTCATAAAAATACAACAATACGTTTTGGAGTTTATGAAAATATTTTTATTATTAACTGAAATACTGAAATTTTGTAATTTACAATTTAACAAATTTCAATTCGTTGTACTTCAGTTAGTAATGAAAATATTTTCATAAACTCCAAAAAGTATTGTTGTATTTTTATGAAAAGTCAAATGCATATGACAAAAACAAAAAATAATAAACAGGAGTCCCTAGACCCAGGGGAGGTTACCGAATTTTCAAAATTTTTTTAGCAAACTGCCTTTTCAATATTTTTAGGGGTCATTAGAGAAGTGCTTCTCTAGAAAAAAATATTGAAATATGACCAGCCCGTAATATAATAAAATGTTTTTTGTGTCACGAAAACACGTCAAATTTAATCCAACGATAATTGAATTTATTACTGTTAGATACCATGAATTGTTTAATTATTTACGAACATCAAATCCTATTTCAAAAGTTACAAAATAGAATAGGAGCTCTCAGAGGCGCACTGAAGGGGAGGGCTGCTTTGGGGGCTTAAGCCCCCCTGGAGGCCAGGATTACATGTTTTAAAGTAAAAATGAAATATAAATAAACAAAAAACAATATATAAAAGCAAAATACATTGTACGAAATATACGATTATTATTATTATTATTTGTAGTAGCCCCCCCCCCCCCTCAGCAATTTTCTGGGTGCGTCCCTGGGTGCTGAATAATTTTTTAATTCACTTAATTCACTATTGTAAATCTAGTAGACTATTTTCGATACTGTCCGTACGGCAAAGATCTAAAACATCTTTGCCGTACGGCCCTGTAACACTTCTGTTGCCAACAACAAATAAGCAAATCTCAACTCATAACTAGAAAATTGCATGGTTCCTGTTTTACTGGCAGAACCATTAGTTCGCTATTTCTATATAAGAATTGACTGTGGCGTGCAAACGCAGCCTTAAGAAAAATAAATAACTTTCGAAATGAAAAAGAAACAATGTTTATTCAACACAAAATTGATTACTGAGTCCATAAAGCGGAAGCATTTACCTTATCCTATTAAATTAGGATTTCAAATAATATTATAACTTGGCTAAATAACGTTTGTCAATTTTAACATTAAAATTATAATGTGTAATAATAGAGCGGGAGCTAGGTTGCTTTTTCGGCAGCTCATCGTTTTATGAACTTTGAGATATTTTTATGGTTTAATGCATGATAACGACTCATAAAATCGACTCCTGGCGGGGCACCTCCTGTCAGGAGCGTCACGAACACTGTTTAAAAATCAGTGAAATCATGTCATCGTTACAAGGCTGATTTTCTTTGTGTGTACACATTTTATGTTTAGAATGAATAAAATAAGATCGCCAGAAAGTGTGGGGCGTCAGGTGGTGCAGCCAGAAAGGTAATAATGATACAATACATCTGAGGCACGGTACGGAGGTTAGCCGAAAGTGTTAAATTCCTGTATATTTAAGAGCCTATGGTACTTTTGTTGACACTAAGAACTTTACGGGGAGGCTATTCTATTGTTGAAGGAGCATGTATTTACGTTTTAAAAAGGAGCCAGAACTTGTAACGATGAGTTTAGAGTTCTGAGATGAAACATGCGAAAAAAAATCCAATTATCTTCAAAAATCCTAAACATTTTCTTTCTGGCTAGCCTTACTGACGGAAGTTTCTGGGAATTTTTTTCTGTGTTCAAAACATTTAAATAAACATGCTCAACCTTAAAAAAGTTTGTAACGATGATGTTATATAACTCCGTTTTTTACCTCTTTGACCTTTCTGGTTGCGCCTCTGATGGCCCACACTTGCACATTATTCATTCTAAACATAAAATGTGTACACACAAAAAAACTGGCTTTGTAACGATGATATAATTTCACTGATTTTTATATCTTGAACCATGGCCAACTCGACGGGCGACATATGCCAGAAGTTATTTTGTCGTTATTTAAGGTCGATAGAATTAATCAGCGCATAGAAAATGCTTGTAACGATGAGTGTCCGAAAAAGCCACTTAGCTCCCGCACCATAATAGCAGCAAACGTAACTATGAAAAAGACTACTAATCCAGTCATATAGGGATTCCACCTCGGAATGAAAGATAATAAGCTATGAACTTGTATAAATCTTTGTTTTCTCATTTTATAAGTTGGCTCAAAAGTCTCATAAAATCTCGAGTACGCGAGTCAAGATCAAAGGTCACAAGAATCGTTTTTACTTATTTATTAAAAATATAAGTATGAAACACCTTGATTATTTACTATTTAATATATTATATTTATAGATAATATTCATAAGTCAGACATCCGTTCAATAATATTTACTTAATTTATATAAATAGTAAAATATTAAAGTGAAATAGTTTAAATACATTTTAATTAAATTTTTATTTACCAATCGTGTATCATTAATTTATTACAATTTAAGTTAAATGTGAGGGGGATTTTTTATTGTTGTTTTTATTATTAATAGCAAATATGCAACCTAATTTTCTTCTTCTTCATCATCTTCTTCCGGTCGCTCAACTTGAATTTCAAATTCATTATCATCATCCTCATTGTCTGTTACAATCGACTCTAAAGCTTCAAGGATTTCAGGTACATATTCACTTTCTTCATCGAGATCATTTGGATATGATGAAGCGTTGAGGCATGCTTCTCCATTACAATGACCACAAGTAGAAGAGCATTGCAACCCTGATTTTTTGCATCCGCAGCGCGAATCAGTATTGAGGAGTTCATCTGGTGCTGGTGGTAATAATGTTGTTATCGGTTTCACGATTTCATTTTGCAGTACCCAGCCCCATTCCTGAGTTTATAAATCATTCACTAATCAAGTTTGGATCTGGTAGTAGACACGATTGATATGCTGTCGAGCTGCTGCACTTGTAGGTGGAAGAGTTGATAACTGCATCGGTTTGTTAAGTCTTGTTGATTTGATGAATTGCGTATATCGAAAATTGTCAATATCGTGTTCCGATTTTGGATCATTATATATTGCTAAAAAAATACGTACTCCATTTTCAAACAATGTTTCTAGTGGGCAGTTTTCTTGCTGAAATACTTGATCGAAATTAGGAAGTTTCTCTAACGTTTTAAGAAATGATTTTTTTCCTTTTTTAAAAAGAGCAGAAGGGGTGCTTTCAAAACGGGACCTTTTTTTTTAAAAAGTGCAGTGTCACAGCCACTTAAGGCGTGCAAAAATAAAATGTGTTGAATGTGAGAAAATTTATTGTTGATGTGATTGAATACGTCCTATTAAAAGAACTAGCAGATCAATATCTTCTCCTATGATGACGGCTAATAATAATATTCTTAATAAATAATTAACTTTATAAATCGTATTTTTTATTGGATTCCACAGATGCCTTTGCGTTAAGATATATACGGCTATGCGCTCCCCACTCTTCGCGCTCTATCTCAAGAACGGTTCAATGTATAAAATATTGCTTAAAATAAAATTTGTAGAGAATTTTATGCTCCACAACTTTTATAATAAATGTCATTTAGAACATAGAAAACGAGATATTTAGAAAAAAAAACGATTCTTGCGACCTTTGACCTTGAATATCTTGACTCGCGTACACGAGACTTTCGAGCCAACTTATAAAATGCCAAAACACAGATTTATACAAGTTTACAGCTTATTATCTTTCATTCCGAGGTTTACCTATGTAGCAACCTGCTTACTGTAGATTAAGCGTGGGAGTTGCCATGATTAATAAATTGATTGTTCTCTCTCTCTTTTTTTTTTATCTTATATGACTGGATTATACTTTAAGATCTTTAAATACATGGGCCGCCATTTTTCAATATGGCGGGTGTAGCACAGCTTAGATTTTAGGGGACTTTACACCTATTTTATTTATGTTTAAAGGGTGTTTAGACATTTAAAATTAGAAAAAATCTTGTATGTAACACGTTCCGAAAGACAATTTTGTGTAACTCGTGCTATTTTGCGGGATCTCGCCTCGTTCGTCCCGCAAACATCCACTGATTACACAAAATAAAATATTTCGTAAAGTCCACCTCAGAATTCTTGGGGGGTGTAAAAAATTTCGGCGTCTTTGCCGGTACGGTAAAGGTCAAAGACGCCGGCATTTTTTACACGTCTAAGAATTTTGTGGTGAACTATAACTGGTTACATAAATAGCCATTATACAATCATTAGACATATTTTCGTTCATTTGTCGAGTCAAGGAAGGGCAATAATTAAAAAACGGTTATTTGCAAATATCATTCTTCTCTGATATTTTATTTATTTTTTTTTGTTTTTTTCAGCGAATTCTAAGGAAAATAAGCAAAAGTGGGCTGAAATTCGCAGGAAGGAACACGAGGAACTTAAACATAAATTTGAATAGCAGTAATTCCATATTGTAGTAAACAATGCAATAAACATAAATGACTTAATAATAATGAACTATACTATAATTATATAAAATAAGTAAATAAAATAGATATATATTGGTATAAGGTAGACGTTTTCCTTTATATAACAAAATACTTGATGGACCATATTGGTTCAAGGTTCTCGCCAACACTGGAATTTTGGATACCCTGATTTTCCAGGGATGAAATTTTAATTTTCCAGGGATGAAATTTTAATTTTCCAGGGACAAAATATGAATGTTTATCACATTCTAATAATAGTACAGTAACTAGAGGTTTTAACTTCGGAATAATGTCATATTGAACGGATTTCGTTCATTTTTGGCAGTATAATAGTAAATACTTCACAGAAAAGCTTCTATATTGTGCGGGGGCTTGCTAATTTATAGGAGGTGGATGCCACCCCCTCTCAGGGGGTGGTACTTAAAAAATATAAATATTGTAGTTGAAATAGAATCAAATTTTAAGAAGAAAAAGTTCTATGCAATTTTTCATATAAATTGATAATTTTTAAGTTATAACTACTTCAAAACTGCGATTTTAGCTTAAAAAAAAAAAGGTTATTTCCAAACGGCTTTCGTCAAGTATCTCGAAAAGTATTACTTTATCGAAAAAATGTTACGGAACAATTACAGAAAGTACAAGCTAGGAATTAATTATATATATTTTTTTATTGATGTAGGATTAATAATTTCGGAGAATTTAAGTTTATATTCGGTATCCAAGTGTTTCGAAATTACCTTTAAAGTTTAAAATGCATTTTTTTCTAAAGCAAGTGCTTTAAATGAGCAAAAAAAAATGAGCATCTAGGTCATTACCTAAAGATGTAGCATTCTACATCTTAACGAAAAACTGTATTTGAGATAATTTTTTTAAATTACTGGCTAATTAGAGTAACAAAACGGCGACCTTTTTTTTATAAAAAAATATAAATACGCACATTTTTCCGTCATAACTTTATCTCTCTGCTACAGCCTACAATGCGTGAAGAGGCGCGCGCAATCAATTTTCGTTTCCGAGAAAATTTTTTTTTCCATCTCTCTGCTTATCAATTTTGCTTAAACATTTTTTTTTAGATTTCTCCCACCTGCTCATCAATTTTGATACTCGGACGAAAAATGTACAAGTTTAAACACAACTAGTGACAAGTATTTGGAATATCGTAATTTTTTCATTCCTTCGAAGGATCGATAGGATGCGAGTAAGACTAAAGATGAGATCAGCATCAAAAAACCCTGAAGAACAACTTTTGATCACTTAAACTTTATTTCACTTGAATCTCGAATGTTAACCACCTTAAACCTTCAACTCCTATTTTAACCTCTTAAAAGGGGTATGGTTTATACGATAAAAACGATTCAAGAAACTTAAGCGATTAACTTATTATCCCATAAAAATGAATTTGGTATCCAATCTACATGAGCACTACTTCGTTTATTTCTGACTCTCGACCAAGGAGCTAAACTCGGAATAAAGAAAAATATCTTCTATTTTTTAGGTTACGTTAACTCAAAGCCACTTTGTCGCAACACTACTGCAAAGTACAATGTCTCGAGGGTATTTTCCATTTTTTTAAATTTAAATTGATTGATATATCTACTGTCGGCAGATTTTTGTCCAAACAAGGGCACATTTTTCCCACTGTGCGCTGGGAAGGGGGTACACCTCCAGACTTTCCACATCTTTGGTCTGGGGCCCCCCTACATATTTTTCCCGGTGGGCCCTTGCGCCCACAATCCGACGCTGTTTAAGCCCTTAAATAAATTACCAAATTTGGACCGCGCGAAAACGGAGCGAACCTTCGCATGACGTCACTTTGTAGATGTTGATCAGGCGACAGTCGAGATTTAATAATTAAAAACATTGGAGATGAAATAAAATGACATTTTAAGAATAAAAGGTTCTATGCAACTTTTCATAAAAATTGATAGTCTTTAAATTATAACGTCTTGAAAATTGACATTTTAGCTTAAAGAAAAGGTATTTCAAAATAATATTCGTCAAATAACTCGAGAAGTGTTATATTGAGCGAAAACATGCTAGAGACAAATAAGAAAACTACTAAATTGAGGATGAATTTTGTTTCTTTCTAATTTCTGTAGAGTTAATGGAAGTATAAAGGTGGCGTCCGAACGTCTATAAGACGAAGTATTTAGTTTAAATGTTAAATATCCCAAAAACTATGGCACTTACGTCAAAAGCGCTAACAACCAAAATTAGAATATTGATTAGGCTTTCAAATGGTTTTCTTTCTATTTCTGTAGCATAAAAAACAAAGAAGTTATTACAGAAACAATGTACTTTTTCAATTTTTGTTTATGCAAAATGACGTCAAGAGTCGGCGAAACGCTTTGTACTGAAACCCAATTTTTAACATTGAATATCTAACGATTGGATACACTTATGAAGCTGAAATTTTAACAGCTTATCTAGATGATCGAATTCTATTGAATACCATAAAAAAATAACGAAGATAAATTATCGGTAACAAGCCCATTGCGATAGAACCCACCCTAATAGTAACATCTTTCTAACAAATCATTGTAACTACAAATAAACGAAAACTTGCCGCCGCGTCAGGCGAAATATTTTCATGACAGGTCAGAACGAGTGATGAAAATAGAAACAGACAGCTTCTATTTTCGTCATATTGACACATGTGATGTCATCGATGACATCATGTCAGTCAGGTTGATCAAACTCTGTTACGCCAAAACATGACAGCATTTCAAAAAGTAAATGTTTAAGTAATTACTTAATTTCGTATTAATATTTCAATTCTGTGTGGGCACATCGCCCATAAAATGTGCCTTATTGAGATTTAGTACTAATACGCATTTCCATTAAAAAAGTGTTAACGATTTAGAATACCAAAAAGCTCTTAAATTTAATTTTACAAGTTTACAGCTGATTGTACTAAATTTAGATTGATTTGCTATTACATCAGTGGAAACAAACTCATAAATCATAAATTTCAACATGTAGGCGTACCACAAAAAATTAAAAATAGGTTTTAAGATATTCAGATCCCAAAGTAATTACTTGTTAGATATCTAACATGAATTAGATATGTGATAGCTCGGGTATCAGTTGAAACCGACACAGAAATTTTTAAGCTTGATCGGGGTGGTAGTAGGGTTCAGAAGTAGGAAATCGTTCATGAAAAAAAAAATATTGGCAAGATTTTTCATAGGTTACTTTCTGTTTTCTAAATTTTAGAAAAAATATGGCTTACTATAGACTAGTTCACAAGTTCAAAGCCGTGTTAATGCTTGATAAAGTTGAAATGAAGATTGAAAAAATAACGAGTTTCGTTTTTTGCAAATAACTCGAAAACTATTAATATTTAAGAAATTTTAAACAAAGATTCTAAAAGAGGAAGAAATTTCCAATAAAAAAGTCTGAACTCCCGAAAATTTATCTCTATTATTAATAATTTTAATTTAATGTTGAAAATAAAGCTCCGCGCGGCGAACAACTAAGCCGTTACGATTTACGATGCTCTGAAACCGTTGAAAAAAAATTGTTTCACCGCTTTTTCATAAAATGAGCCCATTGTTAATTAACAATTTTTTTTTAGAGTTTGCGTTTATATTTCAAGTTGGATAATTGTTAAACAAAAGTCACTAAAATTATTTCGCTTCCTGGAGACCTTATATCAACTATACTTTATACGATTATGACATTGCGATGTTTTTAATTGTTGTATTCTATTAGTTATTAATTATTTAACCTAACAAAAAAACTAAAAAATGAAAAAGTGAGGTAGAAATTTTTTTTAATTCATTTTAATTATTATTACTGTTTTTATATTAAAAAATACTATAAGATTACATAAACTTTAAATTTTTATTGCTATTAGTTTAAACAAATTATAAACAAATAGATAAATTAAAATTTTTGAAAAAAATTTTTTTGCCATTATATTTGTTATAAAATATGATTAAAAAAAATATTTTTTCTTAACATTTTTTTTTTAATTTTTTTCCCATTTTCATTATTTAAACAAATTATTACTTAAAATTTATTATTTGCAATTCTCTACAAAGTGGAAAAAAGAAAAAAAATTTGTTGCTAATTTATTTGTTTATTTAATAAACAATTTGTTTTTAACAATCGCCAAATGCGTTTATATTTTTTTTAGATAAAAAAAAACAAACAAAAACAACCATGTATGCATAAACATGTCAAAAAAACAAATTAATATTTTTTTTGACATGTTTATGTATACGGTTGTTTTTGTTTTTTTTTCTATCTAAAAAGAATATAAACACATTCGGCGATTGTTAATAACAAATTGTTTATTAAATAAACAAATAAATTAACAACAAAAAAATTATTTCTTCCATCTTATAGAGAATTGCAAATAATAAATTTTAAAAATAACATTTTTTCTTAATAACTTATTTAAATAATGAAAAAAGGAAAAAACGAAACATTTAAAAAAAATTTTCTTAAGAAAAAAAATTTTTTAATCACAAATATAATGGCAAAAAAACTTTTTTCAACACACTGTAAAGGTCCCATTTTTTGGTTTTTCGCTTATATCTCGGAAACTATACGTCGTATGGAAAAAGGTAATCTATGCAAAATTAAACATAATTAAATTTCCTAAAAGAATGTCTATATTCATTTTCTTCCTGTGTGTTATAGTTTACGAGATATTCGCCAGCCAAAAAAATGGATAATTAAAAAAAAAGTTTTAGGTACCTTGAATATTTCTATCAACCGTGGTCTGCTAATAAATCACAGTCACAAAACAATCTTTATTTTACAACACTCGACGTATTTGCTAACGTAATATTTTGTCGAAATCCATGCATTTCCTTAAATATACAGTGCGACTCACTTAAAATGAAGGCGCCCTTATAACTTTTTTATTTTGTTTCCGATTTGAATCAGATTTTACTCAAGTATAGAACAAATTAGGATCTACTTATGACCAGAAAAACATTCGCCTGCTACAAAGGCAAAGCCACCTGTGGAACCAAAATATGCTCTACAAAATTTATAATAAATACTTTGGATGTAGGATAAACAGAAAAAGAGTTATTCCAAAAACACTGATTTTATTACCCTTTATGACAATATCGCGGCTAAAGTAGACCCACCCCGAAGTCGAAAACTTTGCTTCTTAATGAGTGCCCACCCCTTTACAATACTAAATAAAAAAATATTTGTTTTCCATTTTCTAATATTCTTTTAAACCCTTCAAATCCAGATTGACTGGAGTATCTCGGCTATATATCGTGATACAGTATCTAAAGGCAGTGAAATATGGTATTTACCAGACATGAGACACTTTTTGCAAGTTATTGTAGGTCATAATGTGCAGCAAAGATATACTTATTTCAGTAGACAAAACAAACAGTTTCAGTAATGTATATATCGTAAAGTTAAAATGTTAAATTTCTTTAATGCCCCTACATGACGCAAGTCAATTAAGATTGGCAATAATTCGTACTTGCTTGTACAACACAACTAATTTACGGATGTCTGTACAAATATCTCAGTAAACTTCCGTATTTAAAAGTTTAATATGGACCCTGTTTGAATTTTCTTTTGGCCAATGCTATAAAGTAATAGCCTTTCTTCTTATTCGCAACGTCTTATGATTCATGAATTATTCTAGTAAGCCTCCGCCCGCTGAATAGTACGTCTAGTAGCATCACGTCATCTGTCGCATTAGGCGCACAGGCTCATTACAGTTTTTTCCCATAAGCTCTTTATAGTGACATCAACCCAAAGTTTTGGGGGGCGAAATATTCTCCTCTAGGGTCTCCCTTTCAAAGGGCCCTAGCTTCCTTCGAAGTGTTTCCGGATACGTATCTAGGAACTGTTTTTCATATTTTTGTAAAAACTATCATCATTTAAGTAAAGTTAACTGCAGGAATTTCCGGACACCCTGTATATGTAGGCATAGAGAAAGTGCATGTGAGAGTTTGTATGTGACTTAGACGTAGTATTTTGAGGATATTAATACTATTCGTAAAATAATGGGAAAATTATCGGTAATGTAATTTTTTTTTGGCTTATAACAAACAAGATCTATGCCACTGATTGAAACCCTTTGAACTGTTATTGTCTTGTTAACGACTGATTTAAATCTATAGTCGTATATAATAATAATAATAATAATAATAATGGTAATAAAAATAATTATTATTATTATGGAGAGTCTCCATAATAGGATGGTTCTGGATGGAGCCTGTAAGGTCATCAGGAGTTTGGATCCCCTCCTCTGCATGGTCCGGGACCATGAAAATGCAGTTTAAGGCAGCGCAGAGAGCAGCCGATGAACTTGGTCTCTCCTTCGACGCCGAGCAGGTAAATCGCGACTCTGTCACCGAGTTGGAACCTGTTCTGCGAAAAGCCCAAATTAAAGCTGCAGAACATAATATCTTTCTGCAGCTTCACACGGATAAGCCAATGCATGGAGTTTTCTAGAAAAATATAGAAAACCTTGTCTTTATCCGAAAGGCTGACCTTTGCCTTCTTAAGGTCAGTCGGGCTTGCCAGGATGGTGTATACAACACCCTCGTCTATCGTAGTCGAGTCATGGGTATAAAAGTCCCTGACGTCCGCTGCAGAGCCTGCCGCAGGGCGCCAGAGACTCTAATGCATTTGCTGTCGGCTTGCAGTCTCGACCTATATCCAGAGACACGACGGAGCATTACGAATGCTTTATTAGCATTTAAGGCACTCGTATGGGATAGACAAGACACCAGTGCTGCCTCACGCTCCGGGAGAAATTAGAAGTGTCTAATTTATTGGAACTACTCGTTCCGGCAAATACAAGCCAACAGGCCTGACGTAGTTCTTCTCGATCACCAACTCAAGACAATGTATGTTGTAGTGTTCTCGGCTCCCGCGGAGAACAACATTGTCTTGAAGAAGGAAAAACGGACAAAATATCGAGATTTGCTCTTCGAACTCCGCAGACTTTATCCCAGACCATACTGTTAAGTTGGTGGTACTGATCATAGGAGCCCTCGGTGGAGCGAGACACACACTGTTTTCGGAACTTAAATCATACCGGCATGCCAAAACTTGGCAGAGATCTTAGCCGGCAAAATGCAGAAGGCCGTCATCCTCGGTTCGTTACGTCTACTCAGGGCATACGATTCCCGGATTCAGTAGTCACTTATCCCACGGAGTGGGGAGTGGCTGCCGGTACTACCAGCTCCCCTCTGAGGGTCGGAGCCACAGAGAAGGGTGACTGGTTTTTAACCCAGAAAAAAAAATAACTTGCGGCGGCAATAAAACAAATGTGGAAGGTAGATACGACCGATCATAATATCCACAACAGGAGTAATACCGCGAAGCACAGTGAAACAAACAGAAAAACTGGACACAAAATATTTAACATCTGTTGTGCTATACACATGTCACATTGTAAGATGTTTCCTATCGATTTCAAATTAATATGCAGAAAGGCTTGACAATTATCCGTCTGAAGAAATCTACCATCAGAAAGACACCGTTGAAAAACGAGACTGCAAAAACAATAACAATAATAGTCTTTGCAAACAGGCAACGGAATCCATTCAACGTATGCAGCAGATGTCCAGCTTTGGCATAAAAAGACTACCTGGCGCGACATAATGATGTAGTCAAAGTAGTGCATCAAGCACTTCCAAAATTTTATGGGCTCACACAGGGGAATTATGGAAATCCAAAAATTTAATAAAATAGGCAAGTGGAGTGTCGTTTTCTAGGTTTTTTTGACTGCTGAATCTAATAAAAACAAAACCAAGTTGATAACAATTATCTGTGTCTATGAACAAGACATTGTATTGGTACACAACTTGAAAAACCCTGTTAAAAAATTGAAATTAAAGCAAGAAAGTTGAAGAAAACGTCACTAAAATTGGAATCACTACTAACTACTGAGGTAAATGCTGCTCAGCACTCCTTCCACATATTACCAACTTCAAACCTGACTTGGAAATAAGTTAAATCCACATCATTGGGGTTGGGAAAGCATCACGGAGACTTGAGGCCAAAGCAAACGACACTTGATCCAGCTTCTGAGTCGATCATGAAACTGATATAATGCTCCTGCAAGGGAAATTGTGCCACAATGTTGTGCACTTGCAAAAAGTGGTGTGAAATGTTCATCACTTTATAAAACGAGTGAAGGAGTAATATATGCTAATACAGACTCTGAAACTTTTCCCAACGACTACTCAGCAATCAACTTAGAAGACTTTAATGAAGAACTTGCTGATGATGATGATAGATCCATTTATGTCAATTTCTTTCTAAGTTTTTTGTTATACTTTTAAATTTTTTAAAGGATTTTTCAAGTTTTATACAAATAAAATGTCATTTCATTATACACATATTGGTTTTATTTTTATTAGATTCAGCGCTCAAAAAGAACTAGAAAACGACACCTCACTTGCCTGCTTTATTAAGTTTTTGGTTTTCGATAATTCTCCTACTTCCCTACCCTTTTGTCATTATGGTTTGTACAGCGGGTTGAATTTCATTCATGTCTCCAGGTATTATTTGAATATTACAATCAACTAAAATGTTAAGCTTATTGTAAATGATGAACATCGACACATTCATTATTTTTGCAAAAAAAAACAAACTGACTAAACTGAATGTAATACTACCTAGTTAGTATATTGTATTGTACCCTCTAGACATAATATGAGTGATATAAACAGAATAATGCGTTATATCTCGAAAAACTCAACACAATATAACAAGATATACCGTACAACGTATCGAAGAGAATACGACTTTTATTAGACAAAATAAAATCAATATGCAGAAGGCAATACGGAAACATGTCATCACATAGGGAATATTATTAAATGTTTTATTATATACGAGAGGCCAGACACCGTAAACATCCATCACATTGTTTAGCATTGTATAAAGTTTATATTCATTTCATTTTATGGTGGAATAAAAGGACAACAACTGAATCGTATTGTGGGCGTGCCATTAAAATATGCATCTTGTTGTTAAGATCGACCATCACAAATTAAAACCAACCATGTATAAAAGGAACGTACTTTGTATCGTCACGCTAAATCTACATAAACAATTCGAATTCAAACAAAACATATCTGAATATATGGGTATAAGTCTCAGGGGATATTATTTTACAATGTTTTTTTTTTATAAAGTGTCCACAAATGTCGAGTAATATTTTTTTTTAATCATTTGCGACAAATCCTCAGGTAAAAGCGAGTGAATTTTTCAAGTAATAGATACCACAAGAGATTTTAATTTTATCGAGACGAAACGCAAAATTCGAACTTGCAAACGCCCTGGATTCTTGATTGCTTGGAGGGGGGTGAGTTTGAACTTACTGCACTAAGGCCTCTTGGGTGGGCCCATTGTCCTACCCCCTTAGGTGGCCGCATATCTATCAAGCTCCTCATTCCTCAAGCCAACGATCACCTGTGATGTACTTGAGAAGAAGACCTGGAGGGGCGCCACACTGAGCCAGAAGTCCCCCAGTATGGATCCTTCTTTCGTTGAGAGAGCAGGGCAGTGAACAGCACATGCTCGGCAGTCTCGTCATCCAGATGTTACACCCTTTACATCTGAGGTTGTCTATACATCTGAGGTTGTCAGTGTACTCTGAAATGTTCTGTCAGTAATCCCACATAGACACGCAGATTATTCTGGATACAGTGTCTGCCTAGTTTACGGCTGGGTCCGGCCGAAGCCATTCTGATGTCTCTGCAGCTGCTTAGACCAGTCCATGGCATAGCGTTTGATGTAGTTCTTTAACAGGGAATTGTGGACTGAATCCGAGAGCACTGTTGCAGGCTCCGGACCATGCAGGGCGCTCTCATCCCTTATGGGCTAAAGAATCCACTTCATCATTATCATGAATTTCATCATGTCAGCTTGTCCTACAATTATTTATAGCAAGCAGGGCTACTCTGCTGTCTCTTGATATGCACACCGTTTTACCACTGACGTTTGCATTCTCTCTTGTTGAATTCCTATTAGTTCCTCCTGCAATATAGTTGTATGTGTCTCTAGTGTCTAGCGGTATTGTCGAGTGTAGATTTAGTTCTGCTGAGTAGATCCCAGCTCTTGATCCGCAGTGCATTGTTGAACTATTATAGAGGAGCGAAAAAGAGGTAAAATTGTGTCGTTTTTTTTTTTTATCAGCTTAGAACAAGATCAGACACAGTGGGTATTACCAACATCATTTTACACATAAAAACATGAAATACAACATTTTTTAGTGGCCACAGATATTCTTATTTAAAAAAAAGTGTAAAATTTAATTTTTTTTTAAATCATGTTTTTTTTGTACATCTATTGCCATATCTCAAAAATGAATTGAGCTATCGATGTGAACTTTTTTTTGTTATAAAACACAACTTAAGCGCTTCTTTCTATACATAGGATTGCTAATAAGAAAAATGTGAACATGCCAAAAACGTAGATGACCCTGAAAGTTTAGAGAATACGCCATCAAATTTTCACTGAGCGAGGAACTTTTTTGTTTTTGAAAATTTTGTGCAACATGCTATGAAGAAAATGAAGTCAATAGACTAAAAAAGTTTTTAGAAAAAAAATATTTTCATTATTAGCAATAGTTTGCTAGTTACGAATTTTTTAGTATGGAGGAATTTTCGAAGCGTACGCGCGCGGCACTTAAGAATAATAATGATTATGTATTGTGTGTAACGGAACTTTTCATTATTATTTTTTTATGTTTAGGACTGTTTTATCACGTTTTAGGATCTGAAAGGATAACTTATTTTTTCCAGTGACGCATTAAGGACTAAGGTTGGAGGCAAAAAGGAATTAAAAATCTTAAATAGAGTATCTGGGATAAAAATGCATTGCATTGGGATCTCGGAAACGGTAAAAAATAATATTATAGTAAATGGAAAAAAAAGTTGCGCAACTAGGGGGCCAGTAAAATTCCATAAACAGAAGTTTAGGAAAAGTAATAAGTGTTTTGATAAAAACTAAACTATCGAGTTTTCCTTTTTTTGCGTTATTATTGGAGCTAAATAGAAAAGACAGTTTCTTAAAGAACTTTTTTTTGAACGTGGCAATCTTAATATTTGTATCCGACATTTCCTGTGTCAGGGTCCCTATCCGAAACTCCCATGCATTGCATTTTTACCCGAGATCCACACAATAATTGAGTAAACGTGTTATTTTCGCCTAAATTAGATAACAAAAAAGAAAAAAATATCTTAAATTAAGTCTCTTTTAATTTTCGCAGTCCTAATTTTTCATGGCGTGTGCACAAGTTAATCGTTCTCCTCTATTACTACGCCACATAAAATCCACTCCATTTTACAATGAAGTTTAGATTGCTTTTTTTATCTTAAATATTTTTTTAGCAGATAATCCACGCACAATTCGCACAATGGCCATACGTTCTACAATATAATACAAGTGGTAATAAGGGAAAGAATATCGTTACACATTTTAGTTCCACATCCAGTGTAAGTATAGTATCGACAAAAATATTTTTGAAAATTTTTATTGTCCAAATAGGCTTAGAATGTCATGAAACGTCGAGATTTTAAGTTTGAGCAAAAAAAAATTCTGTCTGTCGGTCTGTCTGTAACTTTTTTTGTGCGCACGATTACTCCGGAACCGTTTAAGATATTGACTTGAAATTTGGTACACGTACCATGTATTTTAACGGGATCTGGAACTAGATTATTCCGTTAAAGGGTTGGGGGGTAAATGGGGGTAAATAGGCAAATCAAGCAAGTAAGAGTCCATAAAATTGGTATTTAGTATATATAAGAGAAGCTAAGGTCTCAAAATTTTTTTGGCATTAACCACCCCCATTATTCAAGGGGGCGAAAAAAATTGTCGTTTAGTGTGTGAACAAGAACCAAAGGCCTCATTTTTTTTTTTTTTACTTTATCCACCACTACCTTCCACAACCCTCAGCCCCACTACCGATGTGACATATCGTTTTATAGGTTTTTGGAGTAGACGATTTCAAATATTTTATTATTGAAGTTCCATAAACAATTATTTCCACATTCAAATTTTTTTCGTTGTGAGAGAGTTGGATAGAAGATCTGGATGTGGAAGTAGTGATTCCTTGGGCAGCGGTTTTATAATTTTACCTTCGACGAAACCGAATAACGTTGATCGTACACCGCCCTATCAAAGACACAAGAATTATGCTATCAAAAACTTTTTTGGTCTTTTGGCTTTATTTTTTTCGCAGCATGTTATACAAAATGTCCAAAAACAAAAAAGTTTGTAGCTTAGTGAAAATTCGACTGCATATTTTCTGAACTTTCAAGGTCTAAGTTTTTAACATGCTTAAAAATGTTTTAATTAACAATACTATACACAGATAGAAGTGCTTAAGTGTGTGTTTTATAACAAAAAAAAGTTCATGTGGATATCTCCATTCGTTTTTGAGATATGGCATTAGACGTTCAAAAAAACATGATTAAAAAAAAAAACAAAATTTCACACCTTTTTAAAAATAACAATGTCCGTGACCACTAAAAAATGTCGTATTTCATGATTTCTAATGAACATCGACCTACTTAATGAAATGGTATATGTCTCAGTTTGTTCTAAGATTAAAAAAAAACTCGAGAAGGAAGCGACTTTTCCCCTGTTTTTTACTCCACTATTAGTGTAAATGAACACGTCCGGCAACCGCCCTAATCTTCTCCGTCTTTTTTACGCATCTGAAACAAACCATGGGGGGGAGGGGGGGAAGACAACTGCGTCATAGTTGGAAAGAGATGAAGAAGACAACGCCCTCAGCCCGCCATTTTATTGCGTTCTCGTTCTTCACCGGGTATGTGTATCCAGTGAGACTTCCATTATGTAGTATAGTTCAATGATGTACCTTAGACGTACCCAAGATTTGAATTTGTGTTTGTTGCATGTTTCATCGAATTTATTAAAGAAGTATATTGACATTTTGGTGAAGTCACCAATTTTAGTTAACTTATCAATTAATGAGCGTATTTTTCTTGGCATTCCTTCCCACAAAAAAAGGATTCGGAAACGAAGTGGGTAAATTATAGGTCTATTTTCTTATGATACTTTTTTCTTGTCAGTTTAGTTTTCAAAAAGGTAAATCCACAAAATTAGTAATGGAAATTTTTTTTAACGTCTTTTCATGAAAGTTTGAATAATAAATAAACATATCGACATATTTTTAGATCTAAGAAGAGCATTTGATCTTGTTAGTTATGAACTCCTGCTTGAGAAGTTCCATATGTATTGCCGAAGACGTAAGGAAAGTTACTGAATTAGTTCCTAACCTTTCTCAAATCAACCAAGTCGTTGAGATACACGGTTGTAGGTCAAATAAACTGTATGCGATGTACTCCAAGGTTCAGACCTTGGGCCCTTATTATTAGTTGTTTTCATACATGATTTATTAAGTATCGTTATTAAAAATAATTTAACTTGGTTCGCTGATGATACTTTTGTTTGTTTAGATCTCCGATTAAAGAACTTATATCTAGATACATAATGGCACTGATTTATTTGTGGCTGAAAGACTCACAATCTAAGGCACTTCTTCCCATAAGTTTCTGATTGGCCCATCGGCCTATTCGCGGCTGTTTTCTACACGATCGGTTCAGTTTGATTATCATAATCTGACAGTGTCCGTCATTAATGTCAATAAATGTTTTTCGTGTTCTCCGACCAAAAAGTGATGAAAAAGTAATTTTATTTTAAGTTGTGATTTGCTTAATAGCTAAGTAATATTCTCTATTCATATTTACACAGTGAAAATTTAATGCTACATGTTGAAGTGCTGTGCCGTTTGCAGAAGGCAGTTTAGAAAAGAAGAAAATCGGTCGTTTCATAAATAAGTAGGTCATAGTCGTAACATGATGGCGTTCAATTTACAGTTGTAATAATAATATTATAAATAAAATCCTTTCAATACATATTTCCCTTGAATAAAACATCTCTACCTATTATATTTTTTAAATACGCGGTTATGTTCATAGAGGTTAACCAACAATTATTACATAAAATATGTACAATATTGTACATTTTCCCTTCTACACATACCCGCCACTGTTGCCTATGGGATGTGGTGTTCATCTATCCATTTTAATGGACATGTGACTATGTTAGGAGTAAATAAGGTTGTGATTTGGTATATGAAGGTATATGAAGAAAAGATAGCCATTATGTATCTAGATATAAGTTCTTTAATCGGAGGTTTAGATACATCTCAAAATGATGATATTTTACGTACCTACATTGTGACATTACAAGTGACATTAGAGATCGGCAAAGTCTTTTCTATTCTCGTTTCTAGGGAAACGAATTTGTGTTAATTGTTGAGATAAGTGTCAAATAGATAAATAAACTTGACTTTTACGAGTTGTCAAAAGTCAATTCACAAGTTATGGAAAATATGGATTCAGATTTTGAAGTGTCGGCCGAAAAAAAAAAAAAAATTGTACGTTACACGACCGAAAAATAGTGTTTTGCAGGTCTCCCCAAGCTTCCAGGACTCACCTGCGGTTCACCTTGGAATCTGCTTGGGTCGACCTGCAAAACGCCACTTTCCGGTCTTGTGACGTAAATTACTATAACAGTTCAAAAACATTCATTTAATTTTTTAATTCGGTACCCTTATTATGATGTTAATAAAAACATGAATTTTTAATTTTGGAAGTCTGATTTGGTAATATTTACTTTGAACTTTCATTTTGTATGTATCTACCTGCTGACTAGTCTTACATTACATATACATTTTGTATTGGTATACTCTTAGAACAATAAAGACATTGCGAATATTTTTCATAGTCGTCAAAATCATTGATATTTTGCAGTTCTAAAGTATTATCTTGTTACTACGAATTACCCGAATTACCCTTTATACATTTTGTAAAACTGACATCATGTGTGTCATATTCTGTTCCCTTATAGAGGGGTATAAATGAAGCACAGTATTCTGTTTAATGTTTTCTTCGATTAGTAGGAAGTTTCAAAAATGCCTCGACGCTGTTTTCCACAGAATCTCATTTTCTTCTGTCGGTCTGTTTAAGATACCAATTAGGCAGTTTTGGGAAATGGTATAAAATATGTGTTTGAGTTTGAGAACTCGTAAATCTGCTTACGGATGCTAAAATGAAATTATTCGAAAATACATTTCAGATTCATTGCTTATTTTGACAACAAATAGGTATATTTTTCAAATTACAGACAGGAAGAATTATATAATATTTAATATTATTTCAATATTCATTAAATAATCCAATATGCTTAGTCTTGAAAAAACAAACAAAAAAATCTCTTACTGAAAGGGTTGACGTTCGAAAATACTTTATAGTGACCATTTAAATTGTAGCCCATAAAATATCTGAAGTACATTTGCAAATATATTTTATTATACCAATAGAATATTTAAGACAACGAGTTGTCAATATCCTTATTGTTTCACTATAGACATTGACCAAATACATTCGTCCATCCCATGTATCTGTCAATATAAATATAATACTAGAATCTATTTTTATTTGGTTTCATGACCTGTCTGGGGTATCCACCCACTTCGAGGCTTGTTATACACCCATGATTGATGTGTTTTGCATTTTTCCATGCACATTTCCACACATCCACGTACACATAAAAACCTTAACCGCAACTACATAAAAATACACATAAATCAAGTAAATATCTGGCACTTTGGTAGCTCGACGTGCTAACCTGCTCTTTATGCCTTTTTACACTATCTACATCCGATTTATATCACTTTTTTGTGGACATTGTTTGATTTAATAGTATTTCACATTAATAATACTATAGTACAGAACTTAGAGGAAAAAAAAGCAACACATAAATAATGTCATATGTAATAGGGTTGAAATAAATAAATATATATATATATATATATATATATATATATATATATATATATATATATATGTAATCGTAAATTTTACATTTTTATAACTTTTTTTTGATACTGTATCGATTTTTAATATAAAAAAAAGTCATGCAACTTCTCTATTATGCGATTATGAGTAATAGCACTATTTTACATCGTTACACAATAATAGAACTACCACATACCAATTAATTCACTTCTCGGTGTAATTTATTATTTGCCAAATTGGCCAATTGGCGAACATAAGTATGCATGCAAATGCATTTTTACTTTTCGAAAATAAAACTGCAAATAATATTGCGACAGGTCAGTGAGTGTGTAGGTAGACTGTCACAATAATATAAATTACCGGTCATAATTGGTATTTTTATATTGTAGATACGCGAATATCTAAATATAAAAAAATGTAATATATATAGATTTTCCCAATTTGAATGATCTTTGATTTGATCTTCATGGGTCATTTTAAAAACAAAATATCTACAGAGTGACCCATTTAAAAGCGGAACACCTCGCTAAAATATTTATTTATTGTGCGGTTTGAATCAAATTTTACTCAAGTATAGAACAAATTAGGATCTAATTATGACTAGAAAAACATTCGATCCTACAAATGCAAAGCCACCTGCGGTACCAAAATATGCGGAAAGAATCAAAAAATCATATTAGGCATTTTTTTATCGGAAAATGTTGTTAATGAAACTTGTTTGGAATTGTCCAAAAACGTTAAGTCCAAAATTTAATCAAAATAAAAAAAATATTGTAATTTTGATTAAAATAATGTTCCAAGTCCGAAAATATATTTTTAATGGATTTTTTTATTTAGAAAACTGTACTATCACAATTTTATTTGAAATTAAACCCAAACTGCCAGGGAGTTGTCAAGTAATTTGTAGTTTTTTTTAAATAATTATTTTTAAAATTTCAATTTTTTTATTTTGATTAAATTTTGGACAATTCTGAACAAGTTTCATCACCAAAATTTTCCGATAAAAAAAGCCTAATATGATTTTTTGATTTTTTCCGCGCATTTTGGTACCGCAGGTGACTTTGCATTTTTAGGAGGCAAATATATTTTTTTTTGGTCATAATTAGATCCTAATTTGTTCTATATTTGAGTAAAATTTGATTCAAATCGCACAATAAATAAAAATTTTTTATGTTTCGCTTTTAAATGGGTCACTCTGTATATACATTATACATGAATATATGTTTATTATTTTAACTTTCAATTTGCTATATTCTTAGAAATGCTCTTAAAACAATGGAAAAAAATACAAAACTGATAAATCTAATTAGGAGGGGAGTTAGAGTAGCTCACAGATTTTATGTTACACTTGATATACTTCTGGTTCCACAGTCTTGAGGTTTAGCACATTTTTAAATAAGGGACTTAAACTAATGAATTCAAATCAAAAACAGAAATTTCGATGTTGAAAAATGTTTACTTCAAATTTGAAATGCTGTAGTTCCAAATGTGCTACAGTTTTAAAACTGTATATTGGAATAATAAAGTTAAATTTGAAAATTCGTAAGGTGTGGTTTAGTTTTTTAGCAAAAAATGCCCGCGACTTTTTTGGTACTTTCCGATTACAGCTGAAATTCGGTACAGACATTTTTTGGCATCTAAGATTGATGAAAAAAGTCTCAAATGGAAAATTCAATAACCGGCTTTAAGGAAAAGTCTTTTCAAATTTTGAAGCATTCCGAAAGAAGTGGTAACTTAATTTTTTTAGCCTATATCATAGCAACAGCCCCCAGAAGCCGATAATTACAAAAAAATCTGAATCCTATCAGAAATAAAAACAAATATCCACTGTCGAAAGATGCTTTAAATATAGTTTCCCAACATTTTTCTGGCACAAGGGGTATTACCGTTAATAATTAATTATGTTGGAAGCAATCCGATCCGTTCCAAGAAGCAATGTTTTCAGAAGAAATATTACAAAATGTTAACGTAGTGGTGGAAATCTCAAAAAAATATTCCACAAATTAACAAAGTACTGATCTGATCATTCCCTTTCTGTGTGCCGTTGTTTCTTCTGCAGACATTGAAAGAATATTTTCTTCATATGGACTTGTTCATTCAGATATTAGGAATAGATTGGGCAATGAAAAAGCATCTAAATTAGTATTTAAACTTATAATATTTAATATGTCTTGTTTTGTTCTGTTTTGAAATATATATATATATATATATATATATATATATATATATATATATATATTTACTAAACGTAATTTCTCTCTGAAGCAACCCTCTATACATCCTTATTTAAAAATAAGGAAATTGACCAGACTACAACAAATTGCAAGTCTGGCGCGTTAAGTGTAATAATCACATATTACTACGAAACGCTGTAATTCGATTTTAGCAAACACCGACCGAAAGACTTATTCCTAAATTAAAGGAACTCTCGTGTCAGCCACTGCACACCACTTGCAGACTGCAGTTTCGAGCTGTTGGCTCTCATTAGTGCAAGGTAGGCATGCAGTGACTGGCAACGAGATTTCCGGTGACATGGTACATGTTCACAATCTTAAGACTGCAACATGCAAAATAAATCGAAGGCGCCATCTCGCGGTCGCTGTTCACTACAATCGAATTGGTTAGCCTGAGATGGGCAGCAAATGTTCAAAAATATGCTTCTAGAAGGCAGAGTATTTACTAAACGTAATTTCTCTCTGAAGCAACCCTCTATACATCCTTATTTAAAAATAAGGAAATTGACCAGACTACAACAAATTGCAAGTCTGGCGCGTTAAGTGTAATAATCACATATTACTACGAAACGCTGTAATTCGATTTTAGCAAACACCGACCGAAAGACTTATTCCTAAATTAAAGGAACTCTCGTGTCAGCCAGAAAACCGGAAATCTCGTTGCTAGTCACTGCATGCCTACCTTGCACTGATGAGAGCCAACAGCTCGAAACTGCAGTCTGCAAGTGGTGTGCAGTGGCTGACACGAGAGTTCCTTTAATTTAGGAATAAGTCTTTCGGTCGGTGTTTGCTAAAATCGAATTACAGCGTTTCGTAGTAATATGTGATTATTACACTTAACGCGCCAGACTTGCAATTTGTTGTAGTCTGGTCAATTTCCTTATTTTTAAATAAGGATGTATAGAGGGTTGCTTCAGAGAGAAATTACGTTTAGTAAATATATATATATATATATATATAAATATATATATATATATATATATATATATATATATATATATATATATATATATATATATATATATATATATATATATATATATATATATATATATATTTCAAAACAGAACAAAACAAGACATATTAAATATTATAAGTTTAAATACTAATTTAGATGCTTTTTCATTGCCCAATCTATTCCTAATATCTGAATGAACAAGTCCATATGAAGAAAATATTCTTTCAATGTCTGCAGAAGAAACAACGGCACACAGAAAGGGAATGATCAGATCAGTACTTTGTTAATTTGTGGAATATTTTTTTGAGATTTCCACCACTACGTTAACATTTTGTAATATTTCTTCTGAAAACATTGCTTCTTGGAACGGATCGGATTGCTTCCAACATAATTAATTATTAACGGTAATACCCCTTGTGCCAGAAAAATGTTGGGAAACTATATTTAAAGCATCTTTCGACAGTGGATATTTGTTTTTATTTCTGATAGGATTCAGATTTTTTTGTAATTATCGGCTTCTGGGGGCTGTTGCTATGATATAGGCTAAAAAAATTAAGTTACCACTTCTTTCGGAATGCTTCAAAATTTGAAAAGACTTTTCCTTAAAGCCGGTTATTGAATTTTCCATTTGAGACTTTTTTCATCAATCTTAGATGCCAAAAAATGTCTGTACCGAATTTCAGCTGTAATCGGAAAGTACCAAAAAAGTCGCGGGCATTTTTTGCTAAAAAACTAAACCACACCTTACGAATTTTCAAATTTAACTTTATTATTCCAATATACAGTTTTAAAACTGTAGCACATTTGGAACTACAGCATTTCAAATTTGAAGTAAACATTTTTCAACATCGAAATTTCTGTTTTTGATTTGAATTCATTAGTTTAAGTCCCTTATTTAAAAATGTGCTAAACCTCAAGACTGTGGAACCAGAAGTATATCAAGTGTAACATAAAATCTGTGAGCTACTCTAACTCCCCTCCTAATTAGATTTATCAGTTTTGTATTTTTTTCCATTGTTTTAAGAGCATTTCTAAGAATATAGCAAATTGAAAGTTAAAATAATAAACATATATTCATGTATAATGTATATACAGAGTGACCCATTTAAAAGCGAAACATAAAAATTTTTTATTTATTGTGCGATTTGAATCAAATTTTACTCAAATATAGAACAAATTAGGATCTAATTATGACCAAAAAAAAATATATTTGCCTCCTAAAAATGCAAAGTCACCTGCGGTATCAAAATGCGCGGAAAAAATCAAAAAATCATATTAGGCTTTTTTTATCGGAAAATTTTGGTGATGAAACTTGTTCAGAATTGTCCAAAATTTAATCAAAATAAAAAAATTGAAATTTTAAAAATAATTATTTAAAAAAAACTACAAATTACTTGACAACTCCCTGGCAGTTTGGGTTTAATTTCAAATAAAATTGTGATAGTACAGTTTTCTAAATAAAAAAATCCATTAAAAATATATTTTCGGACTTGGAACATTATTTTAATCAAAATTACAATATTTTTTTTATTTTGATTAAATTTTGGACTTAACGTTTTTGGACAATTCCAAACAAGTTTCATTAACAACATTTTCCGATAAAAAAATGCCTAATATGATTTTTTGATTCTTTCCGCATATTTTGGTACCGCAGGTGGCTTTGCATTTGTAGGATCGAATGTTTTTCTAGTCATAATTAGATCCTAATTTGTTCTATACTTGAGTAAAATTTGATTCAAACCGCACAATAAATAAATATTTTAGCGAGGTGTTCCGCTTTTAAATGGGTCACTCTGTAGATATTTTGTTTTTAAAATGACCCATGAAGATCAAATCAAAGATCATTCAAATTGGGAAAATCTATATATATTACATTTTTTTATATTTAGATATTCGCGTATCTACAATATAAAAATACCAATTATGACCGGTAATTTATATTATTGTGACAGTCTACCTACACACTCACTGACCTGTCGCAATATTATTTGCAGTTTTATTTTCGAAAAGTAAAAATGCATTTGCATGCATACTTATGTTCGCCAATTGGCCAATTTGGCAAATAATAAATTACACCGAGAAGTGAATTAATTGGTATGTGGTAGTTCTATTATTGTGTAACGATGTAAAATAGTGCTATTACTCATAATCGCATAATAGAGAAGTTGCATGACTTTTTTTTATATTAAAAATCGATACAGTATCAAAAAAAAGTTATAAAAATGTAAAATTTACGATTTTTTGAATGTTAATACAGTGAGAAAATAAATAATTTAATCGGTGAGGAATTTGGATATTTCAAAACGGCAGTTATCTGGCGCCATTAACTGTGACGTTTCCCGTTATGATTTGTCCATCTAAATTAATAACAAACTAGAAGGTGCACTCGACTAGAGAAAGTGACACAGAGAGAGAAACTTGCGTGCACTATATTCCATCTTTTTTCTCGGTCTGTGTACAGACGGTTAAGCCAATCGGACGTTTTCTTCAACCAATCAGATCTTGTCAGACAAGGACGGAGTAGTGAACGGAAGTTTCTTTTTCCGTAGAAACATGCTTCTGTAGTTTCGTAAGTTTGTCAAATGTCAGTTTACTGTTTATTGTTTACAGTCAGTTTACCAAGTTCTTGTTTGTGGTATTATTGTGTTATTATTTGGTTAATGAGCTAGTGAACGACATATTATGACTTATGAATTACAAATATTGCATTGTGCCTAAATGTAAAACTAAGAGTATCACTACAAATATGGTTACATTCAAGATTCTCCAAAATTAGTTCGTAGACAGACGTCAGCGAGAGGTTAGGACACTGCGTCTACTTTGGACAAATTATCCGACTAACGGATGTCATCATTGACTTCACGCCAATAAGAAACCGTTTGCAGTCACGTGGTTTTGTTTACAAATTACAGCATAATCTAAATATTAATTTTACGGAAAATAAATTTTATTTTGAATTTCTTTTGTTATAATCATTTTCTGGGTAATGGAAATTAAGAGCAAATCACTTTTTCAAGCATTTTAAAATTTCATGCATCTTCCCTATTACAGGGAGTCGTTTTTGACAAATTGTTTGCATAACGAATATTAATTCCAGCAAAGCAACGGGTAATACACCCATAACATCATAATAACATCAGTCCATGGCTCGGGAATTTTATCTCGGCGGCAGAGACGGCTCTTATATAGACATAAATATTATCTTGCAAACATTCAGAAAAACGACAAAATGGTGAAATATTCATCATAGTCAGCTACAATGTATTTTTGCCAATACATTTAACCTAAACACGGTCATGGTTCTTACAAAAACATGTAATTTAGCAAATAAAAAAAAAATTTGGAGTCAAACAGATATTTTCCAGTTCTGTTTAATACGTGTAGCGTGTTTATTATGTTTATTTTTATAATAATTAAATACAAAAACCCAATAAGACTCTTGCAACATAACACATTTTTTCCCAATAAATAGTATAATAGTATTAAGGGCCGGTTTTACCTAAGTTTAACTAGAAGATTCTGTTGAGGTCCGAAATAAAAGTAAATAGCGTGTTTAGCAAAGTGTATATTAAGCCCATTCATCAAATAGGAAATTATTAATAAATTTGAATAAAGCTTCTGTGGTATTGATAGTTGTTATTGCCAGTTATTATCGATAGTTATCGAATGGTTTTTGCGAGGGTTTTTGTATTAAAAAATCTGCTGTGAGAAGAGTCTCTTTGAGTTCGTGTTAAAAGGTTCTTGTTAATTTTCTGTTTGATGGATGTGCTTAATATACACTTTGCTAAATACGCTATTTAGTTTTATTTCGGGCCTCAACAGAATCTTCTAGTTAAACTTAGGTTTAATCTGTACCTATAAAACCGGCCCTTAATCGTACATAACAAACAAAGTCAAACTGCCATGTACCGTGTGCATCACAAATGTACACAACATGATAAAGTGAATTTTATTTCATTGTGACGTGGTTTCTTCCAATCGCCTAGCGCATAAACGAGTGGAAGCGTCACTTTGACGCCGAGATCCACTTCGGTTTCACTCGGGCGCCACCTTTACAATTTTTACATGGGGCAAAGGTCCCACAATAGCCTCAGTAGGGCTGGGATAAACTCTGTGAAGAAACGGAAATTTCCAGAGGTCAAAACTGTGGATTATATTTTTACTCACATTCAGTAGTAAAACAACAATGTTTATTGTACAAGTAAAATTGACATCAGCAGTAGCAAAAAAAAATAGGAGCAACTCATAAGGAGTTCATCATAAATAACGTCAACTTAAAATATGTCATTTAATATATCATTTAATAATTTACAAAATTATGAGAATGACTAGACTTTGACTTAAATTAGATTTAAAATCTGACTACAACCAAACAGAAAGAAGGTTTTTACTACTAGTTACAAATTAGCGGAAATTCAGAGGTTTTATAACTTCGGACGCCATTTTGTGACGTGGACAACCAAGCGGGGAGTAGGTTTATACTACTAGTTACAAATTAGCGGAAAGTAATTTCGGTAACAGCGGTGGCAAGCAGGCGGTTCTCAAGATGGCGGATGCGCCAGCATTAAAGCAGTAATTAAAAAATAGCAAAGAAAATAATCAAGCAGCAAGCAAAAACAGGCAGTGTTTGAATATCAAGCGATAGCTTTACAATTATTTACAGCAGTTAACACAGGCGGTAATTCTGCTTCGGAATAATCAGACGACGTTTATGTTGGCAGTAAAGTCAGGCGGTATTATCAGAGCGGCTAACACGTGTTGAAAATATAAAATTTTTAATTTCTAGAATTTCCGATTTTCGGATTAAGTCCCCGGACTATAACAGATTTACTAAACCCTTCAAAATTTCAGATTTTACTTTACTTCGTAAAATATACTAATAACCAAAATAAAATGGAGTTAAAACACGTTCTTATCAATCCGGTAACATGACAGTTTTTCAGTTTTATTTTTATTTTAACTCATTAAAATTTTATGCACGGTTTAAGTTAAAATAATCTGAACGGTACACGGTTTTCAGGTATTCTCTCAAAATATCTGATATGTTTCTTTTTTTTTCTAGGTTTCGGTCCTGAGAAAAACTACTGGAAACATATACGTTTAGACAAAAACTCGAGAATTTAAAATTATAAGTATCATTTAACTCGTTAAATTGAAGAATCACGGTACAAGTTAAAATGACAAACACGGAAAAATCTAACTTTCTGGTATTCTTTCGAAATATCTACTATGCTCCCTTTCTAAGGTACGGGCCTAAAGAAAATTACTTGAACACAGCCGTTTGGATAATTCTCAAGATTGCAATTACTCTTACTCGAGTGTGACTATTTTAACAAATTATAATTTCGGTAATAAATACACTAACAATTCGGAAATCGGAAATAATATTTTAATTCTTTTAAAATATAATGAGTTTAAAATTCACTTTATACGGTAAAAACGTGGTACACTTATCTTATCACCTTGATAACACGGTGCCTGCTTGCGGTTTCAAGCTGAAGAGATGATTTAAAATTGCTTGCTTACCCTTTGACGGCTGGTAGAGGACTCGCGTTTTCAAAATGCTCTTTTGGGTATCCTACTCCCGGAGTGACAATTAGCGCCTCTGGTAATTAAAGTCGCAAAGAATACCTTCTTTCGGTTTAGAAGATTTACAATTGTCTAAATTATAGAATCCTACTTTGTATATAGTTCTTCGCGTATTTGAACTTGGTTATAGTACGATAGAGGTCATCAAATTGAATAAATGTGAATATTCAATTAAGTTTGAAATGGAAACGGAACACGTAACGAAGGCGAACAGTAATTGAATGCATTTTAATATTGCCAAGAAAACGCTTCGTTACATCATTTTAAAAAGTTAATACGTAACCTACTTTTATCGGAAATCTACTACATTTGTGAAACGTACTGGCAATTATTTAAAGACGTAGTTGATTCTTTTACAATTGCAGTTTACGGCGGTACTTTTATATGTTTTTTACTATAATTACTTTAATTAGGCGATGCCGCCGACATTGCTTTGACACAATCCCTTTTACTATACCTACTACACTGTAGCAATTCTTTGCATTTATGTCAACATTTAATAAAGGGAAAAGTAGACTATTCGAGATCGCAGTTTCACAATCCGTAGTATAGTTATCTTCAGATCTACTCTGCATTCAAAAAACGTCGGCATCTTTGATCTTTACCGCACCGCCAAAGACGCCGACATTTTGACAGTACTAACATGCAAAATTTTTCGCTCTAATTTTTTATGTCGCTGCAGCGGCGAATATTGCGATAACTTTTTGACGTTTTGTTTCGTGAAATGCTCGAGCTTTTAAATTTTATCTATAAATATCTTCTCTAGCTTATTACTAATTGTTAACGTAAATTGTAGTATTGTATTATATACGTAGTAATATAATAATATAAAAATAACCTAAAACCACCACATACGTAAGTTGACAACTCCCAAATTCAAAGCGAAGGCTAAACCTTTATACCTAGGTTCGAGACAAGTTAGACACAGCTTTCAATGGCTTATAATACCTAACGTAATTACAAAACAATTTTCACAACTAAAATCAAATACAAATGCCTACGAAGCAAACAAATCAATTATTTCATGTTAAATACACAAATGTACTTACGTATGGTAATTCATCACAAAACAGCTTAACACATTCGGAAAATCAAAACGTTGGAATACCTAAGTAGCACTATATGTTATAATCCGTTGTACTTAAATAAACTTCTTATATTAAAAATGGGTATTAAATACATAAATATGTATTAAGAAACACTTTAGTATAATAATTCTTGAGAAATTCCCTATCTACACAGTGTTAAGCTAGCGTTACTAGATGGCGGTACTAGTTCATCTGGTCTCCGCAACCTTAGAACATAAAAGCGAGAGATTGGTAAAATGCAATATTGTCTGGCTTTGCTCGTAGTGTGATTGGTCGAAGCGTGCTAGAGCACTCTTTGTTGGGAATAACAGTCTATAAGTTACAATATGATTTAACGTATCTTGTTGTCATTGCCATTACATCATTTATACCTACTTTGTTTTTTATTAGATGAGTCATTTTGGAAATGCATTTTTATGCATTATTATGATTAAATGATGAAAACTCTAAAAGTGACTAGAAAACTTCTGAAGGCAATTCATTACAAAACATAATATTGAAGACATACTTAATGAATTATTTATTCGTGAAATATTCTCCCCAAATACCACTCGTATAATAAACTGCCAATTTGCACTCTTTATATTAAATATTATAAGCACTAGTGATATTACATACGATAAAACTGCATGCAGGTGCTGTCAAAATTCGATCTAGCTGTTTGTCACTAGTAATGAGGTTTAATTGGTACAATTATATAAAAAAAATTGGCTACCATGTTAATGACCGATACAATGAAACTATGTTTTTATTTCATACTGTGACTGTCACTATTTCTTAAAGGGTGTCGTAAATTTTATCAAGTTAGGACCGGAAATTCGCTGTATATGTAGTTATATGGACTTGAAATGCTTTGTTGATAAAAATCAATTAGGGATTAGAAATAGAGCAAGTCGATAAGGGTGAAATAAATGAGATTAGTGACAAAAGAAAAACAACTTAATTATATATCGGGCGTCAGAGCGAAAACAATGACTCAGGGAAATTGAAAAAGCAAATAGGACACAAAAAATATACGTGCTGTGCTGTTTGTTTACAACAATCAATAGATAATTATGTCCATTTTAAATAAATTATTTGACTTATAGCTTATAACTATTCACGAAAATAAATCCAATTTAGATGCAGATGTGCGGTGTAACGATAAATACTTCTCAGGAAGTAACTTATTGAAGATTTAAATAAAACGGTGACTTCTTTATAATATATAATTATAATTAAGTTTGGGTCGTTTTTCTAAAAAGTGGTATTTATACATTTTTAATTTTTCAGGATATGCCATGTTCTATAAAATAATCAATAAATACCTCAGCACATTCAGATTTACCTGAACTGCTATTTATTTTATTTTTCACACCCAACTTGTGATATTGTGTATAATTCTACCGGATAAATATTTGTCAAACGATACTGATTAGGATTAGAGCACATCACAAACATAGGATCAATATAAATCATTACACTAGAGTGGACATCATCTTTCCTTAAAAATCGAGAACAGTACGTCAACTTGACGTATTTGTTCGAAGGAAGTCTAGGGAGCGTCAATTCTACTAGAACGAAAACGGTATGGGAGTTCCTCAGGGTTCAGTTTTAGGCCCGATATTATTTTTAATTTACAAAAACACACATTATTTTAATGGCGGTAAAACACAATACATCAGATTTCATAATCGACAAAGGAATTGCCAAAGCTTGGATATTAAAATCAGTAATAGTAGTCTTTCAACTAACCAAAATGTGAAATTCCTGGGAATAATATTAGATTATTGACCCAACAGGAAATCAAACTGCGATCAGTTAATAACAAAATGAAAAATTCAATAGCTTATTTAATGAGAAGTAAACTCAGTTTTAACAAATGATCAGTTATTCTTTTCTCATGCACAAATCGGTTCTAGACTAAGGTATGAGAATGACTTTGAGGAAACTCCATCTTATCAACGGAGGTTGTCTACTATATGTGGTGGTGGTGTGTTTTGTTGTACAAAAACGTTTAGTAAGGAACAGGGCCAGCATTTACAGTACCAGTTCTTGTAGAGAAGTTTTTAAAGAATTTAAAGTTTTAAACCTTGTTAAGTGTATTAATTTATGATATATCTGTATATGTTCATAAGAGTTGGTTTTGTAGTAATAAAAAATTTCATATGAAAAATATAAGACAAAAAGAGTATAAAGACAAACATCATCTGCCGTTGTACCCTTCTGTAAATTTAATATTATAACAAATGTACCCAATTGGATTAATTTTAAATTCAAGGCATCTAGTCATTTTGCAGATAAAGAAGGAGACAAAATATTTACAGTTTTAAAACATTTCTGAGATTATTTTTAGAGAAATGTTACAAATGTTACATTACTGGATATTATTTCCCACATTTCAATTTTCAACACTGGACGA
This sequence comes from Rutpela maculata, assembly GCA_936432065.2. Classification (NCBI taxonomy): domain Eukaryota; kingdom Metazoa; phylum Arthropoda; class Insecta; order Coleoptera; family Cerambycidae; genus Rutpela; species Rutpela maculata. The sequence continues at coordinate 13,702,005 of OW386291.2, read as the reverse complement.
CTATGAGCATTCTTGCAAATGCTTGGGTATACACTGTAGTAACTTATTAATATTTACCCAAGTTTAATGAAGTTTAAAGTGACAAATTGAAAGTAAATTTTCTTTCTATACCGTTTACAGCAATTTACACTTGAAATGATCAAATAAACGAAAATATTTGCGTACCTACTTTTAATTGAGCTATTTCGGTACAACGCACTTTCACATTCTGAGAAAATCTAACTGGAAAATATTAAATGATTTCCACCCGAATAAACAATTTTAACAATCTAATTTGAAAATATAGATACGTTTCATTTAACCCGATTCGCCCAGAAACCAATTAGATGGATTTAATTAAATGCCTCGTAGGTTGTTAAGTTCGATCTCTTTGAGAATAAAAGCACTTACCGTACTCTCTTAATACGACTGCGTCTGCTTACCTGGAAAAGAGATAAATAATTAATATTAATATAGAAGTAATTATCAAACAAATCAACAAACGAACGTTATGTAAAGTTCAAGTTATTCCCCGTGGACCAAGCCGGTACAGCGCCTTTTATTCGTAATTGTTGATTTTCTCATCATAACCGGATTCTACGTGTCGGATTGAAAAATTCATGTAGAAAAAATAATGAAAGTATCCAATTTATTATGGTCCTATAATAAAGAGAATAAAGTTATGTTATTGCTTGTATTTTGACTATTTTGGATGGCAATACCAAGTATGCCATTGCTCGTTTTATTTGATAATAGTAGAGTAAAATCTGGAAGTAAAGTCGCTTAGTTTTCGAGAAAAAAAAAACCGGCGTAGAACCAAACCAGACTTCGTGGTATTCTTTAGTAAGATAATCGTGTACACGAAATCATTTTTTACGACATTTTTTGGTGGTCGAGAACTTTTTTATTTCGGAAAGACTCAAAAAAATAGATTTTTAATGAAATATGTTTTTTAACGTCTCCACCGCTATATCTCTGAAAATATTTGTGCTATCAAGCTTTTTTTTTTTTAGATTAAAGTAGACACAATAGCGGTTCGAGCAACGTCCCACGTGAACTCGATTTATTTTTTTTAAGTTGGTAAAATAATAGGAAACTCAAACTTGTTATTTTCAGTAGCGTAACTTTGGGCAATCGAGAAAAAAAATTGTTTATGAAAATTTGTATATACATGCTGCGTACAAATTGAAGCTAATAGTTGAAAAAAGTTTTTAGGATAAAAATTTTTCATATCCCGTTCATAGTATTGAGTCAGCGATTTTCTTTTTAACGGGCCAAAGTCATATTCTTGCGCGCTCGGCTATAGCAAGCCTGCCGACTGCAACGATCTGACGGTCCCGGTCGGGGTGTATGTAGTAGTTTAACTTATATCAATAGGTACAAAACCAGTAGTGATCAAAGGCATCTAAGGGATCAATATTATTGTTCAACATTTCATATATTGTACAGTAGTATTGATCATCTGTTGTTAATATTAAGAAATTGTACAATAAATATTAAATAGTCTCCTTTTAATAATAAATACCGCTGCCCAAGGAATCACTACTTCCACACCCAGATTTTCTATCCGAGTCACTCACAACGAAAAAATTTTATATGTGGAAATAATTGTCTAATAATATAATATTTGAAATCCTCTACCCCAAAAACCCATAAAACGATACCCCACATCGGTACTGGGGTGGGGGTGGTGATGGGGGTGGTAGTGGGGGTGGATGAAGTAAAAAAATATTTCGAGGTTTCTGGTTCTTGTACACACACTAAATCACATTTTTTTATTCATCCCCTTTAATAACGGGGGTGGCTAATGCCAAAATTTTTTTTTGAGACCTTAGCTTCTCTTGTATATACTAAATACCAATTTTATTGACTCTTACCTGCTTGATTCATCTATTTACCCCAAATTTACCCCCTAACCCCTCGACGGAACGAGATGAAAATATAATCTAGTTCTAGATCTCGTTAAAGTACATATGTGTACCAAATTTCAAGTCAATATCTCAAACGGTTCCAGAGTAAACGTGCGCACAAAAAAAAGTTACAGACAGACCGACAGACAGACAGAAATTTTTTTTTTCGCTCAAACTTATAATCTCGACGTTTCATGACATTCTAAGCCTATTTGAACAATAAAAATTTTTAAAAATTTTTTTGTCGTTACTATACTTCCACTGGTTGTGGAAGTAAAAGAAGGTAGGTAGATATAAATACCTAATCTATAAATATCAATCAGTGTTACTAACTACCCACCTAATTAGTAAGCTTATTAGACATTTTTAAATGAATTAAAGTAAAAACGTACGCATAAAATGAGTTTTATTGTTGAAATAAATGTTCTATTTGGATAGATAAATGTGTAATATGTAGTTTATGTAGGCCCTACATTAATAGCTTTGTAATTCGTTAATATCTACCTTTAATAATGTTGTTACAGGAACGACATTTGCACTGGGGTGGTAATGGGGGTGGCTAATGCCAAAAATTTTTTTGAGACCTTAGCTTCTCTTGTATATACTAAATACCAATTTTATGGACTCTTACCTGCTTGATTTGCCCATTTACCCCAAATTTACCCCAATTTACACCCCAACCCTTCGACGGAACAAAACGAAAATATAATCTAGTTCCAGATCTCGTTAAAGTACATATGTCCACCAAATTTCAAGTCAATATCTTAAACGGTTCCAGAGTAAACGCGCGCACAAAAAAAAAGTTAGACAGACCGATAGACAGACAGAATTTTTTTTTTTTCACTCAAACTTAAAATCTCGACGTTTCATGACATTTTAAGTCTATTTGAACAATAAAACTTTTTTAAATTTTTTTTGTCGTTACTATACTTCCACTGGATGTGGAAGTAAAATTAATGATAAAAACTGTATATGGTTGTATTCCTTAGAGCAATGGGAAGTATCTGAAATTGTTTTAAAGATTATATCATTTATGATTTTTTAAATATTTATAATAAACCGAAAATAAACGCATTTTTCCCTCTCACTCTGCAAAATTCTAGCCTTAAAACAAGCACATTTTCGATTGTCACAATTTTTATCCGAACAATGAATACTTACTGATTTTCGACAACCGCCACTTCTACGCGACTAATCTGACTAACCCTGCATGCCAGGTGTATTAATTGCGTCCCAATGTCGCATTTAGCGCTGATAAAAAAAATCGGTGTTGCCAAACGGTACACTTTAGGAAAAAATATATTGTTTCAAAAACTTTTGTGATTATTAGGCTTTATTTTCTTCGCTGCATGTATGTAAATATTTTCAAAAATAAAAAAGTTTATCGAGTGAAGATTTCAATACATAAAATATATATTTTTAGTTTATCTGATTTTTTTAGAGAAATGAAAGTGCGAATTGCGCCCAAACCGTTTATATTGGTAAAAGCGCTACAGTGTGTGCCTTATTTAATTTGACATAAAACAAATTTCGGTACCTTTAATAGTTTTAAACATATGGCGGTGGAAACAAAAAAAAATCTTTAAAAATACATTTTTTTCACTTTTTATTGATATAAAAAGTTCGAGATCACAAAAAAATGTCGTAAAATATGATTTCACATGCCCGGTGACATACTCAAAGGAACCTAACATGTTTGATCTGGTTCTACGCCAAAAAAAAAAACGACTCGATAGACTTACGAAATCGCTGCTCTATAAAGATAACTTCAGTTATCGGTTTTATATGAGTTTTTAACGTTATTGGCCAGGCATGAGCTAACAACATAACGTTTTGGTAATTATACTCTTTGCAAATATTAAAACAAAGAGCATATTGATTTCATCGACACATTTCTAAAATTGTAAATATCTTTAGTAGAGAAAAAAATGTCATATCATTGTATTAGTGAACGAATTCTGAACAACTTTCATATTGTTCGTCTGTCTGTCCTCCCGTCGGTCACGTTTCTTTTAAGCACGATAACGAAAAGCCCGACGTGTTGAAATTTGGATAGTAAGTTAGCGTTAGCTGAATGAGAAATCATATTGTTTTTGAACAAAATCGATCAATAAATAAAAAAGTTATTAATTACACAGTCCCACAAAAAAATAAAAGTATGTTGTACCAAACCCCCACGTATTTTTGGTGCTTAGAATCCACTGAGGACCTCATATTTCAGTTTTGAACCAAATCTGAGAGAAAATAAAAATACAAATTTTTACCACGACCATTACGTGTTACCTCTTTTTAACATTTTTTCTTAGATTTTATTCAAAATTAACATATGGATTCTAAATACTTTTTCTAAACATTTTTCGATATCTTGTCAATTTGAGCCAGTTTTCGGTACCAACACAAATAAAATGCGAAAAAAACACCGAGATTTACAAAAAAAATGACAAAGTAGAAGTTAATTTGGACGTCAGATTCAGATTCAGCGCACCAAAATAAGTCAGGATATGATGGTCTCTTTTCTGGTACAATATACTTTTTTATTTTGTGGGGCTGTGTTATTTCAGTTTTAAAAATTTGTCTTGATTTTTATGTTTTTGTAATTGGACAGAAATCTTATGAAATGTTATTTCCTATTATTATTTATTTATATATTTTATTAATACACATTTCATAATATTATAACATCCAACCACGGAAATAAGATTTTCAGTTTTTCCATTTATAACGCAGACATGTACAATTTTTCAACAGCAGACGCAGGCGGTGGTGTAGTGCTTACGTTTTTAATTTGAAATCCAAGGGTCGCGGGTTTGAAACTTATTTACTGTGATTCTGGCCCTTACATGCGCGGCACCGGTGTGGTGCAGCACGTCGGTCACGACAATGAAAAAAATTGAAAGTTCTGGAACATAAGTTTATGCGCCTCATCTCAAATTCCTCACGATACACCTCCTTAAACTTTGTGATAGCCCGCTTGTTGATTTCAATAGTCTGGTATAGTTGATTATATAATTGTTATGCGTGTAAAAAATGCCGGCATCTTTGGCGGTGCGGTAAAAATCAAAGACGCCGACATTTTTTGAGTGCTTAGTAGATCTGAAGACAATTATCATTCTATCAAGTTTTCTCTAAAAGTCTATGAAATAATTTTTTCAAGGGATGTAGGAGAAATGGTCAAATTACGAAATCATTTTCTTAAGCACGGCACCTTAATACCATATAGATAGTGAGAGTTTCTGTACGACGATGTTTTGATTGACACGACCAAAGGCCTCTTTTACCCTCCGACACAAAAAGGAAGTGTTATAAGTTTTGTATGTCTGTAGCTTGCTTCACATCTCTTCAACGGGTGATCCGAGTTTGATGCGTTTTTTTTTATTTGAAAGAGCATTTTATGGAAAAGGTTTTTGCAAAATTTTAGGGAGCCGCACATCATTAATAAAGAATTAATTATTGTTGGCAAATTTGGCGAATGAGACAGCGATTTAAATTTGAAACTTAATTTTCGATTTTTTTTAAAAGCGTAGTTTGTCGAAAATGTTTTTACAAAAGTTTCATTTCGGTAGACATTCAGAGAGTTGCACAATTGCACATCAACCGAGTTAATTATTCTTACTTAATTCTCTAATGTCTCAACCGATATGGATTTGATTTTCTTTATATGATAATACATTACGAGATGAAATAGGACTTGGTCGGGGGGATTTTCAAAAATTTTCAATTTTACTTGTTAAATCGGTATAAATTGCATCAACCTGGATGTACGGGAAATTTCGAACGTTCATTTGAACGAATTTCATATGAAAAGGAAAAATTAATCGACTTAGGAGTACAATTTTTCTGGTAATATTTGCTGGCAACAATACTGTCGTTAAATTATCAGAAAAATAGTACACCTAAGTGGATTAATTTTTCCTTTTTATATGAAATTCGTTCAAATTGAACGTTCGACACTTCAGGTACATCAACTTGGGAGATATTTAAAAGCTAATGATACCGTCTCTGAGATACTGGCGTTTTTATAAACTCTCGAGTATAGAAAATATCACTTCTAGAACTTCAGTACAGACCTTTTAACGCATAGGAGGCTGTAGAGGTGAGGCTCGCCCGAGAGGAGTGGAAGAACTTTTAAGTTTCAATTTTTAATCATTCTGAACATGTCACCAAAATATCAAAACATTATTAATTTTGTCTCCATTTTTTCAATCTAATTTCAATACTAAAAATATACCATTCAATGCAAGAAAAAACAGTTTTCTTGTAAATAATGTTAGTTTTTGGACATCCTAAATTTTGTGAAAAAAATTATATGAAATTTTTTTTTTTTTAAATATCCAACCTGTGTGGATTCGAACACACGATCTTTGGATTGCAACAACATTAACATCAACAACAACAACAACAAAAATGTATTCAATATTATTGAGTACTAGTATGTGCCTTATCGGATCCCAGTCCGGAGCCAACCAGGCAACCACGGCGAACATCGCCGAGGTGGGTGTGGGGTTGAACGGGGTCCGATTTGGCTTAAAGGTAATTAAATTAACTACTATTTACTCCTGTCCGCCGTAGGCAGGCTTAAGAACTAGGATAATGTTAAAAAATGTGCGCACATGGACCTAAAACTAATTAAAAACACTGTAAAACTAAAAACTCACTAGGCAAGCGCACTTCTGAAGATTTTGTTTGTTAATACGGGAAAAAGCTAAAACCAAAAAACCCGTTCGAACGAATGACGACCTCGTGGTCTGACCGCCGTCGAGGAAGGTAGGGTGATTAAAAGGGTATGGTTTAAAAAGTTTAAATTTACAAAATGTTATCGGCCTAGAGAGGATTTGGAAAAAACAAAAAGGATAAAATGAGAAAAGATTGAAAGATGTAAAGTTGGTGAAAGATAAAGGGTAAGGTAGATAGGTTATGGTAGAGGGAAGATGTAGCTAGGGAGGTTGCCGGAAAATAGGCAACGCCTGGTATGGTAGGATGTGTCGAATATCGAAAAGTATTGTGTTATGCTGTCTGATTCGGGTAATGCTGCGGGTTAGCGGACTACCGTCCAATTTGAACTGGTAGAATCTCTGTGAGATTTCTTAGACGGTTATGTCGTTGCAACGTGCATAGAGATCTCTGAGGGAGGTGTATCTACCGGAGTCTGAAATGAGGCGCATAAATTTATGTTCTAAAACTCTAAGTTTTTGCATTATCGTGGCCGAGATGCTGCACAGTGACGATGCCTCTACGCTCGCCCCTACCTACGCATTTCAATTAGTTTGTAACATCTGACGTCTTAGATTAGCAAAGAATTACATGTTTTTTGGATTGCAACGCAAAACTTTAGCCGCTGCACCATCACATATTGCTATAAACATAAACAAAAAAATATATATTATGGAAATAACATTTCGCAAGATTTATATTTAAGTACAAGCGACAAAAATTAAGAATATATTTTTTTTTAATTAAATAATTAATAACTTTTTTATTTACTGATCGATTTCAAAAACAATAGAGTTCTTCCTCTAGCTAACATTAATTTACTTTCCAAATTTAAATTCAATCGGACTTTTCCTTCTTAAGTTATCGTGCTTACAAGAAACCTGACGGACGAACGGGCAGACGGACGGACAGACGGACACTTTGAAAGTTGTTCAGAATCGTTCACTAACACAAAGATATGAAATTTTTTTCTGTACGAGCGATATTTACGATTTTAGAAATGTGCCGATCAAATACAATGTACTCTTCGTTTTTGCGAAGAGTATAATAACCAGGGTTTCCCGTACAAAATTTTCCAATTACGCTAACGGAACAAAGTGAAACTCCACACTGTAATTTCAGATTAAAGCAAATAAGATCCTAGTACACCATCTGCAACGTTTTACTTGTTAAACGGTGCAAGTTCTTCAAATAATAAATCAGAGAGTATTTGTTTTACTTCCTTCTTGGAACCCCTGAATTTAATGTTTTGTACCAACTTCAAGCATAAATATTTCAGGCAAACCAAACAATCCGTTCGCACGTGTTGTGTTTATTTCAAAAACTATCGAAATAATACATATATTGAAAATATATTTACTAATTTAGCTGTTCGAAATAAATTAAGAAGATAATAATATTTATGATCATAATAATTAACTTTGCATAAGTAGTCAAGGCAAAGACAAATGTTATTTCACAAATACGAGGAATGATAGAAATGGTTTTAATAATAATAATAATCTTTTATTCACTTTTGCTATACAATAGTATAGATGTGACAGGTCAGTATTGAACACACGAAAATACAACAGTAAAATAATAATGCCGCTTGCTACAAAAATAGTTAGCGATATTATTAAAAATTACAATATATAATACATACAGTAGTGGTATTTTAAAATATTGAGTCGATGCCAATGTAAGGTAGAAGAGAAGAGAAATGGACAAATAATATGCTGAAAAGAAACAGATTTACGCTGTTGCCACTTTTCTCTTTAGCTACTTTTAGTCGTTCGCGGAACTCTTAACATGCTGAAGTGTCCTGGCATCAATGTTAATATATCGCTTTCTTTCACGTACATTATTTTGCCATTTATATTTTTTTCTATCTTATTATAGGGACCGACCTAATATTTCCAGATGCCACTAGTGTATAGCAATTAATAAATTACAAAACACTACATATTTTCATTCCACTGTGTGAAAAGAAAAAAATTTAGGTGCCTTTGGTTCTTGTACATACGCTAAATCACAATTTTATTTTTTTATCCCCTTTAATAATAAGGAGAGTTTAGTAATGGGAGTAATAGAGGGGGTAGCTGATGCAAAAAATTGCTGTGGCCTTTGGTTCTTGTACACACACACTACACTCCACTACGTGGATGTGGAAGTAATAAAATCCTTATGTCTAATCCCAGATTAAGTTTTCAATTGAGTTAATAATGACTTGAATTTATATGTTATTTAAATAAAGCTATTTTATATTAATCAGCCTATTTTTATTTTCTTCATTTACTTCTTTTGTATCAGTTAATATGGATGCATCAAGGCTATATAAACAATGTGTTCGATGACCCATTCAATCTAAAATGTTGAATGGAATGTCTTGCTCCAATCAATGATGTGCATTCTCCTTTTGGAGAAATAACGAAAAACAACCTGATAAAAGAGCGCCTGAATTGACGTGTTCATTGTTCATAGAATATTTGTATAAACAGTTCATTTCTTTATTGTTTATATTGTTTAGAGTAACAGTATAGATACAAATACTAATACACGTAGTAATCTAAGTAATCTTAATCCTAATATTTCAAATATAAATACTGCATTTGTAGCTAATTAAACTAATAAACATAAACAAAATCAATTAAGATTTAATTAGGTAAACTTAGAATTATGACATTCATCACTAATTAATGCCATTAATGGTAAATTTTAGGTTTACCTAATTAAATTTTACTTAATTTTGTTTATGTTTTTCTAGTCCTGTCAATGAATGATTTCTAGAGGGAAATGCAGAGATCACAATTTTTGACTTGAAGACTGTGTTTGAACTATTTAGGAGGTAAACATACCAAAAGTCCCCGAACATAGGGGAGGTGCAGAGGGGCACGGTTCCGGTTTTTGGTTTTTCGCTCATATCTCGAAAACGGTTAGCCATAATCAAAAAGTGGCTCTATGCAAAATTCAAGCTGACTAAATTTTCTACAATAATGTTTCTATTAATTTTTGTCGTATCTGTTATGGTTCAGTAATTGATTGTATATCTTCTAACTGTATTCCATCATTATTATAAAGGTCAATAAGGCCCCCCTCAAATTTGGCAAAAAGAAAAAAGAAAATATTTTTTAACAGTCTAGGGTCAATTTAGAGTCGATTCAACCACAAACGGAACCAACCCCATCCTCCTCTTAGGGTCATTTCAAAGTCAAATTATGAATAAGCCGTGAAATAAACTCGCCTTTTCGGAATGAGTAGGCTTATTCTGGGACTTCGATTTAATATATATATATATATATATATATATATATATATATATATATATAGGTTTTTTGGGTCGCTGATTACGGATCCGAGGTCAGTTTGTCTACAGTGTGTCCCAGGATAGACGTAACAAGAGATGTAATGGACCAAAAATTTTGGAATGGTATTTGGGGATTAAGTCCTGCTTGTTGTAAAACTAAAGTATACCAAAAATGACTTAATTTGGTGTTCTACAGGGTGTTTATAAGTAAAGTAGTAAAAATCACCACTAATAAAGTACCTTTATTTTTCAAAATATGAAAAAATTTCACTGAGAAAAGTTATTTAGAATGCAATTTTATACCTCTATACCTTTCAGGATTAAAATTAATTTTTTAAACTTCCCATTTCTTTGCGAATTAAGAGTTGAATTCATATTTAAAGTTGTGTATGAGCAAATGTTAATCATCTGCTTTTCTCATAGCCTACTTTTAGCTTCTACATAACTTTAAATATTAATTCGAAAAAAATAATTTCTATACAGTTTTAACTGAATGGTTCAAAATAAAATACTTTATTGAAAAAATGGGAAGTTCCAAAAAAATAATTTTATATTCTTGAAAGGTATAGAGGTATAAAATTGCATTCTAAATAACTTCTCTTAGTGGAATTTTTTTTATATTTTGAAAAATAAAGGTACTTTATTAGTGGTGATTTTTACAACTTTGCTTATAAACACCCTGTAGAACACCAAATCAAGTCATTTTTGGTATACTTTAGTTTTACAACAAGCAGGACTCAATCCCCAAATACCATTCCAAAATTCCAAAATTTTTGGTCCATTACACCTCTTGTTACATCTATCCTGGGACACACTGTAGACAAACTAACCTCGGATCCGGAATCAGCGACCCAAAAAACCTATATATATATTAAATTGAAGTCCCAGAATAAGCCTACTCATTCGGAAACGGCGAGTTTTTTTCACGGCTTTTTCATAATTTGACCTTGAAATGACCCCAAGAGGGGGGTGGGGTTGGTTCCGTTTGTGGTCGAATCGACTTTAAATTGACCCTAGACTGTTAAAAAATATTTTCTTTTTACTTTTTGCCAGATTTGAGGGGGGCCAAAAACCGGCCTTATTGACCCTCCCCCTTTATTATAAATTGAAAACAAAATTTAATAATCATCGTGGAAAAAATTTGTTGTACAGATATCCGTTTCATAGCAGACTGAACTCAAATATCGAATAAAAAATGTCTTTGTGTCTGTGTGTGTGAGTGTATATGTATGTGTGTGTATTCCGTTTCTTGTAAACACGATAACTTCTGTTAGAGTTAAATATTTAATTACAATTTGGAAGATATGTAAAACAGCATAGTACAATAATCCCTATTGAAATTGGGCCATGTCTGTAATACATGGTTATAAACAGAGACCTGCAAACTCTCACTCTTACGTAAAATATGTTTTATTTTAATTTCAGAGCAAAATGCGTTTTTTTTGATTAAGCATACAAAAATATGAAGATGTATAAGATTTATAAACCGCAATATACCGGAATATACAGGGAGGTAAACATACCAAAAGGTTAGGTTAGGTTAGAGTCAAAACAACTTTATTTAAATTAGATGATATATCAATGTTACCCTAAAATTTGGAACATGGTATTTTTAAAAAGATTATTACATTGTGATTATATTGCCTATTTATGTTTGGTTCATTATGGAAAGTAAGAGTAAAAAATACTAGTTCAGTGATCATTACAAATAGTACTATGAAGCAAAGCCGAATAAATGATATACGTATCAGCCATCAGCCAATTAAACGAGGTGCGTAATTTTATACAAAAATTTTAATTAATTTTGAGATTAGCTTAGGTTTTATTTGATACGTTTCAGGTTTTAGATTGCTAACGAAATTACTAAGACCAAGACAAGCAGCAGTAAATCGAGATGAGATTATTACTTACTAAATACGTACGACGTTATATCAGTGAACGACGAAAAATCAACAATTAGAAGAGTACAAAATCCAGGTGGTCCCTTAATTTATGTTATTCCCGAATTTGCCGGGTATCAGTAGTCACTTCATGAACAGTCAACATCTAATTTGGGGGCAGATCGTGTAGAACGACTTTAAACCTCATGTGCCGAGACGACCACTGCGTTTTACGAAATGCCTAGGCAGATTGTGCAACCTCAAGAATTTGCATGATATGCCGGCAATTCATGAGACTTTTCATGAAATGAGGTATTTGATCAAAAGACTACGACAGATACACGGAACCGACTTTTTATGCCTGGTTCTTACAGAGTTTCTTATAATTTTTAAATGTATTGTAATGTAATATAAATGCGTTATTAAACAAATACCAAATGTCCGTTTATTGTTGCCAAGAAAACATACTTTTGCAAAATCGAAGAAACGCCTTCAACTGTCAGAACAGCACAACTGGAACAACGTCTTTTTATTGGCTTTCATGAGTGCAGGTAATCCCAATTTTCGTTCTAACGTCTTAGTTACAGACGAGGACGGCTTCCCTGAAGAAGATAGCATCGTCTATATGAATTTCGATAACAACCACATTAGTAGTAAGACACTATTTGTAATTTTTCAGGTTTCAAAACAAAATCGAAACTCTAACACCATACTGATTTTAAAAAAAAATTATTTATTTAACATCGGCCAGGAGACCAGCTACTCCAAACCTACTTTCATTTGGAAGAGTAGGGATTTTTTACTTGCCTAACATGTAATAGACAGGGACTGACTTACATCCTCTCCGAAGGGTGGTATATCCTCTACGTAATCCTCGCCTTAAATTACATAGCTTCTGCGTATACGTTGACACAAACCGCTAGAAAGTGGCACGAGATCGTAGAGTTTCCTTGGGCGGTCTACCATCTAAGTACTAACCACGATGAACGTTGCTTAACTGTATGTATCGAAATTAATTACTCATTGCATAATTTTATATCTTTTACTAATATTCATTTCATAATAATGTAATATTCAACTATTGAAATATGATTTTTTCCTCGACAAAATATATAACGCCTGTAAAAGTAACGATTGATGGCCTGGTGGTCAGTGGCGGTCCCAGGATTACATTGTGGGGGGGGGGGGGGTCGAACTCAAAAAAAAAAAAAATGAAGAAGGAAAAAAATTGTTGTGTATTTAAAATAAGATATATTCATTATTCATGAAAACATTGAAAACCAAATAAAATATAAATAATAAAAACAAGTTATATCTATAGAACCACTAACTCCAATCTTTCAATTGCATTCGTCTTGGCTTTATTGCTATAAAACGATCAATGACTTTTTGGTGATCGATCTTGTTACTACATTTTGAAAAAAATGTATACGTTTTGCATTTTTTCGGTGGACTATCGAAACCCGAAAAAAACGTCGGATCGAAATAAAAATTGTATCTATCGACTCGAGAGCGAATTTAGAAAATTCCGTCCGTCGGTCTGTCTGTCTGTCACGCTCAGCCCCCCCCTAATCCGTTTTCGGATTTCAATGAAACTTGGGTGGTTAATAGAAAACCTTTAGAACCTTTAGAAAACCTTAACGCTGGAAGCTCGGCTTCATTCGGAAATCGGTACCCAATATAGACGTTTCAAGTTTTTCGGGCAAAATTGAATAACTAGGTAACCGGCAGTCGAATCGAGATATTTCAAACAAGAAATGGTGCCGCCGCTGGCAACAATCTACAGATAAGTATACTAGAGACTATGTCAAAAAACAAATGGAAATTGAATTTTTTTGCAAAAAACTGGTTTTGTCGAAATCGGGCTAAGAAGCAGGATAACTTTCCAGGATATTGATCGATTTCGATAAGACTTGGTGGGATCAAAGGTACACCGCCACAAATGAAGCCTATTGCCGGCGGCCCGAATCCGTTGACCGCAAGTATTTTTTCCAAGGCCGAGTATGATTTTCCAAAGAAATTAAGTTCGATTAAGTCTATTAGGTGACGTTTGTGAGAAATTTGACAAAACCAAAGCGAATCTACAAATCCTGGAAAACTTGATTTTTTTTGATAAATTCAACAAATACCGAACAGTTTCCTAATAAAAATCGAAAATTAAGTATTCGATCAATCTCTATAACCAGTATAAGGCACGGACCTTTTTGGACAAAAAATCTGAAATAGTTTTTTCGAAAAATTAAAAATAAACGAATTATTTACAAAGATGCATGACCACGTCCCGTATATCAGTGTTGTATATTCTTGAGTGAAATTTTGGAAAATTAAGTAATACAAATATAAATAATATATAATTGTCCATAGAATATAAATAAACTTTTGAAAATCTTTTTGTTTAATATCTTTTGAAGAAGAAATAACCGATGCCCGTTCTGTATTTCAAAATGTAGTTAGCCTTTACTTTAGTCAATGCAAACAAAAAAAGAAAAATGTACTGAGCCATATCCTACGACCCTATGCTGAAAAGGTACTGAATCATCCTAACAGGGATAAAAAGCATATCAAAATGTAGTTTTTAGCTTGTTTTTATTCGATTGTCATATTATTGAAGAAACACCAAGCTGATGGGGGGGGGGGGACGCCCCCCCCTCTCGTAGGACCGCCACTGCTAGTGGTTTACACTTTTAGATTTGGGTTCGATAAATAGGTTGGATGTAGTTGCTCTTGTTTATTTTATACTAACGAATCTTTCACCAAATAAGATGACATTATAAAATTAAAAATGGATAAAATTAAAATTATTTACAAAGAAACTGCGAAGAGTACTTACAATATAATGCGCAATCTGCGAAGAGTATGATGTCTACGCAAGTTATTTCAATTAAATCCACCCTATATATATACAATTTCTCAGTGGGTGACTACATCATGTTGTGGTATTATTTCCGTTTGTACTATCAGTTGTGTTGTCTTAATGTAGGTTATCTGTTTGACCTGCCCTAATATACATAAAAGTTTTTTATAGAGCCAACTTTAACGACTTCAGTAAATATGTATGTGATTTATGTTCTTACAGATAAGCTGCGAGGGAATCGTATCGGAGATAAGGCGTGAAAAACATCAAAGATACGTTTTGTATAAATATCTGTAGGTTATCACCGTTATCAGTTCACGTGTGGTGGGAGTCTTCAAATTTGAAACACTTTGTATATGTTCAATATAATTTTGATAGAATACAGTGTGTTGAATTAGAAATGTATACTGATTAACTTTTATTTTTCTAAATCATTATTCGCATGTGAAAAAATGAAATGTAAAAAAACTTTTAAAAACAAGCTTTTATTATTATTTAGGGGCACTAAAACGAAAAAAAAAAAAGTTTTGTTGAAGACGCTTGTCGCGTGCGACAAACTCATACAGGCATTAATTTTGTTTGGCATAGATTGTTAAGTAACACAAGACAAGCTTTTAAGACACTTAATGCAACATAATTATTTTTTTTCGCTTTAGTACACCTAAACAATAGTAAAAACTTGTTTTTAAAAGGTTTTTACATTTAATTTAATTTTTAAATTTTTAAGTACGTTTTCGTCTTTACTTAAAATAATACCGGATCCTTCACCATTTCTTAGAATGCAAGGCCTGAAATATACACTATCGGATATAAAAATTATAATTTAAACCGGATACTTCGCGATTTCTTACGTACATACTAACAAATTAATATACTAGTTAACCATCCTAGGATGGCAAGTACCTGCACAGAGAGAGAAGAAATATCGTCACTGTTGGACGACACAAACAAGATTTTTAAGCTTCTTAAGCTAGCTAGCTAGCTAGCTCAAGAAGCTTGTTTGTCTCTGTCCAACAGTGACGATATTTCCTCTTCCTCTGTGCGGCTACTTGCCATCCTAGGATGGTTGACTAGTACATACAAAGCAAGTTAAATAAAAGCTTGTAATAATAGTAATATATAATGTAACATCGAGAAACTTTGCCGTTTGCTCTCGACTCACTACTTGTAGTGACATCTGCTTTAAATGCGCTAGCAAAATATGACAATTTTAAATCATTTTCACATTGCACTCAATGGAGCCGGAACTCAACATTGCACTGGAGTGAAGAATAATAATGATAAGAAAATTCTGACCTCGGATTCGGTTTCGGCGCCCCAAAATACGTTACTTACTTACATTTACTTTTTTGTCCGGTTTCAGGCTTGTGTTTTTTGTGCTTACATGAAAATATTGACGTGACAATTCTAACTTCGGATTTGGTTTCAGCGCCCGAAAATACGTATAGCAGCATGGATCAACTCGTTTAATCTTTCGATTTACTTTTTACCCGGTTTCAGGCTTGTTTTAAGCTGTTTTTTCAGCTTACATGAAAATATTGACGACATGTGACCAATTCTGACCTCGAATTCGGTTTCAGCTCCCCAAAATACGTATATAAACATAGGTCAACTCGTTTAATCTTGCAATTTACTTTTTACTCGGTTTCAGGCTTGCTCTAAGCGGTTTTTTGCAGGGATCGAGGATATATATCACTTGATATATATCATAATATATATCATGATATTTATGGAAAATATCACACCATAAATATCACCACAAATATCATGATATATATCGCAAATATAAAAATAAAACGCCTACGCCATTGGTGAAAAAAAAAAAAATATATATATATATATATATATATATATATATAGAGATATGCATGGTCATATACAGGCCCGTTTCATACATTGAGCGGTTGTAGTGCAGCCCGATTTGACGTTGTGCAGCCCGGGGTCGGGCTCATCAACGTACCCCTGTGTATATCATCACTAAATGGCCACAAATCACGTTAGCTTCCTTCCTACAAAATTTTGGGGTGGGCTTCAAAAAGTCATATTTTTATGTTCCGAGATACACTTTTAGTTCAGCACTACTGAGTCAGGCGGCGCTGTTCCTGTATATCCAAGACTCTTATACAGCTGACATCTATCGCACGTTATATAGCCCGATATTTGGCATCGTTGCAATGGCTCGATAAGGTTCGATTCTTATTTCCTCTTAAATACTTTCTTCATGAAGTCACAATCGATGAATGAAAGCTCTTTATTTGAATCAATTTTTTAACCTCACAAGTATTGTATCATATTCGAACAATTTTTCTAAATTCAAAAATTCATATGCCTACTAAGAATTATGAAATACATGGTACAGTGTTATGAAAGAAGAATAGTTGTTAGCATCTTAAACGTCTTAAAATGTGTTTTGAAGTGTAATACAGAAATTCAAATAAATGTCCCTAAATTAGGATTGTGTTTTTTTGCATTCAGTATTCAATAATACTATACTTAATTATTATAATTTTGGTACTAAAATTTTCATGGAGAAATATCGGTCATTAAACAATAATTATTATTATGCAGAATGATGTTTTACATATCATAAGAATAGATAGGCATTGTCCATAATCACTATAAGCTGGTACTACTTCCACATCCACATAGTGGAGTGAACGTATAATAAAGGTAAAAAAAATGTTTTTTAAACAGGCTTAGAATGCCACGAAAGGTCGATATTTTAAGTTCGAGCAAAAAAGAAATCTGTCTGTAATTTTTTTTTTGTGAGCACGATTACTCTGGAACCGTTTATGATGTTAACTCAAAATTTGGGACACCTGTGTATTATAACGAGATCTGGAAATAGATTTGTTTAGATCTTATTCCGTTGAAGTTGGGATGGGGGGATAAATAGGCAAAGCAAGCAAGTGAGAGTTTATAAAATTGGGATTTAGTGTATGTACGAGAAGCCAAGTACCTACTCAAATTTTTTTTGACATCAGCCACTTCCACTATCACCCCCATTACCATCCCTACCTCATTATTAAAGGACGAAAAAAAATAAAATTGTGATTTTGTGTGTGTATAAGTACCAAAGGCCTAATTTTTTTTTGCATCAGCTATACTCCCCACTACCATCCCCACTGTCGATATGGCACATTGTTTTATGGGCTTTTGTGGTAGACGATTGCAAATATTATTAAAGTTCTATGATGCTATTTCCACATAATGGACTGCAAATACAGTATCAACCTTTTTTCTTTGTAAGAGACTTGGATGTTGAAATAGTGATTCTTTACGCAGCGGTTTTGTAAGTCAGGTTCCCTTTACTGTATGGTGCACCTAACTGCATGACGTGATCTGTCTTGGTTCCCTGTTAAGCCTACATGGTCTCTAAAAAAGCACAATTTTGATGGGCTAACTTGAATCGTTTTATTCTATTTGGACGTGCAAAAGAGAACAACGTCATAACTGCGGAATACTTATTACTTACACATCCACGTAGTGGATTTGAAGTATAGTAATCGTAAAAAAAATTTTTTTCTCAAATTATTGAAGGTGATTATGGAAGGGAATAAAAAGATAAAATTGTGATTTAGTGTGTATAAAGGAACAAAAGGCCTGAATACTTTTTTGGCACTCACCACCACCTCCACCACATTATTAAAGGGAATAAAAAAATAAAATTGTGATTTATGTGTACAAGAGCCTCTAAATTTTTTGCCAACAGCTTCCCCCTCTACTACCTCCACTACCATGTTGCACATCATTTTATGGGTTTTTGGGATAGACCATTTCAAATATTACATTATTAAAGTTCCATGAACAATTATTTTTACACAGTGGATTGCAAATATATTATCGACATTTTTTTGCTATAAAAGGCTTGGGCAGGAAAATCTAGATGTGGAAGTAGTGATTTTTTAGGCAGCGGTTTTTTTTATTAATGAACACATATATTTTTATAATGGTTATTTGAATTTATATTTGTAGTCGGTCTCCCTGCATGGTGCATCTGACGTCATGCACCTACCTTGATTGCATTGGATTCGGAATGACGTCTAGAAAAATGTGCAAAAGTTTCAAACCCGCACATAAACAATTGCAAAAGTTATAAACTAAATAAAATTGAAAAAATAACGAGTTCCGCTTTTTGCAAATAACTCGAAAACTAATAAAAATTTTAAAGAAAGAAAGATTCTTAAAGAGGAAGAAATTCCCAATAAAAAAGTCCCGACTCCCGAAACTCTACATCTATTATTAACGAGATTATTAATAATTTTAATTTAATGTTGAAGCTCCGCACAGCGGAGCTCCGGAGTTCCGCAGCTCCGCGCAGCGAACACTAAGGCGTTACGATGCTCTGAAACCGTCCGGAACAAGTAAAAATATTTTTTATTATTAAATATTAATTTTAAAATTCATAAAAATTATGTTATTATTTAAACACTTAAAGGAGCAATATCCCGTTGGAAAATTTTTTATTAATTTTAATTACTCTTACTGTTTTTATATTCAAAAATACTATAAGATTACATAAACTTAAAATTTTTATTGCTATTTGTTTAAGCAAATTTTATAGAATATTATGATTAAAAAAAATTCTTAAAAATTGTTTTTAATTGCTTATAACCACTTTTGTCTTTTTTCATTATTTAAACATGTTATTAAGAAAAAATTTTATTCCTAAATTTATTATTTGCAATTATCCAAAAGATGGAAAAAATAATTTTTTTTTGTTGTGAATTTATTTGTTTATTTAATAAACAATTTGTTATTAACAATCGCCGGATGTGTTTATATTTATTTTAGATAGAAGAAAATAACAAAAACAACCGTATACATAAACATGAAAATTCTTTTGTGAATAATAATTTAAAAATCGAGAAAAGTATGCCGTGGAAATTGACAAAAACTAGATTCAAAACATTAATTTTGTCTGTATAACCAAAGCGTTCTGTCCGAAATGTCCATTTTATTTAACACATGTTAGAGTCAAAACATAGCCTACTGCTATTCTTGTTTTATTATATGTAGGCAAATAATATACCTACATATTTAGATAAAAAAAAGTATATTTTAATTACAGTTAGAAAACACTAGTGGAAATATTAGTGGGAAAAGAGCAGAGCGTTTGCCCTAAACAACTTTATGACAGCATCAAAAAAGGTGATTAAGGAATTCTTTCTGCCGCGATTTTATTATTTTAGTTTTATATAGTTTTAGTTTTAGTTTTTGGTTTTGGTGTGGCAACAAGTGCAATAAGAAGTCCTGAACTAAATCTAAGCATTGAATAAAAAAAAAATAAACAAAAAAACTTTCTGATAATTTGTTAACTAGCAAGGAAATAAAAACCATTAAAAATTACTGTCTCTGTATAATTTAAGAAATATAGTGTAATAATGCATAAATCTGTAACGAAAGTGAGTGAAAATATATCTTTTATTGCTTTATTTTTCGAGTTGTTTATAAAATATTGAAGTTAAAAATATCACGTGTCTATTCAAAAAATAAAGAAAAAAATTTGTACCATCTACAAATAATTCTTTTCGTGAAGTATACGTCATTACCTCTAGGACTGCAGTTTTCGCCATGTATTTTTACGGAATTGAAAATTATTTTTTCTGTACTAAAGCATTTCTTATAAACAATGACTTTCATTTTATTTTAAATTTCCAACTGCTCAGTTAATTTGTTGTAATGTATTCTAATGTTTTGATTATTTAATTTTAACAAATTCTAAAATAATTCTTTATACTTCATTTATACATTTTATTTTCGTCATAGTAATTTAGGACTAATAGTTTTTTAGTTAGATTTATGGCTAAATACTGTAATATATCTTGCTTTAAACAGGCGTTGTGTAGCTTTTGTATACCATTGGCAACAGTTCTTTTGGCATTTGAGACGCTTTAATTGTTTTATTGCTCTGTGCAAGGAAGTAACTGTCACCAGATTTAAGTTGAATGTAGGTAGAAGAATGTAAGAAAGAAAGAGTTTACACACAAAAGGAAGAGGTCAGCCTTAACTAGCTTCCCCATATACATTAAGAAAACATATTATGACTGTACGCAGTATTACATTAGATTGAGAAAACTATTAAACAAAATTTTTATATAATAATAAACAATTATATAAAATAAAATATAAATATTATATTACCTTTAATAACGATAATTTAACTATCAAATGTACCGTTTTTTATTATAACCATTATACGAGAGAATTTTATGCTCTACCGAAAAGTTACGTATATTGTTTTGCCCTATCCTGCTTAATTTTCATTGACGAAAAAGCATATTTTGTTGCAATTATTGTTAGTAACTTTTGAACCCGAATAGAAAGAAAAGAAAAGAATATCACACAAATTCCTTTTTAAGAGTATGACCTGCGAAGACTAATTAATGTCGGGCACAATTATTTTATATGCTTGCACTAATAGTACAGTAACTAGAGGTTTTAACTTCGGAATAATGTCATATTGAACGGATTTAGTTCATTTTTAGAGGTATAATAGTAAATGCTTGACAGAAAAGTTTCTAGGCATAGAATCAAACTTTAAGAAGAAAAGGTTCTATGCAAATTTTCACATAAATTGATAGTTTTTAAGTTATAACGACTTCAAAATTGCGATTTTAGCTTAAAAAAAAGGTATTTCCAAACGGCTTTCGTCAAGTATCTCGAAAAGTATTACTTTATCGAAAAAATGTTACAGACCAATTACAGAAAGTACAAACTGGGAAATAATTATATTTTTTGTTTATTGATGTAGGATTAATAATTTCGGAGATATTTAAGTTTATATTTGGTATCCAAATTTCGAAATTACCTTTAGTTTAAAATGCATTTTTTTCTAAAGCAAGTGCTTTAAATGAGCAAAAAAATTTGAACATCTAGGTAATGCTACATCCTAACGAAAAACTGCATTTGAGATAATTTCTTTAAATTACTGGCTAATTAGAGTAACAAAATGGCGTCCTTTTTATATAAAAAAATATAATACGCTCATTTTTACATCATAACTTCTTTACTTCTTATGCTACAGGAACGAGTAAAAAATAATTTGAAAGAGCAATTAATTGTCTTTAATTTCATTTCTAGTATGCGTGACGTAGGTGTCTCAATTTCTGAGATATTTAACATTTAAACTGCATTTTACGACTTATAAACGTTCGGACGCCATTTGTAAACTTTCATATCTCCGAAATTATTAAATCTATGTAAATAAATAAACAAGCTAAATTCATCAGTTTATGAGCTTTATTTTTTCAATAAAACTAATATTTATTGAGATACCTATTTGGAAAAGGAAAACAAAATATCGTTTTATCGAAAATACATTTATGTTTAAACTGTATTTTTTTCTAAAGCAAGTGCTGTATACAAACCAAAAAATTTGACATCTACGTCATGCCGTATATTAATGAGAAACAGTGTAGTCCAATTAAATAAGTCGGCAAATCAGAATTTTGAGGTAAATACTTGAATTTTTGATATAACTTACTTTGATGTATTAGAACACGATTAAAGAAAGAAATTTTTTTCTGAACCCCCGGGAAGGGGTGAAAAGAAATACAATAAAGTGTTTTTTCAAAATTACTCAAAATGTGTAAAGGCTAGTAAAAAAAAGTTTCAAACAAAAATTGTAAAGCATGAAATTTTATATAAAAATGATCTCTAGACTTTTTTTGGTATTACTAGAATTAACGGAGTTAGGCTGGTTAGAAATTAAGGGATGATATGTACAACTTTAAAAAATCATAGCGTGCTGAAAAGCTAAAAAATTAAAAAAAAAAAATTTTCTGTTTACTCAGAAAAATATAAACGTTCGTTTCAGAGAAATGGATTTTTTTTAAATTGTTAATAAAAAAGTTATAAAAATTTTAATTTTTTTATTTTCAATTAAAACCACTTTGAACGGTGAAATGAATTTTCTTTTATACCATTCTGTTCATTATTTAATATATTGAACATTTGCTTTTAAAATTTTTTTTTACCCTTCATTTTCAAGAAGGTATAAATTTATTTACTTGCTTAGTTTTTTTCCAAACGTAAGACACTGCTCTTGTGACGTCATGATAACTGAAAAGAAATAAAGAATGCATACGACAAAGATAAAATTGTTTCGTAGCTGCTGCGTTGCCTACAAGACGCGCATGCGTCACATCTATAGGGCATCTGCAAGTGACGTCACAGCTAATCTCAAAAATATGTGTTTCTTAAGATTTAAGAGTATTACGCAGCTATTATTAAAATTTCTGCCTGGTTCCCGTATTTTCAACTAAAATCTAGTTCAGTGTAATGTTTATGAAGTTCTACACACTTTGTCCTAATAAAATAGGTCTCTTTCTGTAGGTTGGTAATCTAAATAGCAGTCTATTTCTATTAATCAAGAATATTGAAAAATTATTTACGTGAATTTTTAAATATTTGCTTGGAGCAGGTACCGGCTTCAAGCTAAAAATGCGTACACAAACATTAGAAATGAGAATAAACTTGAAGAACTTAAAATTTAAGGTTATGTTAGGTACATGATGCAGATGCAGACTAGTTTACAAGTTCAAGGCCGTGTTAGTGCTTCATAAAGCTCGTAAAAATATTAGTGAGGGCTCATTGAATTCGGAATGACGTCTAGAAAAAGTGTAAAAGTTTCACACCCGCACATAAACAGTTGCAAAAGTTATAAACAAATGAAGATTGAAAATATAACGAGTTTCGTCTTTTGCAAATAACTCGAAAACTATTAATATTTAAGAAAATTGAAAGAACGATTCTTAAAGAGGAATGAATTTCCAATAAAAAAGTCGAACTCCCGAAACTCTATCTCTCAGCGCTCTGCGCGGCGAACACTAAGCCGTTACGAGGCTCTGAAATCGGCCGTAATAAGTAAAAATATTTTTTATGTTATTAAATATTAATTTAAAATTTTTTAAAAATTATGGTATTATTTAGAGACAACGGAACAATGTCTCGTTGAAAAAAAATTGTTTCACCGATTTTTCATAAAATGAGCCTATTGTTAATTAACCAATTTTTTTAGAGTTTACGTTTATATTTCAAGTCGGATAATTGTTAAACAAAAGCCACTAAAATTATTTCGCTTTGTGGAGAACTTATGTCAACTATACTTTATGGGATTACGACATTGCGATGTTTTTAATTTTTAATCACAATATTTTTAGGCTATTGTCTATGTCCAAAAAAAGGGGGTTGAAAGGAACTAAAACGTTAAAGGATTTTTATTGTTTCTTATGTTCAATTGACCCCAAAATATGAGAAAACCGCTGAGTGCTACCATTTAAAGAGGTGCGTTTTTGAGATCGAAGGAAAAAGGTCCACTTTTCACATTTTTGAGTTTTACTGGAAAACTATGCATTTTTCCTATAAACACGTCAATAGAAAAGTTGTAGAGAACTAAATTTCCAATCGAAATGGTACCTTCAGAAGTCAATTTTTTTTTACAAAAATACGCCCAGAAAACAAAACAAAAAGAAACGGAAAAATGCATTTTTTTTTTAATTTAAGCCTGTAACTTTTTTTCGGGTACATTTAGGCATAGATATCACAGCCCCACAAAAAAAAGTTCAAAGCACCACCCCCACGGGGTTGAGAGACGCCACCCCTATAAAAAAAACTATGGAAATGAAACGAATAAGCAACAGTATAGCTTTTTCGTTACATCTTGAATTACGGTAGTTTACATCCTTTCTGGGGGTGTTACTTAATAACATTTATAGGACATGAGTTTCAAACTCTTAGTGTACAACACGATTTTTGCCAATCATAGCATCGGTGAAAATGTAAATCCAGTTAGTTTCTCTCTGTTTTTCCAGTATCCTACAGATATAGCGGTAGTATCTCGCAACCCCATGGGGCTGGTTTTCAAGCACGTCGTCGAACATAGTCTAGTTTCTTCTCTCTTCCACACATCGCAGGTGTTTCGAATTTTTATAGTTAAATCTTACAGGGTTTTCACACCCTCTGAGGGTTGACAGTGTAGGATGTTGATGGTACGTAAGTTTTTGGTTCTATTTTAGAGTACTACGCAATTTCAGCCAATTATTATAGCATCCATGAAAATAGAAATCCTGTTGGATTTTACGTTTTTTCTTGTTTTTCTCGTGTCCTTTGAACTTGGTGGTTGTTCTCAACCCCATAGGGGCAGTTTATGAAGATTACGTTGGACCTGATGTAGTTTCTTAACACTTTAACAAAACTTAGATATTTCGAGATTTTTCAGCGGTCATTGTTGTTTTGGATCGATTTTTTTATATATGGGGGCTAGTTTTCGCCCCTCCCTGGGGGTGTGTTTCATATCTATTGTATGTACGCTGCTGTATAACCTTAATTTGTATAATTCGATTGATTAAGAAGTAACAACTATTCTGGTAGCTTAATCTTCCTTTTGGGGGTGTAAGATTTTTTTTAACCCCGGATTCGGATTCAGCGACCGAAAATACATAAGGATGCATGGGTCTGGTTCGTTACTTTGAACTTTTATTTTTTTTTTTGTGGGGCTGTGTATTCTGCATAAAAAAAAGCTGACGTTTTACCGTTAATAATCATTTTAACGGTAAAACGCCAGCTTTTTTTATGCAGCAATGTCTATGCCTAAATGTAGCCGAAAAAAGTTACAGGCTAGAATTTAAAAAAATAAAAAATTGCATTTTTTCGTTTTTTTGTTTTGTTTTCTGGGCGTATTTTTGTAAAAAAAAAATTGACTTCTGAAGGTGCCATTTCGATTGGAAATTTAATTCTCAAGAACTTTTCTATTGACGTGTTTATAGGAAAAATGCATAGTTTTCGAGCAAAACTCAAAACAACAATAGGCCCATTTTATGAAAAATCGGTGAAACAATTTTTTTCCAACGTCTAAATAATACCATAATTTTTTAAAATTTTTAAATTAATATTTAATAACATAAAAAATATTTTGACTTATTACGGCCGGTTTCAGAGCATCGTAACGGCTTAGTGTTCGCCGCGCAGAGCTCCATTTTCAACATTAATAGACGTAGAGTTTCGGGAGTTCTTACTTTTTTAAAATTAATTATTTTTTATTTATTTGCTTTTATCATGTTTAGAGAATATTATTTAGGTATTATGCAATTAACAACTTACACACTTTTTTATTTATTATGAAAATACCTACTTTCTGTATATTGTTGCCCTAATCTGGGCACGCTAATATACTAGTTAGGTAAATACTTTAAAACACTCATTATTGGAGAACCAATCAAAACAACTACTCTTCTAGCTAATACTGACGAAGTATTGAATTACATGATAGGATTCTTAGCATTTTAAAGAAAAAAATATATTGAAAATATTTCAATCATTTATTTACAATTAGTCATCACACTTTTTTATTTAATATGAAATTATTTACTTTCTGTATATTGGTACCTTAATCGGGTCACGCTAATATACTACTTAGGAAAACACTTTAAAACACTCATTATTGGAAAACCAATCAAAACAACTACTCTTCTAGCTAATACTGACGAAGTATTGAATTACATGATAGGATTCCTGGCATTTTAAAGAAAAAATATTTAAACTACTTAAATTATTTATTAAAATTCAGTAATTCACAACAATTATTGAACCTTACATTCTATTTCAACTCTAGAAAAGTTGTACAAGTTTTTTCAAACTCGTTAGTTCTCATCAGTAGAGTATAGAAACATTCATTCATTATTTACAAGCCTATTCTTGATTTATTTTTTACAATTAATTATTTTTTATTTATTTGCTTTTATCATGTTTAGAGAATATTATTTAGGTATTATGCAAATCACAACTTACACACTTTTTTATCTATTATGAAAATACCTACTTTCTGTATATTGTTGCCCTAATCTGGGCACGCTAATATACTAGTTAGGTAAATACTTTAAAACACTCATTATTGGAGAACCAATCAAAACAACTACTCTTCTAGCTAATACTGACGAAGTATTGAATTACACGATAGGATTCTTAGCATTTTAAAGAAAAAAATATATTGAAAATATTTCAATCATTTATTTACAATTAGTCATCACACTTTTTTATTTAATATGAAATTATTTACTTTCTGTATATTGGTACCTTAATCGGGTCACGCTAATATACTACTTAGGAAAACACTTTAAAACACTCATTATTGGAAAACCAATCAAAACAACTACTCTTCTAGCTAATACTGACGAAGTATTGAATTACATGATAGGATTCCTGGCATTTTAAAGAAAAAATATTTAAACTACTTAAATTATTTATTAAAATTCAGTAATTCACAACAATTATTGAACCTTACATTCTATATCAACTCTAGAAAAGTTGTACAAGTTTTTTCGAACTCGTTAGTTCTCATCAGTAGAGTATAGAAACATTCATTCATTATTTACAAGCCTATTCTTGATTTATTTTTTACAATTAATTATTTTTTATTTATTTGCTTTTATCTTGTTTAGAGAATATTATTTAGGTATTATGCAAATCACAACTTACACACTTTTTTATTTATTATGAAAATACCTACTTTCTGTATATTGTTGCCCTAATCTGGGCACGCTAATATACTAGTTAGGTAAATACTTTAAAACACTCATTATTGGAGAACCAATCAAAACAACTACTCTTCTAGCTAATACTGACGAAGTATTGAATTACATGATAGGATTCTTAGCATTTTAAAGAAAAAAATATATTGAAAATATTTCAATCATTTATTTACAATTAGTCATCTTACTTTTTTATTTCGAATTCATTCCTCTTTAAAAATGTTCCTTTAAATTTTCTTAAAAATTAATAGTTTTCGAGTTATTTGCAAAAAACGAAACTCGTTATTTTTCCAATCTTCATTTGTTTATAACTTTTGCAATTGTTTATATGCGGGTTTGAAACTTTTGCACATTTTTCTAGGTGTCATTCCGAATCCAACGAGCCCTCACTCATATTTTCACGAGCTTTATTGAGCATTAACACGGCTTTGAACTTGTGAACTAGTTTATATATCCCAATGCAGCGGTGGTGTATGTTTTGGTGAACAAATGCTCCTAAAAATTGTTAACAAATTTGTTTTTAATAATTCTTATTTTAAGTTTTTATAAGATTAATTTAATATAGAATGGATCATACATTTTGTTTTAAGAATGAATTATTTTCTTCTAATTGTTATTATCCATCCATCCAAAAAATGGTTCAATTATTATTATTTAATTTATCCAATTTTATTATTATTTAGATTAGGAATAGAATAATATCAATGATCTATTTTAATGGAAATGTATCGATCATTTTTTTTTAAATGTCATTTTGTTCTCATTCAAAATTGAAATTAATGATCCAAAAAAAAAATTTGTTGATTAATATATTTCTGTATACACAATTTTTAAAATATATATACAATTATAATAATTTTTATAATAATTTCTTATGGTCTTAAAAAATAATAAATTAAAATAGTTGAAATTTTGTAATTTAAAAAAATAAGTAATGTAAATATTTGTAATTGTCAATTTTTTTGAAATTAAGAAGAAAAATTATTTCAGTTGTTAATGTGGAAAAAAAATAATTTTCATTATAGCAAATATTCATTTTTGCAATTAATTTTTACTTCTACATTACGAATTAGTTTATTAATTTAATCTAAAATGCATCAAAAAAACCATTTTTTGCAACCTTGGTTAAAATACGCGAATTTCGACTAATTTAAAACGATGTTTCAAACAATTATTTCCAATGCTCCAATAATTCGTCTGTAAAATTTTCTCGCAAAAAAAAATTATATTGTGTACTTTATTTTTAATTTATATCAATAATGTCAAACAAATAATTCTAAATTTAGTAGAAATCAGCAAGTATTAACAGTAATAATAATTTCTTTCATTACAATTCAAGATTAATTTAAAAAATATTTAGATCACGTAAACAAAATTCCACGTGTCTAATACCTATAACCAAAATGTACATAAAACGAAGCATGTATAAGTATGTAGATTTCGCAAAACACTCTTATTATACTTGACCACAATTAAAAATTTTGTTAACAATTTGTAGGAGCATTTCTTCACCAAAACATTCACAACCGCTGCATTGAGATATCGGGCATCTGCATCATGTAACCAACATAACCTTAAATTTTAAGTTTTTTAAGTTTATTCTCATTTTTAATGTTTGTATACGCATTTTTAGCTTGGAGCCGGTACTGGCTCTAAGCAAATATTTAAAAATTCGCGTAAATAATTTTTCAATATTGTTGATTAATAGAAATAGACTGCTAATTACAGGTTAGATTTCCAACCTACAAAAAGAGTCCTATTTTATTGGGACAAAGTATTTAGAACTTCATAAACATTACCCTGAACTAGATTTTAGTTGAAAATATGGGAACCAGGCAGAAATTTTAATAACAGTTGCGTAATACTCTTAAATCTTAAGAAACACATATTTTTGAGGTTAGTTGTGACGTCACGCGCGGATGCTGTTACTGCCGTCTTAAGGTGAAAAGCCGCATCTAGATATTTGTCATAAATGAGATCCTACTAATATATGAGCACCCAAGAGTTCTGCAGTTAAAAATATTATTAAAAAATTATAAAGTACAAAAACATAAGTGGATAAAAAGCAGCTACATGATTTCCTTAATTAATATTTACTAGTTGGGAAAAAAACAAACGCCTTTGTTACTTTCCTCGCCAACCGACAATTTGCAGATGGGCTATTCTCCTTATGACTTATGACGGCAGTATAGATCAGGGTATAGATGTGACGTATACGCGTCTTGTAGGAAACGCAGCAGCTACGAAACCATTTTATCTTTGTCGTACGCATTCTTTATTTCTTTTCAGTTATCGTGACGTCACAAGAGCAGTGTCTTACGTTTGGAAAAAAATTAAACAGGTAAATAAATTCATACCTGCTAGAAAATGATGGGTAAAAAAAAATTTCAAAAGCAAATGTTCAATATATTAAACGATGAACAGAATGGTGTAAAAAAAATTCGTTTCACCCTTCAAAGTGGTTTTAATTGAAAATAAAAAAATGGAAATTTTTATAACTTTTTTATTAACAATTTAAAAAAAAATCCATTTCTCTGAAACGAATGTTTATATTTTTCTGAGTAAATAGAAGAAAAAAATTTTTAAATTAACTTTTCAGCACGCTATGATTTTTTAAAGTTGTACATATCATCCCTTAATTTCTAACCAGCCAAACTCCGTTAATTTTAGTAATACCAAAAAAAGTCTAGAGATCATTTTTATATAGAATTTCATGCTTTACAATTTTTTACTAGTTTTTACACATTTTAATTAATTTCTGAACCCCCTTCCCGGGGGTTCAGAGAAGGGGTGGCATCTACCCCATATAAATTAGCAAGCCCCCGCACAATATAGAAACTTTTCTGTGAAGCTTATACTTCCAAAATGAACGAAATCCATTCAATATGACATTATTCCGAAGTTTTGCATATTTTTACCTCTAGGTACTGTACTATAATAATAATAATTATTTTTATTAGTGCAAACATATAACATATAATCAATAAAAGAAAATATTAAATTTTTGCTTGCCATACTTAAAACGGAACTATGTGCTTTATAGTACGTCGGGTACATGGCTATATAAGCCAAACATCTGCACTTTTTGATTGGGATGTGCCACTTTCTGTGGTCATAGTTGATGCCAAAAGGTAATTTTCCAGATAGGGAGCCACTTTAAAATCCGTGCAACACCAAAATGGCGACCATTAAAGATGGCTGCCATTAGCCACAATGAATGTTTTTTTATCTCAGCTCCTAATGGTTCGATTTCTATTTTCTTTTTTTTTTTGTTTGAAAGCTCTTGTAAAGAAGACACTTTTTTGTCCCTATACGTTTATCTGTACACTTTAAGGGTTCTGCGCAATTTAAAAAAATATATATTTTTTAATTTTTAAAGATCTTTCTTTGCACAGTGGGACAAACTGAATCTGAAATCTTATTTCATATAATGCAACTTTCAATTGATGTTAACTTGGGACAGCTGGTACGTAGTAAAGGTCATTGTAATAACTTTTTCAAAATTAAGCCTATAAGTATTATAGTGACAGTGAAATAAAATTAAATAAAAACTTATAAATACTTCAAAGAGAACTTCATGCTTTGTTATTATTTGATGGCAATTATTTTTTGCTCATATTTGATCCATATACTCGGAAACACAAAGGTCACTTGCTGTCTCAAAATAAGTACATTTTCAAAAGAAAAATTGCATCAAGGGATCCTTTTACTATTATACCTGATGTTACTGTACTATTAAAACAATTCGTTTTATATATCTATGTTAGGTAAATAAACGTAATTTAATTTCTACCCCTTTGCATATTTTTATTCTACTGTTAATAAAGTAATACTTTAAAAGTGGAAAACAAAAAATGAGGACAAATTCAAAATATTTAAATACTTATTATAGGCCTACCACGGAGTAATTACATTATCAGTTATTAATAATTAATGTCTATTTGCATAAAAAAATAACCTAATATTTTATTAGGTTCTTCTAATATATCTTCAAATTCGTAACAATGAATAATAAAAAACGTAACTGTTATATTATTTTGGCGTTCAAAGAATGAATATATTTCCTTTAATAACTGGCCCTCCATTAGCGTCTCTACTGTAAACGGTAATGGTAGTGGCGCAGTATAGCAAGTACTCCTATTATATTGTGCTTCGTGACGATGCATGCATCAAAGAAATATATATTATAAAAATATAACCTACTGAGGCCCGATTACATTGGCAACATCGCTGGGACGGAGAACGAACGCTAGCTATATTCTTATATACAGCGGGCTTTGAAAGGATCAGTAAATATATCCGGGCTCTGAAATATGCCATGTTTATATAATTGAAAGAAAAATAATAATTAGCTACCCCTAGTGGCTTCCTATTAGAAAAGATTCATAGCAATCGCCATATTTAATAAATTTGTTAATTTATACACTCGGGAAATGCCGGGCTTATGAACGACCTGTCGATATATCGGGCTACACAATATACCGTCTATATCTATATATATATATATATATATATATATATATATATATATATATATTTTTAAATTAGTTTCATTTTAATACTTACAGGTACTTATTTATTGTCCTTATAATACTAATATTGAACATCTATGAGAGCAATTTTGTTGTTTTTTTAAGCCAAATTCTTTTCAGCTGCTTAGCCTTACAGTTGGACGGGGCAAGATCGTCATTTTAATTTTGATGTAACAAAACTCATGATTCTCTTCCACTTGTACGAACCCAATGATACCCAAATGCAGGTGGGAGGATAGAGGAGGTAACCTGGGTAAAGTGATACATCATTGGGCCGTGAGAAGAACTTTCGGGCGGGTGCTTTGGGCACCCGAG
The DNA here is from genome assembly GCA_936432065.2 of Rutpela maculata. Classification (NCBI taxonomy): domain Eukaryota; kingdom Metazoa; phylum Arthropoda; class Insecta; order Coleoptera; family Cerambycidae; genus Rutpela; species Rutpela maculata. Next base: position 13,670,009 of record OW386291.2, on the reverse strand, counting down.
GCAGCTGAACAGAATTTGACTTTATTTTAAATTGTTAGAATTTATGTTTTGTTTGTTACATTTTCAGAGCCAAGACATAATAAGCTTAAAAACATTGAATAAAAACGATTTAAAATATGATATGCACTGTTTTAAATTCAATCGTGGTTTTATTAAACGTTACATGAATTAAAAAAATAAAAATAAATATCATAAATATCAAAAAGTGATATATATCACGTTTTTTGTGATATATATCAGTTTGTCTGATATTTATATAAATATCATGATATTTTCGATCCCTGGTTTTTTGAGCTTACATGAAAATAATGACGACATGTGACAATTCTGACCTCGAATTCGGCTTCAGCGCGCCCCAAAATACATATAGATATGATAGTCGGTAAAAAAATCAGGCCCGCGCCTAACGGGCGTGCGATGCGTGCACCGCTCGCAGGCGCATGCTTCTGGGGGCGCAAAATTACTGCACAATAAAAATTACTGAACGCATAGTTCGTGGAGTAGGGAGCGCTGAATGAAGACTTGCACACGGGCGCATATCCTTAGGCGCGGGCCGGAAAAAAATACATGACCTTTTTTATTTTTTGTGTGCTTGTGTAATTTATTGTGCTGAAACCGAAAATTACTATTACAAATTCTTTTATGTGCTGTGTATATTAAATATACAGCCTTAACAGTCCAGTCGAATTAGACATCATAAAAAATTTTGCGTACTGCGGACTTTTTTTGGTGCAAGTTATTTAAGAGGGCATAATAAGCAAGCACAGAAAACTACACCCTGCTACACCATGTGCGTCCCCTATTTTTATGGGTTGAAACTTTGAAATTTTACATGTGTTCATATCTGTTTCCCTATTGCCCGTAGGGCTCTTTACCAAGTTACACTTTTTGAAGATTCATCTCTCCTCTACATAAATATATATTACACATTTGCCGTAGGACAAACGGTTTTGGCTGTACGAGGCCGGAAAGGCCGCGCTGTCCGCATTTGGGGGTCTTCTGTACAGGACAAACGGCTATTATTTCCAATTTACAATACTACACATACTAATGCCCTTAAGGAGGTATGATGATTTGTGAAAAAACTTTCATCGAATACGGTTTTCATGATACGGGATGTTGAAATTTTGAAAACCCCCTTTTTTTAAAAAAGTGAACCTACTTTTTTCCGCTCATTTTTCTTTCATGCATGTACGACCCTGATATAAGAAAATTTACGTTGGTTTCATTTTAATACAATCGTTGGTTTAGGAGCTAGACAGCAAAATATGCCAAAAATGACTATTTTGGTATTGTTGCATTAAAAAAACCAAAACCAGTATAATTCTGGCAAATGTTTTTGTTTATCCTAAAAGTCCAATTCATTGCGCATAGAATGTGTGTTTTTGTATTTAAATAGGATCAACACTTATTGTGTAATAACGATTTATGTCATGTGTTCACCAGTCTCCTTTTTCACATTTTTTTTGCGGCCTTATGGTTCATAGTAGGGCAGAAAGCAATGTATACATGAACAGGGCACATATTAGGGTGTAAAAATGGATCTCTTGTTAAAATGCGATAGGACGTACCGTTTTCGAGTAAAACGCACTTGTTTGCAAAAAATTATTTCAGATCACACTTTTCATCGACTGATTAGTAAATACTCACCGCTTACTACGAAAAAATAAAACTGTGTGTCGCTTCTTGCTTTTTCTGTTTATGAGGGACATTGCTAATGAAAAAATGAAGGGACTCGGACGGAATAGGGGGTTCCCACTCCCCTATTTGAAGGTTCACGCTTGTCTCGAATCATCATTGCAACTAATTTTGTGTCTATAACAAAATCCTTTACCTTCCTCGCGAAACAGCTATTATATGTCCATTTCATCGGAAAATGATTTAAAAAAACAAACTCCTAAGAAAGAAAACACCAAAATGTAAAATTTATTTATCAGATCACAATTCAGAACACAATAATTGAAAACTCAAAGCAAACATAACCGAACAAGTGCGTTTTACTCGAAAATGGTACGTCCTATCGCATTTTAACAAGAGACCCATTTTAACACCCTATTATGTGCCCTGTTCACGTGTATAATGCTTTCTGCCCTACTATGAACCATAAGGCCGCAAAAAAAATTGTGAAAAAGAAGACTGGAGAACACATGATATAAATCGTTATTACACAATAAGTGTTGATCCTACTTAAATACAAAAACACATTTTCTATGCGCAATGAATTGGACTTTTAGGATAAACAAAAACATTTACCAGAATTATACTGGTTTTGGTTTTTTTAATGCAACAATACCAAAATAGCCATTTTTGGCATATTTTGGTGGCTAGCTCCTAAACCAACGATTGTATTAAAATGAAACCAACGTAAATTTTCTTGTCGTACAAGCATGAAAGAAAAATGGGCGAAAAAAAGTAGGTTCATTTTTTTTTTTAAAGAGGGGTTTTCAAAATTTCAACATCCCGTATCATGAAAACCGCGTGGTATTCGATGAGAGTTTTTTCACAAATCATCATCCCTCCTTAAGGGCATTAGTATGTATAGTATTGTAGATTGGAAATAATAGCCGTTTGTCCTGTACAGAAGACCCCCAAATTCGGACAGCGCGACCTTTCCGGATTCGTACAGCCAAAATCGTTTATCCTACGGCAAATGTGTAATATATATATATATATATATATATATATATATACATATATATATTATGTAGAGGAGGGATGAATCTTCAAAAAGTGTAACTTGGAAAAGAGCCCTACGGGCAATAGGGAAACAGATATGGACACATAAGTAAAATTCCAAAGTTTCAACCCCTAAAAATAGGGGACGCACATGGTGTAGCAAAGTGTAGTTTTCTGTGCTTGCTTATTATGCCCTCTTAAACAACTTCCACAAAAAAAAGCCCGCAGTACGCAAAATTTTTTATTATGTCTAATTCGACTGGAGTATAAAATGAGTTGAACATTATCTATAATGTGTCGAAAATTTCTTACAACATTTATTTCTAATATTTTTATTTTTCTTATAACCTGGATATCTATCTCTAAATGCTAGAAAAAAATTCTAATTTTAATGTTTGTCTAAAATAACGTCGACAAGAAAGTTCGGGCAGTCAATGGTGAACGCAAACTATTATTCTATTTCGAGGAGTAACAAACAATGGATAAAAAATTTACCTGAAATATCTTGATTAGCAAAATAAATTATTATTTTTATTTATATTTTTTGGCAGGGCTAATGTCTTCCCCTGGCAACTTTAAGAATTTAGAGCAATAAAAGTTTTTCATTTTTACAGTGAAATTCCCGCGTTACTTTTTAAATATGCGAGATAACTTGGCCCAGCATTTCTCATTTTTAATCAACGGAAAATCTATTCATGTAATTAAACGTGGGAAGCAAATAGAGATATAGCAATATATCTCTCGAATCACCTCACACACATGGAATTCTTGGCAACACTTTATGCCATTTAAAATTTATATTCTTGCTAGAAATTATTGTTAAACAATTTATAAGCGTCGTATACACTTGTATCACTGTTCCAAGATTTATTTTATAGTTTTTATCTCGGCGGTCCGTAACATCTGCCACATCACGTTTCTCAACGAGACCTACGTTTCATGTTTAGCAATTATTATTATTAGATTTTTAATCTGTCGATGCTCCATGTCATCATTCAACCAGACGTGTTTGTTTTAAAACCGAAACAATCGAAATTTCCATTTATACAGGGGTGTTCATTAAAAAATTATTTCCTTTTTCGCAACGGCTTCGCAGATGTTTTGTGGTCCACGCATTATTCTAGTGGGCCTGGCAGCAGCACGTCATCTGTCATTGAGAAATTAATAATATTAATTAAAAAGTTTTTAATTGTACACATTAACAACCGTTTTCATCGTTAAAGTAACAGAATACTTGCGTTATTGAAATAGCATAAAACAATTCTTATTTTTATAAAATTACAAAGTTATCGACAAAACTTTTGAATGGTGCGTAACGCAACTTCGCCACACAGTTGAACTGTGACCGAAATCGGTGTAGGGAGCCATTATTTACGGAATGTACGTACAGACAGTGAAAAACGTCCACAAAAAATTTCTACAGTTTAATAAAACAAGTATTAGGACTATATACTTGTTATACATAAAGTTACTTACAAAAATAGTTTTATGAATGGGATCTTCTATAATATATTCTGTAATTGTGTACGGTTCCACATCAATTAAGAAACTGAATATTTCTCTCTTAAAACACCAAAAGTTTTTAATATTTTTAATTTTATTTGGAAGAATATTAAAAAAATTCATACTTGAATAAAAGACGACCTGTCCCCCCCCCTCCCAAAAAAAAAATATAAAAAAAAATATAAGATTTAAATATACTATTTACCTACTTGAGTTTGAGTTTATTTTTAATTATTTTCGATGTTAATCGAGTGGGATTAAAGAGAAAAAAAATTAAACAACCCACGTGTGGGGTTAAAAAGGGGATGTAAATAAGATGGATATAATAAAAATGATTACTCGAGCTACAAAAAGTATCATCAATCAATAGTTAATTAATTTCCCCAAGTGGGTAAATTCGAGTAAATACAAACATTTGAGAGGAAAAACAAAAATTTATTTGCCTGGTTAAGCTCAGTTAAGGTGGAGTGGGTAAGTGGTCTCAGTTGCAACAGTCACCCGAAAACAAACTACCAAGAATAATCTAACAAGTGTATATTTAACAATAATAACAAGTAACGAGTATCACAATATTACGGTATCTATGTACGTGTGGGCCCCTTTTGAGGGCGATATTCGCGAAAATATAACAAATGAACTCTATACAAAGGAATTCACGTATAAGGAAAAGTTTACAGTAAAGTAACAGCGGAAATTTGTCATGATATATAAATCGCTGTCACATTGGTGAATTTGTGTGTATCGAAGATAAACCCTTATTGGATTCATTTGTTTTATTTTTGCGAATAATGAGGTGAAAATACATAAAACTACTTAAAGTACTTAAAGTCGGGTGTTCTCGGGTCTGACACATGGTGACACTCCGGGGATTCCGGTCTTTTAAATGGGCCACCGAAGTGGGTCGTACGGCCAAGGGTCCTCAACAAGGGAGTAGCAATGCTCCAGCTCTGCCACCTCCGCACTGTTTCCGGACTATTCCTCGCTACTGAGGGTTCACACTAGGATACGACGTCCGAAAACCATAAAGCTCGTCCTCATAGGGGTGAAAGTTCTTGAGGTGCCAAGGGGTGTGGAGAAGAAAAAAACCTGCCAAGGGCTCTGCAGATTCGCTACGTACACTGGGGGTTTAATCGATGACAAACTTAAACTTCCATGGTTACCAAGGGGGAGATCGGAGGCGTCAAATGGAATTTTCGGAGTACCAAAAGAACCGGTTGTTGCCGGTTCCTTCCAAAAAGACAAAATCTAACAAACCAAAATGGAGGACTACGCCGGCACGAGATGCCAAAAAAATTTGGTTTCGCTAGAGGTTTCTACGCCACTATCCCAGCAAAATCAACCAACAATCAAACTGAAACCTCTGCGATCAAGGCGGCGTTTTACAACTCTGTGTTACCACATATTCACATTCACAAAACGCTAAAAACGCTATCGTCTATGGCCGGGTCGTTCACCTTCCAAGAACCAAACAAACCAACAACACAACCGCGGAAATTCGTCACTTTCCCATGCTGCCCCTTTTTCCGGTATTTAATCTGTGAACAAGACCAGGTGGAGGGCACTGTTAGGCAACCCCATATACACATAGTTTCAATTGTAATGCGATCAAACATGGTCTACCAGAGTTTTTAGTTGCGTTAGAAAAATGTTCTGACAGAGTTTCAGTTACGGTGAGCCAAACGGCCGTAACAGACCTTTTTATATATACTTAACCAATGAATAGGAAAATTAAAATTATTAATACCTCTAGTGCCGTAATTATAACTAATTTGTTGTTTTTCATATTTGTCTTTATGCTTAAAATTAAAAACTCAACACTCGAAAATATATAATGTAAAAACTATCAGTATTCTATTTCTTTTAAATTTCCCCTACACGTTTCTCTTATTATTGAGCTATATTATTATCAATAACGAGATTAATTTGCTTTTTTAAAATAAATATTTTATTTATATCTGTCCTACTACCCTAAAATAGTATTCCAAATTTTAATTTTGAAATGAAGGAAGCATAATAAATTGTTCTCGTCGTTACATCATTAATATATTTCCTTAACACACTCATACTATAACATATACTGTTCAATTTTTTTTTATAGATTTGGAGCAAGAGAACAAACTGAAATAATGCAGATAACACCCTTCTTTATACTAAGGTGTAGCTAGATAGGTTTTAAATGAGGTCTCCTAAAAGTTTTGTATCGACCTGCAAAACATCCTGTATATGATACCACAAAATCAATATATTCAGCTTCCTATTACATATTTTACAAAACAGTTATATTTCTTGGCATAACTAACCGATCATTATTTCATATCCAATATTTTCCTGCAGAAACTAAATGTCTGCAGACAGATATTTAGGTGTTCTTTCTTAACGGTGTTAACATCACAAATTGACTGTATCAGTGGCGACATTAATTCCGTTACAGACGTAGGTAATTGGCCGTCAAGATCATTATAATTTGTAGCAGTTTTTGCTTTATTACAGTACTGCAAATTATATAGAATATGGAACTATCATAAACCTTTCTAAAAACATACAGTTCATATAAATACCATAGGGAAAATATCTAAATCATGCATATATGTAATGTAAATTGCAAGTATAGGGCAAGATGGTTTATCTCTAGCTGTCTTACTATGAGGAATGTTATAACATTCGTTTTATTTAGCTAGAACTTCTAGGGTGTTTATAAATTGCTTCTTCTAATTTAATCGTGATTTTTGTAAATGTTGATTATCGACTTTGTGAAGAGCTGACAAGGTCTTAAGAAGAATTTATTCAATATTTCAGCATGAGCAAAGAAAGAGTTATATTGTGATAGAAATATAGATAAAAATCATGCTTGGGGTGTAGTGGTCGGTGTTTTGCTGTTTGAGGAAACTCTCCCGTCTTCCGTCGCACGCTTAACACAGTAACTGGTGAGATGGGTTTATTGGATTAAATGTGTAGAAGTATTTTAACAGTTCTTTCAGAAATTGCACAAGTTCTGACAAAATTATTGAGAAACTTTAGAAAACTTCTTAATAAACATGTATAATAATTCAATTTAGAAATACTAATCCAAAGTAAACATTACAAGAAGATTTTTCTGATCCTATTCCCGAAATCGACCAGATATCCACATCCCACGGCGCGGATCAGATCAACTAAAAATAAATATGATGATGATCAGGTTCCTTTCGCCTGAGGTGGATCAAACTGATAGTAAAATGGAGTATTTCCAAAGGGGAATATGAATACCAATTATCAACGAAAAGTAAGGTGACGTCCCAAGTAACAATTTAAATGCCAACAAGTATTTATCGGGTTTTATCACAGATTTAAGAAGGTAAATAAACCGAAATGGGTTTTATTATTTCTTTTGTGCATACAAATTTATCTGCAGATAATATGTACTTAAAAAAGGCCTTCAAGTTATCTTTAAAGCAATTTGTTAAACCTCTTTGCTCTTTAAGACCTATTGGTTTTATGGCCACTTAATTGCTGTATTATTCAAAACCACAATAAAGTCATTAAGTTTTATAGTGGATTTTTAATATTTTAAGTTTTGTGATAGACATCTATAAATCTTTAGGTTTTATGGGAGTTTTAAAATGTGGTCTTTAAGTACTCCTTATGTTCAAGCAATAAAACTAATAACTCTTAAGTAGTCTTACTCTTAATATATGTTATCATAAATACTATTTGCTTTTAACGATAATTGGTAAAAAGTTCCTTAAAACCTAATAGTTTTTTTGGTAGCTTTATTAATCTACGTTAAAACTTTTTGATTTTTATAAAGCACTTATAAATTCTTTGGTTCCCCCACTTACGCCTTTAAGGAGAGGAGATAGGGGGCATATAACGCATAGTAAACTCCATTTTGTGATTATGGGTTTTAGGTTATGTTATCTAAGCTGAGTACATTTGGATTAGAGATTGTCAAAGAAAAATCTTAAGGATTTTAAAGAAGAGTAGTAAGGCTGGGTAAAGTTTTACGGGCTTTAAAATAGTAATAAAGTGGAGCAATTGGAATTTAACAAAACCTTTTGTTTTATAAAAATATTTCCTAAAGCCACAAACTACTCTTAATAGGGTATTCTATTAAAATAAACGGTTTTATTAATTTTCCAGCCATGTTTTTTCCTGATAACTATGGCCGACATGTTTGAACAAAGTTGGGGCAACAGTGTTTAGTTATACTTTTCTTATTCTTACTGTTTACATTTAACCTGCAACTATCTAAAATGTGTTAATATGTTATATAAACCCTTAAAAAGCCCAAAATCATACTGAGTAAGCTAAAACTGAGGTCACTATTTTTTTATTAATTGTAAATAATAATTAATAAGCTGACAAATGAAAAGCGCGTGATTTTTTTTTAAGTTTTTTGATATACTTTATCAGTAAAGTGGTCTGCGTTGACAATTTTTTGATACTAGGTTGTTTATTAATATCAAATTTAAAACGTTAGCACATGCAGATATTTCAATCGAGGCATATTTTATTATTGGCGACATTTTCTGATTTAGACAGTTTAAGTGCAACAAGTTTTCGACAAAGAATTATTATAGACACAATAATTATTTATGATTGCAAGTACTAACGTTTTAAGAAGATTTTATAAAAGGTGTTATGGTAGACTTGAAAACATCTTGCAGATTTGGGTTCTAAAGTACTGTTGGTTTTATTGATAGTTTTAAGGAAGATATTTATAACCTTTATAAAAGGTCTTTTTTGGTTTTATGCCGGGTTTATTGTAGCTTTTAAGAGGTTATCTAGTATAAACAGTTTTACGATCAGTTTTATTATATAGACTTAATAGCCCCTTGTAGATTGTGATAAAACTTAAATTGTTACTTGGGGTAGCACTGACTGAACATTTTTTTGATTGCTCCTAGACACAGATCAATAAAAAACTTCCCAAACAGCTAAACAGATTTTAAAGCTCTTGAATTCTTTCGTCAAGGTTTTAAAACGGTTTGGAGCCGAGAAAAAGCTCTAACTCGATTGTGAAAAAACGACAAATTGACTGATCTGGATACCATGCCTCTCTGGCATGGATGACAATGAAATAGCAGACTCCTTAACTACAGAAGGTGCAGTATCAAGTTTATCGGGCCAGAACCAGTGCATGCCATATGGTCAAGCACTGGGATTAGTTCATTCAAAAGAGTCTACTTAAACAGGTCACACCTAAGAACTCTAATTGGCCTAGTAGTCCATCATTATGGCAGCAGAAATGGTACCTTATTCGATTTATTGCTGTCTATTTGTCAGTCGGTGTAGGAGGAAGGGGTGAAATAGGGTTAGACCTCTTGGCGGTCGGATTTTTTTGGCGTCCATTTGACACATGTTTTAAGATATCTAAAGTTATTTAAAAAATTCAAAAATACCCTTGGCAGCATTTTTCGTGGCCAGGTCTGGCGTCCAGGTCCAACTTCCGGAAATTTCAAAAAACGGCTTTCAAAAATTGAGATATTGCTTAAACGTGGTTTTTATGGAGCAAAGATTTGAAATTTACGTCATATGACCGTTCCGACCGCCAAGAGGCGGTCCCCCTCCTTCTATACCTACTGACAAATAGTCAGCAAAAAATCGAACGAGGAACATTTCTGTTGACATAATATGATGGACTATACATATTGGACACTGCAGACTAAATCACCACCTACTCAGAGTTGGATTAGGGGATAATGCTGAATGCCGTTTATGTTCGGAGAAGGATGAAATGGCAGAGCATGCTTTATATACCTGTCCTGCTGCAGAAAGAATCAGCTTGTCACTATTTGATAAGGACCTGTGAGTCTTAACCAATAAGGTTATTGGTTTTATTAAAAAGCTGAAATTACTAAGTGAAATATAATTAGGAGTGAACCATAATGGACTAGATGGTCGCTGTGGAGGATCTGAATATAAGCCTACTCACATACCAACCTAACCTCACATAGGGCGGGAGCGGCGATGTCGGTCGCTTAAACTATTAGAGGGAAAAATTAGAAAATCAAACAAAAGAAATAAAGTATAAAAAGAACAGAAGTAATGGACAGGAAAGAAAGAGTGAAATGAAGTACGATTTTGATAAATTAGAGAATGAGAACTCAATTTTGCCTAAAAAAAAAACTGCCGGAAAATGAGCAACACCTGGTATAGTAGTTCATGTTTAATTCTAAACGATTTTTATAATAAACGTGTTCCCCAAAAATATTTATATTTCTTACGTTAATTTTTGGGCAAGATATGGATGTCTACGTGGACAAGATCTGTTTTTCATTAGTATCTAGCAAATGTTGTAAACTGTTAAAGAATTAATTGGAAACTTGGCTATTGACTGAAAGACTTCACGTTGCATTAATTTCATTCCCCTTCACGGGCATACTTTACGCATAATAAAGCATGACCTTGCGTAAATTTAGAGTATAAATTTCTAACGAAAACAAATTTGTTTATACTTTGGTTGATTAAATTAAAATACTTCGTAATTATCCCGCCAAACTGTATGCATTTACTTGACATATACCCGAATGTAAATAAGGAAATTATAATTCTAATTAATTAGACTTGGCAGCATGGTAGGATTAGTCGCAGTATGCCAAAGACAAAGATTAGGAAAGTAACCGGCTAATTTTTGTAGGATAAACAGTTCAAAATATTGCTACACTTTCAAACTTCCTATTCGCTCTTGCTTTTTCTGTATTTCTAGTTAGCTCAAAGGAAACCAAAGCGAAATATTTACAGAGGCAGCAATTCTACGTATGTAAAGTAGCACTAACCTTATAGTGTGTGAAATTTCTTTGTTTCTTTAGTGCCTTATCTATATTAACATCTAGGCGAAGTTTAGCTAGAGCTATGCCATCACATCACACAACCAGGACACGCACACTTAGAGTGGGCCGAAAGAGACGAAAATTTGAATTTGCAGATGGGCTAGTTTCTAATTTATTACTATGTACCTATCTAAAACTAATTCGGGTAAATTTTTAGCCAAATCGGTTAATATCTAGCCGGCCCCCCATGGCCTTGAAAATGAAAGAAGAGGTCAATTTTTCGATTTTTAACGTTTTTAAAATTGACATTTGAAATTTTTTTATGACTTTAGTTTTCCGAATAAAATATTTTTCAGTTCCAGGAAAATTAGAAATTAAATTCAAAAAAATCTTATTTTCGTCAAATTCTACGTTTTAGTGGCAAATTTCTAATTTTCCTGGAACTGAAAAATATCTTATACGGAAAAATTTTGCTACACGCGTTTAGACATCATTAAAAGTCATAAAAAAAATTTCAAATGTCAATTTGAACAATGCTAAAAATCGAAAAATTGGCCTTTTCATTCATCTTCAAGGCCGTGAGGTCCCGGCTAGATATTAAATTTACCCGAATTAGTTTTAGAGACATAGTAATAAATTAGAAACTAGCCCACCTGCAAATTTAAATTTTCGCATTTTTCGGTCCACCCTACTAACGCACACATCATAGACAACATCACAACACCCATTCCCTGCTACATTGTCATCTGCAGCAGCTGAGACTCTCACACAACCGCGGTCTAGATCACTGCTACCGTCTCGGAAACGCGTGAAACACGCCACTACACATGCATACCCTAGCCAGGTTTCGAACCTGGGACCTCGTGGTTACAAACCTAACATTTCAAAACATTTAAACATTTATTTCATTCTTTCCCATTCTGACATTTCAAAGTGTTATATTTTATCGTATTTTGTATCGTATTTTGCATTTATGCATCAAGTCCAAGGAGAAAAAAACGCGCGGGGCGTGATGCGCCTTGGCTGTCGCTGACGATTTTAAACAGCTTTGAATTTATGTACAAACCTAACACCGTAAGCACTGCATCACTGAATTTTATCTTCTGCTTTCAAGTGAAACAATATAATAATTGCGTCTTAACAAAGCACTGCTGCTTTGGAAGCTACATTCTCCGGTCACTTAAAAATTTAAATATCTCACGAATTTATTTTGTACAGATTCTAATTGAGATTTGTAAAGTAAATCATAATATCGTTTTCAGATTATTGATGCAAAATTTAACTTACTGATGAGTATATTGTTCTCATTGCAATTATGGATTTACATTCTTACATATTCTGATCATAAAACCCACCATTTTGTTACTCTTTGATATTACGTAACCTAAGTGTGGAGAGAAGGTAATTTTTTATTAAAAATCATTACACCATTTTTAATTTGCTGTACCTATTTATTTTAACGCCTTGTTGTTGAGATTATATTTGTGCCTACAGATGTTTAAATTGCGCGTTATACAGATATGTTGAAATTTTTATAGATTTAAGAATAGTTTGACCTTTATGCAGTACTTGTAAAAGGACTAAGCCTCCCTGAATGAGGTGCAGTTAGCTATATTATTTATTTGGAAATATATTTTGAAGTAATAGGCTTACAGCTAAACTTGGCAAAATTTAAAACAAATATGGACACCGTTTATGTAGATCAAAAGTAGTGACGGCCCAGGGTGAAAACCCTGGGGTACTTCAGCAACTACATATGGGGATGATGTATGTCCATTAACCGTTGTTTGTAATTTATTATAAGTAAGCATAAAACGTGAACCATCTCAGGAAATTCTCATGGATACTAACTACAGCTAATTTACCGGTTGTGATCTATTTTGTCAAATGCTTTGCTGAAGTCAGCGTTTGCGAAGTCGACCTGTATTTGGTAATTTATAGCATTTAAAATATATTCGGAATATACCAACAGATTCGATTCAGTTGACATCTTAGAAAAGAACCAAAGTTGGTCTGTAATTATTGAAGTTTTAATAGAGTTAAACAAATATTTATGATTGACGCATTCTGACAACATTTAGTTTACAGATTAGTCGATAATTAACTGCTAATATGTTTTAATCGAAAGAAAAGTTTCTATATTAATCGCCATTTTTGTGAATAAGAACAATGTGCTATTTTCCACAAGTGCGGATATTCGCCTTTAGACTTATTAAATATCAATGAGAGCGGTTAACAAAGACACAAAGACTCTGAGAGCATCTTGTTACAAAATAGTAAGCAATTCCGTCTGGACCTGCTTCCAAATGAACCATAACATTTAAAACTTCTTCCGTGTTGGTTCTGATAAAATTAGCCTTATTATTACCGCAGAATTGAATGGGGTCATTTAGTCAAATTTCATATTGCATTTTTTAGTACGTTTATGAGAAGTAATCGTCGAATAATTATAATACTGAAAATATGAAGTAGATCCGATAAGTAGTTTCAGAAATATACTGCGTTAAACATGAAGCGCTCAAAATGCTGACGTCATTGTATCCGAAAGTCTGTTTCGAAAGTGCGCTTACTTTGTTAGAATCCGGCAACTTGTCTAATCTGCCAGAATATACTTGATTATGGTGATTTGGAGACTATTGGAGTATTTTAACACAAAAGTATGCCGAAAAGAGGGAAATGAAAATGCAACTGGGAGTGAATGACGTCACGCTGCTTCAATGTTCTTGATTAATTTTAAAGCCTATAGAGGTCCTAGAATATTCTGGTTTTTTGCATTTCGTTCTAAAATTAAGAGATCTTTTGGAAAACGTAATAAAAAAATGCTAAATGAGCCTATTGAGTTGAACAGATCCCTAGTCTGAGTAAGTCACATTTTCTTAGAAATCCATACAGGACTGGGTTCAGATGAATGGATCTAATATTATCTGAATTTCATTGTGTTACTACGTACTAACTATAGCTATTTTATATTATAATCTAATAATGAGTCTTTGCAGAACTAATTTCATTATTCGCTTATGAAATGGCTCAAAACAATTTCTCTACCATTTTACCATTCGTTGGCTTGGTACCGCAGTTCCTTATTGTGCGGCGGCTCGAGTGTATTTTCATAAAAGACGCTGTGGGTGGCTTGTATATATTAATTATCTAACTCCCACCTGACAAGGCTGTAAATTATCTCCCACGTAAGGCAACACCAGCACTACACTGCATCCGAATACTATGGTACACTCGTGGGCTTAAGTAGTGCCTTAAATGAGGTCTCAACGTTGTTAGTTTCATATGCTATTTTTTTAGATTTCAGATATCTAATTTAATAAAAAATAGTCGCTAAAAATTGTGAAATTAAAAATACGTCTGAATTCGTTATTTCTTCATTTTTACACCGACCTCAATATCGATATTAGGCAATGAGGTTCAATTAACTGGGCGGCGCACAGTGGGGTGGAAAAAAAAATACCGTTCAAAAATTGCTGTAGACCTCACAATGTATTGGATCTTATTTTTTTAAATGTTCGTTATTAAATTCTTCATCAATCTCTCGAGCCAGATTTTCGATTTTTGTCTCTGATTTTTCAAAATTTTCCGAATAAATTTTTATCAAAAATTTTGAAAAATCAGACACAAAAATCGAAAATCTGGCTTGAGAGAATGATAAAGAATTTAATAACGGACATAAAAAGGATAAGATGATGCAATAAATTCTGAGGTCTACAGCGATTTTTGAACGGTATTTTTTTTTTGCGAAATTGCGAAATAGGCTTCCTTTGTCTGCCCTTTAAAAAAATGCACTACAAATACTACATTCACAATTCAATCACATTGCGTCATCTCCTCGTTATACACTCGTAAACGTGTGAATTTTCTTGTTCTGTGAGAAATGTTCATGGACACCGCAACCTCAAACAAATTCATTTTTGCAGTGTTAGGGTAACCACATAACCAGTCCTGTCCAGTTAAAAAAATATCAGCTTCAAATGTCAGATAATAGCAATTTTAAAAAAATCATTAAAACTAAATTAATCATGATTAGAAACTGCACTAATAAATAGTATATCGGGTATTTTCCTTGATGTTGGAGATTATTTTTCTTCATCAAATAGTTTTTGAGATATACTTGGCACCAACAGACAAGCTGACTGACAGAATTGAAAGATCTTAATTTGCGTAATTTACATATTGGTACAGTAACTAGAGGTTTTAACTTCGGAATAATGTCATATGAATTAGATTTCGTTAATTTTTGGCAATTTAATAGTTTCTATATTATACGGGGCCTTGCCACTCCTTCAGGGTTTTCATAAAAAAATAAAGAAGTTGTAGTCGAAACAATTTGCACTTTCACAGTTTTTTAAACAAAATGTCGCCATTTTATTGTATTGTCCAGTGATTGATTATTTTTTTCAAAAGTACTGTTTTTCGTTAATATATAGCATCGCCTGGATGCTCATTTTTTTCCCGTTCAAAACACTTGCTTTATAAAAAATTTCCATCCGCCATACTGGGGACGCCATTTTTGAATTTTTGAATTTTGACTTCAGATTCATAATTAACGGTCTCAAAAACATAAATATCCTACGTTTCAAAAATAAATCAGTACTTTTACTTTCTAATTTTAGGGGTGGTTTTCACCCCTTGTGGGTAAAACCAAATGTCCGGCCCATATAGAAACTGAAGATGATAAGTACCTTTTACTACAATAATAATTCAAAAAGAAAAATTAACATTACATATGAATTAATTCCTAAATTTTACAATTTTTGACCGTTAGGTACTGTACTATATCTCAAACGTGAAAATCCGAAGAAATCTCAAAGAGAAAACATTTTCAATATTATTGTGACAGTGATCGAATTCTGAACAACTTTCAAAATGTCCGTCTGCTCGTCTACCACGTAACTGAAGAACGAAAAGTTCGATCAGATTGAAATTTGGAAAGTAAGTTGTCAGCTGAAGGAAAAACCCCTATTGTATTTTCAACAAAATCGTTCAGTGAATAAAAAAGTGATTGATTATTAAATTTTTTTAAAATTATCGTCATTTTTATATTTTGTAGTTGAATAGAAATTTTGTGAAACGTTATTTTCTGTCACTATTTATTCATATATTTTACTACACATTTTATAATAATATAATATCCAACAATCGAAATATGATTTTCAGCCCGACATTATGTTATGATACTAACGCTTATTAGAGTTTGGAATGGTGGTCTAGTGGTTATGTCTTAGACTCAGAATACACGGGTTGGAGACGCAAATGGGTTGAATTGCGAGTTCTTTTTTTACTTTATTTTATATTAACAAGAGTTTCATCAACTAAGTTGGTAACATAAAATTTAAAATGACTAATACTAACATTATTTACAAAAAACTGCCAAGAGTATCTATATAGAATGTGAAACAATTATATAAAAAGTTCAGTAAATTGACGAAGAGTGTAGTGTTTTCTATAGTCTTTTAATTATAATTATTATCAACCCCGTTTGATAACTTAAAAGCGATTGTGGTACTGAGTTAATGATCATCCCTGAAAACTGAACCCACACATCATTTGTCATTTTGAAAACAGGGGCGTAATCTAAGGCGTCGTCGGCTTCTTGACGCCACTTACAGGCTTAACAAATATAGGCATCCAATATATCAATTTACAACGTTCTGAGCTCGTCAAACTTATCTAGAGTAACGAGGATTTAAAGTAATTGATAAAACGTGAGAGAACGGGGGTACGCACGATGCCAGGTATCCCCTTACCAATTAAATGAAACATCTAATGTTATTTTTATATCAAGGTCACAAAAATTACGTGTAAAGAAATTGTATGTATCTAAGACATTTCGCTATTTTTTTAGTCCTAACTTCCAAAACTGACCGTTTAATATCAAATTATTTTATAAAAATTTAAGTAATAAGATCTCAGCATAAAACAAGTACTCCTGCACGTTCTTGTTGAAGTTTAAAACATGGCGAAGGCAAATAGAAAAACGTCTGCCCATTATAGCTGATGGTCCAACCTTCAAAAATAAATTCAGGCATTATACAGAATGATTCACGAGGACAGGGACATACTGCTATGGTAGATAGAGTTAATTTTGGTAAATTAGAAATGATTATTAAAACATGTATTTCTTCTATTGAGTGTGTTTTGTACAATATTTCTTAAGGTCATATCTTTTAAACTACTTGCTAGAATCAGCTCGTACTTTATATGTCCAGTACACTATTAATTGTCAATTTACATGCATCATCAAAGATAGAAAATCTTAGGGTCGTTTTTTTAAATTCTGACACTAAACTATGAAGCTGCATACAATAACGATCGAAAATGTGTATTTTATTTTTCCCCACTCTTAGCCAATTTTAAATAAACGATCAATTTCAAAATTTTCAAAATTGGTCGTTCATTTAAAATAGGTCGAGAGGGGCAAAAATAAAATACACATTTTCGATCGTTACTGTATGTAGTCTCATAATGTAGTGTTAGAATAAAAAAAAACATATATAGGGTGAATTTCTTGAACGGAGCACTGCAAATAAAAAAATAAACTAATCCGACCCTGGAATTTTCTATCTTTGATTATGCATGTAAATTGGCAATTAATAGTGGTCCTGCGCACATAAAATACGAACTGATCCTAGCAACTAGTTTAAAACATATGACCTTAGGAAGTATTGAGCAAAACTTAGAAACCACCCTGTAGTCAAAAAGAAGGCTGAGATATTTCTTAATTGACATTTCTAATTCATCAAAGTGAAGTCTATCTACCATTAACAGTGTGTCCCTTTCGTCGTGAATCATCCTGTATAAGTCAAGTCAATCCAATACACGGAATAGATATAAATGCCCTGTGAGCTCTAAACGAGTAGCAACGGGAATGCAAAGCGAAATATGTAGGAATGTGAAATAACTTTGCATCACTCCAGAAACTCTATTTTGATAATACTAGGTTTTATTAAGGTTTCGACAACATAGATGATGAACTGCTCTTGGCAATATCAAGTGTTATTGATGATAGAGGCTGTAAACTACACCAAATCGTAAAAATATCAGACAAATTTTCTCAATCGAGGGCGATCAATAAAGGTGTTCCACAGGGTTCTATTTTAGGACCCGTTTCTCACAATTTACAAAGAAATGTAAATTCAATACGCGTCTTTCACAAGATTATCACAACGAACAAAGATGTATCGAAGTTGGGCTTCCGATTCCGTATTCGCATTCATGCTTGCAAAGTTTTGTAACGGATGCTAAACAACAGAAATGAGCAAATTTCATAACATATGTAATACTATACTATACTTAAAAAAAATAACATAATAATCATAAATTCTAGGAAAACACATAAAAACACATCCTCATTTGCAACCGTATCCACATTAACAAGTATCACTTTTTGACCTCCGCATCTGCACCCGCATCAGTTATAACCAGCTCCGTTACATCCCTAACAACGAGGGTGCCGTGTTATCTCTACAATAAAATAACTTTTCGTAGCGATGATCATTAATCTCAATACCAAGTCTAAAGATTTACTTAGTCCACCTATGCCTAGAACTTCGTTTTACGAGAGATGTTTCAGATACTACATTTATGAGTTATAGAATCAGGTCTCATTTGATGCCAAATCAAATAGTGCTTCAAAATTTAACAGGCACGTTAAAGTAATTTTACTAGGACAGTGAGAATAGTTATAAGAGCCTGTTTATTTATATATTATGCATATAATGTTTTCTGAACCACCTCACTTTAGTACATTTATTACAGTGCATTATTTTACATTTTTAATTTATAACAGGTTAAGTGGTACAGCACACTTGTTGTGAACTTCCTCTTGAGATTTCCTAAAATTTATTTGGTATACGTTTCTCCTATTTACAAGGCATTTATTATTATTATTAGCAAGTTACTGATAACAGAGGCCGCACAGTTCAGTGTAACCTGGCAGAGAGAATTACTTAATCGCTGATAACAGTAATGTTTATAATAATAATTATTGCAAAACTGTCCAAAATATTCAGAGAGTTCAAGTACTTCGATAAAAATAAACGGCAACGAAATCAAAATATTAAAACTAATTCGTTTAAGATTCATCATCAAATTCCTAAAGCGAATGGGGTTTTGTAAAACGGGAACTTCAGTATTCTCGACACCAAACAATTGAAGGCAAATAGGTAGTTTAGTAAATTAAACAGTCTGCATCAGCAAAATAGTAAAATGGATAGGGAACAAACTGTTTATGACTTTTGGCTACTTTGATCGGGTTATACTGTAATAGCCAGTCATTAACCAGTAAAATGTTTTAGGCATTTGAAATGTAAAATTTAAAGTATTTAATTCGAAATAGTCGTTTAAAGATTATTGATTTGGAATGCAATATTTTTTAATCACTATTTCAAAAACAAAAATTTACATTTCATTAATTTGCATTTGAATTGAATGTAAAACTTTACGTTTTGTATTTCAAATAGTGACAATTATTTGGTCAAGTCTTATGAAATGTTGGCGTTAAAGAATTTATTGGTTGTCATACCGTGACAGCTGAACGACCCTTTAAAGTACGTGCAGTTAATAAACAGTTTATTTTCTAAGAATTTTGTTACGCACATTTTAATATTATAAAGCAAAAAATTATAACATGTAATGTTACAAAATATGCGTTTGTTAATAAGGCAACTAGAATATTAAAAACTTATCCTCGGATGACACCTCGGACGTGTCTCTTCTTGATTTACTGTTTTACCCTTTTAGGACCAATTTGTTTGCAAATACAGCATCTTTTTCATTAATTAATCACATTTACAATGCACTAGACAAAGGTGAATATATCCTAACCCTGTCTTTTGACTTAACACGTGCTTTCGACTGTGTTAAGAAGAATTTCATAAGTAAATTACTGGACTGACAGAAAAATTGGTGAAACATATCACAACCTACTTAAATCAACCTAGGCGTTATTTCCATCATTATTCTTATTGTTTATCAATGATCTTGAACAACATATTGTAAACAATGTAAGTGTAGTGTTATATGCTGACGATACCACAATCTGCATTACTGCTCCATCCCCTGAGGAACTCCAAAGCAAGGTTAACTGCACTTTACATCAACTTCACACCTGGTGTTTTAGTAACAAACTTATAATTAATGCTGCAGAAACTAAATATATAATGTTTAACAGGAGACGGGAAAATCCACATATTGTGGTTAAACTGAACAACGAACACAATTGATTATGAGTCCAAAGTGTGAAATTTTTGGGTCTATATTTAGATGAACAACTCACCTGGTCAAACCATGCCATAAAAAACTAAACTCAGCTTATTTTGCCTCCAGACATCTAAGGAGTGTTATGGACAAAAAAATGTATATTAAACATTTATTTTGCTTTGGCATACTCAACGTATTGAACGTATTTAAAAAAAATAAGAATAAAATAAATGATAATAATAAAATAATAATAATTAGGTTAATATTTTTACTAAATCCCTTGCAGTCAAGTCAACAAAAATACGAAACATAAATAACCTTAAAAAAACGCCTATTCCTTTTCGACAATTTATTTTATTTTCTACATGAATTTTATAATTTCGACAGACCTGAGTTGTACAGTGTGCTTCACCTCTCGTGTATCTTTTTTATTTGTGGCCCAATTCATTTCAAATTTTTATCAGCCATACAACTCCATAAGACAACTTTATTCAACACATAAATGCCGCCTAGATCTAAAACCCCGGCCTACTGCGACAAAAATTTTGTTAATGAAAGTTGTTCGGAATCATTTGATATGCCTCCTGTAAAATTTTGTAAGAACCGGAATATTAAAAAAATATATTTGTTTCAGTTCTCGTGAAGACACTCCTGTATCTTTTTTATTTGTGGCCCAATTCATTTCAAATTTTTATCAGCTATACAACTCCATAAGACGACTTTATTCGACACATAAATGCCGCCTAGAGCTAAAACGTCGGCCTACTGCGATAAAAAGAAAATCGCAATTTTCGAGAAATCATCATAGTAGACAAAAATTTTGTTACTGAAAGTTGTTCAGAATCACTAGATATACTGTAAAATTTTGTAAAAATCGGAATGTTAAAAAAAAATTTTTGTTTCACTTCTCTTTTTCACGCACAATTATTATTGAAATTATTTATTATTTAACTACGCGTGTATGCAAAAATTTCAGCTCGATTGGATCGGGAAGTGGGTAAATTTGATACATACATACATAATACATACATACAGATTTCCAAGTATTATAACACCATTGAAAAAAAGAAAACGATATTACATTTAAGTTGATGTGTAATAATAAAAAGTAGTTCTTTTAGCGTTTTATTGTATGCCGATTTTTGTTTACAACTTTCATTTTTTGGAAAAAGTTCTCTTTAGGTGTTAGATAAAATCGCCTTATGGAGTTGTATAGCTGATAAAAATTTGAAATGAATTTGACCACAAATAAAAAAATGCACGAGAAGTGAAACGAAAGTTTTTTTAATATTCCGATTTTTACAAAATTTTACAGGGGGCATATCAAGTGATTTCGAACAACTTTCATTGACAAAATTTTTGTCTATCTCTAAGCCTAGTATGATTTCTCAAAAATTGCGATTTTCTTTTCATCGCAGTAGGCCGGCGTTTTAGATCTAGGTGGCATTTATGTGTTGAATAAAGTCGTCTTTTGGAGTTGTATGGATGATAAAAATTTGAAATGAATTCGGCCACAAATAAAAAAGATACAGTGAAACACACTGTATATTATTTTCCAAATAAATTGTCACCCCTTATGTAACTTGATTATATCTTCCACAACTTGTATACAATTCTTACTATCAGCAATCATTTGAAAGGATTGCAGGAGCTCACAATTCGACAACGACAAATTCGAAAAATAATAAATGATAAATCAACATGCCTGATTCCGTATCAGTAAATTTTTCCTCGACAACAGGTCGCTTCATCGGTATTGTTGCAGACTCTACGAAGGAGCATTTCTTATTCACATAAGTTCAATTGTCTCCCACTGCCCTTCTAAATACTGCAAATAGATAGACGCGAAGCTGTATAATGTTCGTTGTAATTCTGTGCCATCAAACATATGCTGCTCCCTCAAATAGGTACATGGATATAGACTCAACTAGTCGACTGCCAAGAGTTCTCCAAAACAATTTTTCACCGAATAGTACTCAACTACAATAACCTGATATTACAGGTAAATATATTATATCTTTTCCAATTGTGGCAGATTCAGCGATGCTCCTCATTTAAAAAAAAAAGTCAAACATTTATACCTCCAAGACCACTAGGTCTTGCATTTAATTTGTGCTTAATGGAAGAAGCAACAGATTCTGCGATTCTGCGACTGTCTTACTGCTAGCATGACAGTCCTTCTGTCAGTTTTTAGACGATCCTAACACGGGTTAGTCTCTGTTATCTCTCCTGACATCTAGTCTCAGCTGCGGCAGCTGGCAATGTCGCAGGGAATGGGTGTTGTGATGTTGCCTGTGTGTCCTGGTTGAGTGGCGGAATAGCCTACAGCTAAACTCCGCTAGAATGTGCATACCAATTAGACGATTATGTTACTGAGAAATGTATATTCTTTCAGTAAATAATTATCTTTTGGTCGTGGTCATATTCAACCGTTTTAACTTCTTCAAAATAAGAAAAATATAATCACATGGATTGCTTTACCATAAATACATGGATTTGCAATATTCTTAGACCCCATAAAATTAGAAATTAACTTTCGTTTCCACGTCACTGCGTTGCGACTTGCGACTGCTATGATACTTTGTAGAAGAGAACAAAGTGCATTAATCCGAATCGATACGACAGACAATCCCAATAGTCTTGAAACCTTCAAACACTTATCCGAGTATAAGTAAAATGGACACTGATGGGATTAAACGAAACCTGCAATGCACTGTGAAGCTAAAACGAAACGACTATGACTAGTCTTTAGTATCCTTTCTTGTATATATGCTTTTTACTGTCTAAAAATTAAGTTGCCCTACATTATAAAACGTCGTTTCATTAAATTTAAAAGCTTCCTCCACATTTACTGCATAACATTGTACACAACATCTATCTAATAACAAAGAAACATGTAAGAAACAATTAAAATAAAAGCATGGTAGACTCTCGTACATAACCCATTACTTAAACGTCTCCAGACTCATAATTTCGTTATGTTGCAGGATGTTACGATGAGTATTTCGGAACTTTTTCGGCGCGATCTGGACTTTCCAGTGACGTAGAAACTTTTATCTAACACGATGAACATCAATAAAACAAATGAAAGTTTTCGATTAGTTGCTATTCGTCAATAATGAGCGTTAAAAAACGATATTGGTGTCTATTAAGCTATGATTCGATTATGCTCTTTGCAAATACGAAAACGATGATTTCCTATATTACATTTGATCAGCACATTTCTAAAACTATAAATATCGCTTGTGGAGAAAAAAACCATACTACACTGTTAGCGATCGATTTCTGAACAAGCTTCAAAATGTTCGTCTGTCTGTCCGCCCGTCATTTTTTTGGTAAGTTAAGACAGAAAAGTCTGACTATCTAACATTTTTTGCCCAACAAAAGTGCAGAAACAGTGTGTTTTTATTAATTCTTTGGTCGTCGAACACGATTATGGCATTAAAGTGCATCGAAAATGATGGAACATCTTCAAATTAACAGTTTTTATCTGTCAATGACTCTATCCGATAATCGAATATCGACTAATATTACCACATGGTACATTATAATATTGTTTCTTCCATTTATGCATGTTATATTGTATAATAACTGTCAAATACCAAACTTAGTTACTTTTGACACTGGACAATGTAGTATTGCAAGGATAACATTATTTGCCAACATGCAATTTTATAATATCAATGTTAATAAAAATCATTAAAGTATAAGTGACCGACAGAATATCAAAATAATATAATTTACTCATGAAAAAATACTTCTAATGCAGCAGAATTCATAGCATCAGTAGGCCCTATGTAGCGTATTCACCTACATATATAGGATTACGTTACTATAGAGATAAAAAAATAACAAAAATAGAATATTATAGAAATTTAGAGATTCCAATTATATATGAATTCTAAATAAAAACATTAAATTTTATATTTATTATGGATCAATCTCCCTAAATTGGTGTCACTACTGACGTGTCACTACTGACCAAGGTGTCCAATTCGAATCAAATTTATTTCATGAGTTTTTAAAATTTTTAGATTTTCATCAAATTCACACATCATATCATCCTCAAAGAAATAGTGTGGTTGAGAGGTTTTATCGAACTCTAAAAAATATTTTAATTGCCAGAGCTAACTTTATTCATTGGTTTGATGAGCTTCCTATAATTAATAGGGTTAAGAGCCAATGCCAAAGGACGATTTATTTTGTTCATCTGCGTAGCTTGTTTATGGACAACCTTTACGTCACATCACATACCGATACTAAAATTCCTTTATTTATTACTAAATTACAACCTCATTTCGATAACTTACATTTTATAAATCCTAAACAAAACCGTTTCCAAAATACTTTTGTCAGTCCTGACATTAAAACTTGTAAATTTGTTTTTATTTGGAAAGACAGACTTATGCCAACTTTTTCCCCTTGGTACGAGGGGCCCTTCAGGTGCTCGCACAATTAAAATTATTACGGTCCTTAAACGTGGAAAACACATTACTGTTGCTAGGGACAGAGTTAAACCTGCATATTTGTTGAATGATGTTGTTGATTTACCCGTCAAATCCGACTTCAAGAAAGTCCGCTTAATATTGGTGCTTTGGTAGATTGATTTTTATTTTTGCAGGAGGGGGGGGGGGTTATATATAGCGTATATAGAATTACGTTGCTATAGTGATAAAAAAATAACAAAAATAATATTATAGAAATTTAGAGATTACAATTATATATGAATTCTAACTAAAAACCTTACACTTAAATTTTATATTTATTATGGATCAATCTCCATACCCTACGCTTCGGTCAACTAAAAGCCCTGTATATGCCTTCTTACTGTTTCACTCTTGGCATTGACAACATTATCACATCTGTCAACTGTCATAATAATACTATTTGCCGAAAAAAAATTATACACCAGATTAAGTACCGTCTATTGACCCTTGTTTTAAATACAGTGTCAGTTGTGTGCTTTTTAACGTCGTAAATAGCCATTGGCAGCGTATTGCAACTGTCAAAATAATCTTACGGACTTATGAAACATTGTATAATTATACAGCATAATTAGTAGCCTTTATTGACAACATTGGCAAGGTCACTGGTTAAGGTAGCTATCAACTGTCGATAGGTTCTTCTATTAGATATCTGTGCATTCATTCGTAATATTTTAGAGCTGCTGAGGATATTACAATAGCTGCTGTCAGCCGAACCCAGAGACAACGGACGCGGACCTGACAGCTTTATGTCTCCATCTTCTTTATTTTTTGTTTTTTTTTTACTATTTTGCCGTTTTTATTATTTTTTTCGCAAATGTTTATTATGACAGCTGTCAACTATCATAATGTTGTCAATGCCAAGAGTGAAACAGAAAGAAGGTGTAACAAGGCTTTTAGTTGACCGAATTATAAAGTCTATTGATACTATGAACTCTGCTGAATATTAGAAGTATTTTTTCACGAGTAAATTAATTATTTTGACAACTGCCAAATTCTGTCAGTCATTTATACTTTAATGAAGCTATGAAAGGTTTGTGTGTAACAGAACATCGCAATGACGGCGACGACTGAATAAACAATTTTTCGTTTTGTAAAACGGATCATCTATGAAGAATTTTTTGATATTTTATTTCCGAGGCGAACCTTTATCTAGCGAATACAAAATATGTCCCTAGTTATAAAATTAATTTGAATTACTAAAGATATTTAATTTACTTTATATTGTCCTTATAGAGTGATCTGTAATCTTACCGATATCACATGAAGGAAAACGGTTCCATACCTGTAACAAAAATAAAAAATTAGTAATAATTTGGAAATGTACAATTAGTAGATTCGCTTGTAATTATTGTTGAATAATCTACATTATATTAAAATTATTATGCTGTTATATATAATAGTTATTTATGTATCAAGAGCGTAAAGTAAGCGTTTATGGCCCGCGGCGTGAAGATAATATTATTACTCGCCTAGGACCATACATGCTTTTTATCTGCTCTTATTAGATTATATACTAATTAATGAACTGCTTTTGAACAATTAATAGTATCTATAAACAAATAGCGTGGGTTATAGTAATTGTGAGTTATTATAAATCACTAGGTACAGGGCTAATCTCCATTACCTTCATGCCTAGCCTGCCCAATCGATGTAACGCGCGACGCGAAGGTGGCTCTGTCCGAGAGAAATTCTTTTCCGATACAATTATTATTGATGGGAGGAAGGTGATTTAATGAATAGTTTCGACGTTTTCAAATGATTTTTTTATATTGTGTATTTTGAAATGTCAACCAAATACCGAGGGAATATGACAGCAATTTGTTTTATGTATTAAATAACTTAATATACACGGAAATAAAATTAAACGTAAAAAGACTTTTTAAAACAAGCTTTTATTATTATTTAGGTGTACTAAAACGAAAAAAATAAGTTATGCCTTTGAATAAGTTATTAGTCATCCACCTTGATTATGTCCTTTTTGAGTAAAATAAAATTTATTTCAGCCATTGGCGTGCATTTTTATTAAGAAAGAAGGGGTCGATTATTCTAGAAGTCATATTAGGCATATTTTATTGAAAAACTAATATAATATTATTGTAGAACCTCTATATCAAAAATTTAACAACATTTTCATTTTTTGAACAACGGCCTCTTTAAAATTACATTTGATACCGATCCTTTGGGTAAAATAGGATGGCTAATAACTGTGATTTAGAAGGGGGGGGGGGGGGTCATTAGAAGTGAAACACACTGTATATACGCAAATAAATAAACCTTCATGTAAAACAATATACTTTCAGGAAATAATAAGTTTGTAAAAAATAAATTGTTTCTTCCGTAATAATCCTCAAGAAGTTAAATTTTATCTATTTTAAATAGCCATATTTTTTGAAATGTGATAATTTTATATAGATAGAAAAAACTAAGTAATACATTAAATTTGCAGATTATAAACAAACGAAATTGATATAAACTGAACCAGAACAACTCCAACTCGAGGGGGATAAATATTTCCTCAGTGTAATTGGCTGACGCTCATGTTACAACCAACATTCTTGAGTAAATAATTGTCGTAATTACATAGCTTCGATGTTGGAGTCGTTAAATTCCTATTTGTTTTTATTGTTGTTTTACATTTACAATAAATTTACAGGTTTTATTTTATACAGCTCCATGGAGTGTTTCCAGTCTGTAAATTACAATCAACATCTAATTTTAACTTTTAGATCTTGTTTCACGACAAAGATGGATGCAGACACGTTTTAGAGAGGTAAACAGTAGACTATATGAGTGTTTCAAAACGTCTAAATGCATTACGTATTAACCAGGGGCATTATTTCGTTTTACTTTTGATGAGCCGAATACAAATGTTTGTTTAAAAGCTAACACTGAATTGGTAATTTCTTAACTCTCTTTATTAAAAAAATTAAATGGCTTGCAAAAAATGTATTTACAAATCAATCCACCAATTATCTTTGGTGGAGTGCACGAAAAAAGTGGTTTTCCATAATCAAGAACCATTAAATAAATAACTATGTGGGTTTCTCGATGTGGGTCTGTTCGAAAATCTACTTATTTTGACTAGTTCTCTTCGTGGTTAAAAGGATTTGCCGTTACTCAAAAGTAGAAATATCAAAACACCTAATTCATTAAGAAATAACTCGTTTTTGATTATAATGACCTTTTGAGTAGGACATTTTTCGAAGGCTTTGAGATTTTGAAACATCAGTATATCATCATTGATTTTTTACAATTAATTATTTTTTATTTATTTGCTTTTATCATGATTAGAGAATATTATTTAGGTATTATGCAAATCACAACTTACACACTTTTTTATTTATTATGAAAATATCTACTTTCTGTATATTGTTGCCCTAATCTGGGCACGCTAATATACTAGTTAGGTAATAAACAAAAAAGTGTGTAAGTTGTGATTTGCACGAGGGGGCAACCGCTGGCGAAATTTTGTACACCTGATACCTATTCTAGAAAAATTCCCTTTATTTCCCCTTCAATTCCTTGCAATTCCCCTAATTAATCAAATACCTTTATTTCCTCCCAACACCTTAATATTTTCTAGATTATCTCGGGAACGGTGCACTTTTTGATAAAAATACTTATATACAAAATTGTTCCTTATAAAGTTCTCTATCAAAAATGTCTCTACACTTTTTTTCCTAAAATTAATAGTAGCGTGGGAAATAAGGCGCACACATAAGGGTTAGTTTCGATCAACACAATAAATTGTAATCTTTACTATAATCTACTTTAAAGTTCAATACTTAATGCTAAAGCAGTAGCTACTAAAGTCCGCCTAAAATTATAATAAATTCCTCTCCCCCCTATAGAATAACGCGATTTTTGATGAAGCGAGAATATTGTACACCGGGTCGCTCAGCCGATAGGGACACTGTTGTAACTTTTGAATGGGAGAATGGATTTTTTTCAAATTTGGTGTAGTGATATGGGATATAAGTTCCAATTATATAATGTAAAGAACCAACATAGCCGACTTTACCCGAAAGTGGGTTTAAAATACCCGGTTTTTGCGTAAAATCCCGCACATTGGCAGCCCTGAACAGTAACAGCGTTTACAGCAAGCTCTAAAATAATGCAGTGACCTTGGGTCATCTGAGATGTAGTGGGAGAAATTGAAATTTTTTACTTTGTGGTGGTGTATAGATATTTGTACTTTTTTCGCGTAAAGACAGCTTTGGAAATAGCCATACGAATATTCAGCGAATTATATGACCTGCGCTGATTACATTTGCGTCGCATTTGCCAAAGTACTATTAATTTTTGGAAAAAGTTTAGATAAGTTTTTTATAGAGAATTTTATAAGGAATAATTCTGTATACAGGTTTTTTTATGGAAAAATGCACAGTTCCAGAAATAATCTAGAAAACCTCAAAATGGGGGTGGAAACGACGTCCTCTAGGGGATGAAGCACGCAATTTTTAAAGCTTTATGAATTTTGTCCAATATATTACAATTTTAACTGTTATATTACTGAAGTATTACAAGACATCGTGCAAAGTTTTAATAATGAAAAAGCTGGTCATGGAGAAATTGTAGACGTAGGAGAGCGATTTGTTCTAGTTTTATCCAACTCTACCTCCGCAGAAAAAAGTCTAGATGTATACAGATTCATGACTTTTAACAAACTTGTTGGTAAAGCGAACAATACTGTAATATTATCAAAACTACCAACAACTTCTGCTGCTGCTCGGCAACACTCATATCGCGTTTTTTACCAAATTCAAACATGGAAAAATGTTGCGCTAGAAGCTACTGATTGGGGATGGAAAAAAGTTGGCGGTATATTAACCCGAACTATGACAATAAAAGAAGCGGCTCCCGAATCTGTTATAACACTAATTTCTTGTTCATGCAAATTAGGGTGCGAAAACAGGTGCAGTTGCAGAAGAGCAGGCTTACGTTGCTCCACAATGTGTTACCATTACCATGGACAAGCATGCATGAATGTTGAATCTATGGAAGACGATGAAAATTAATTAACGTAGATAACCTTTTGATAATTAGTGGATTCGGCCTACAGGGGACACCACACGCCAAGTACTTTACCTCTAGGGTGGCGTGGAAACAAGTACAATATGCAATATTCTCGCTTCTTTAAAAATTGCGTTATTCTATAAAGGTGAGAGGGTGGAAGTGGTACATTTGTTATAGTAAAGATTACAATTTATTGTGTTGACCGGAACCAACCCTCATGTGTGCGCCTTATTTCCCACGGTACTATTAATTTTAGGAAAAAAAGTGTAGAGACGTTTTTATAGAGAATTTTATAAGAAATAGTTAATCAAAAAGTGCACCGTTCCCGAGATAATCTAGAAAACCTCAAAATGGGGGTGGAAACGGTGTCCTAGGGGATGAAGCACACTATTTAGGGGTGGGAACTTTTCGGTTTACTAATTCTTATGCTATCCTTAACATTTTTACCAATTTTCAAAACTTTATGAATTTTGTCCGATATAAATCGTTATGTTACTGAACTAGAAATCCATAGTATTATCGGTAGTTTAATTAAATTAAATATTTTTTCTTTACTAGATATTTTTAGCGCTAATCTCGGCGCTAATGTTTTTACAACACTGACGTCCTTTATATAAGAATTGGTATGTAATTCTTCAAAATAAACATTCCATTTCAATATTTTTACGTTCTAATTCCCTCCTAATACCTTTTATTTCCTCTAAATTCCCTTCTAATACCTCGTAATAATTAATATTTATTTTCTCCAAATTCCCCTGTAATTCCCTTAATACCTAATAATTCCTTCCGAAATACCTTCAATTCCTTCCTAATTCCTCCGATTTGTACACTATTTCCCCTCAGCGGTTGCCCCCTCGGATTTGCATAATACCTAAATAATATTCTCTAATCATTAATTTTATATCAAATTCAGCTTGTAACAACGAAACCCCCACAGAACTTATTTTTATGCGTATATCTGGGCACCGAGCATTCTACTATAATTCAAATAATTAACATCAATATTAAGGAAATTGGACGTATCTCAAAATTTTTTTGTTAAATAATTGACTTATTAAAAATTAATTAAATCATTATTTTTTCATGTGTTAGATAGGATTATATGATCCAAAAATAGAACAAAAGATAACAAAAAACAAGTAGTGCTGAGATTAGCTGCATAAATATGAAATATCTCAAAATAACCAAATATTGAGATAAGTCGTTTTGGCGTAGGAGGGCAGTATAGGTAGCTCCTTTTCCTCTGATTGTTAGCCTTACAACCGGAGTACTGGCCTTACAAGCGGAATACTGGCCTTACAAGCGGAATACTGGCCATCTTTAAAGTTACAATGTATATTTACTTAATTATTAAAATTACAAATTCACTTTTATACTCGAATAACGTCATATACCACATGTCGTAATTTTTTTGATATACTACACTTTAATTCAGTAATAGTGAATATAAATTATACTCCATATTACGCTGTATTTTTGTCGAGGTCAATCTGTATAATAAACAATCGCGACAGGTAGCAGCGGCTATAAAAACATTTAAAAAAATTAATTAAGAAGTTCAAGTTTTATGACCTCCTTTAACATTCGTCTCATAATTACCGTCCTAACAATGGGGTTTCCATTATATATATTCCGTTCTTTGGGAGATTCATTTAATAAGATTTTGATGAATTTTTAAAAGTACGCCCAAATAGTCCATCATACGGCAACAGAACTGTGCCTCACTCGATTTTTTGCTGTTTATTTGTCAGTAGGTGCAAAAATTACTTTGTTGGAAACTATGAAAAAGGAACAGCAATTGACTGGTGGAAGAATGAGATAAACGATTGACGTCTCACAAATCATATTGCAAGGCAGGCAACGAAGTTTTTGATTAGGTGAATGATAATTTATCTCGAAACATTCTACCTCCTACAAGTTGTGTTGTATTATTTCCATGATTTTGCAACTTGCACCGACCCGAAGTATGATCTTCTTAATTAATAATTAGTTTAATCATTGGCGCTACTACTGTCGCAGTTGTTTATCAGATATAATTGACCTCTCTACAAAAATAAAATACAAATTATTATGAGTATATTTATATTTAGTTAAGTACCGATGTAAGTACACTAGCGTCAAAAGTGTCTCCCTCGGTGGCATAGTGTTAACTAGCTAGCTCTTAGGGTACGGTACGAACATGCCGAAGATGCTACGCAGCTAGAAATTCAGGTCGCAGTTTCAGTCGATGATTCATCGAAGCTATCAATTTGTAAAACAAATCTGTACATTTAAATGTGACAGCACATACCTAGCAGCAGTTCACCCTGCAAGCATCCTCGGTAAGTGAAAATTAAAATTGACTGCAAATATTTCAAAATGACTAAAAAAGTCATGAAATTAGCAGACATATGCAGAATCAGGGACCTGGTCCGGAACCGTAACTGAACCACAGAGAATCGACAATATAGGCGGTTCCTTTGATATTCTACGGCCCGGTTCTAATGGCACTGACCATGAGTAAAACACAACCTCTTACACTGAGGGAACTTTAAAGTTTGATGTACACTGAAAGTAATTCAGTATAATATATTAAATAAACATATTAAAGTGTTGCACCAATATTTATCACCGAAAACGGACATACAAATAAAATATAAATAGGCGATTGTGAGTATTGTGACACGAGACTGAGAAATACAGATTTCTAATCTAATTCTAACCTAGCTAGATTCTAATTTATAAACTTTCCACTTTCCAGTTTCCACTGTATCTGTTATTATATATTTTCTGATCAGTAACTATTCCAAAACCGGAACCGTGCCGGAACCGATATTTCAATTTTACTCAGAACCGGAACCGTACAGGAATCGCTATTTCATTTCGGTCCAGGTGCCTATGCAGAATGACCTCTAGATTCCAAAAATGCAAAATTATACAGAATTCTATTTAAAAATCAAATGTAGAAACCGGAAGTTGTAGAAACTTGACAGATAGATTAAAGAAATGTCATTTTGGTAACACGTGACA
Organism: Rutpela maculata; assembly: GCA_936432065.2. Lineage (NCBI taxonomy): Eukaryota > Metazoa > Arthropoda > Insecta > Coleoptera > Cerambycidae > Rutpela > Rutpela maculata. The sequence goes on along the minus strand of OW386291.2, from coordinate 13,637,359 downwards.
CAAATCTAGTTTCATCTCGATACGTTAAAAAAACCGCTGCTCAAGGAATCACTACTTCCACATCCAGATTTTCTATCCATGTCTCTCACAACGAAAAAATTTTGTATGTGGAAATAATTATTTATGGAACTTTAATAATATAATATTTGAAATCCTCTACCCCAAAAACCCATAAAACGATACCCCACATCGGTAGTGGGTGTGACTGAAGTAAACAAATATTTTGGATGAAGTAAAAAAATATTTTGAGGTTTCTGGTTCTTGTACACACACTAAATCACATTTTTTTTTTAATCCCCTTTAATAATGGGGTGGAGGTGGTAATGGGGGTGGCTAATGCCAATTTTTTTTTGAGACCTTAGCTTCTCTTGTCTATACTAAATACAAATTTTATGGACTCTTATCTGCTTGACTTACCAATTTACCCCCCAACACTTCGACGGAACAAGACCAAATTTCAAGTCAATATCTCAAACGGTTCCAGAGTAAACGTGCGCACAAAAAAAGTTAGACAGGCAGACCAACAGAATTTTTTTTCGCTCAAACTTAAAATCTCGACGTTTCATGACATTTTAAGCCTATTTAAACAATAAAAATTTTTAAAAAATTTTTACCGTTACCATACTTCCACTGGATGTGGAAGTAATAAAGAAAAGGTGGCCGAAAAGTGATCTCGTTGACACCCCATAAACAAAAAATGGCCAATTTTTCATTATTTAGCACTTTTCAATTACTTCCGGTTTCTCGGGAACGACAACTTTGAAATTTTTAATGGGACACCCTGAATATCTTTACATTTTTGAATTTCGGAAACGATTTTAGTGGATTAAAACGATAAGAGAAAAATGTAAACGTGTCGAATGAGTTTAGTACCTACAGCCAACCAAAATTTCCGAAATCGCTACTTTTTAATTAAGCCATTTTTTTCAAATTCTTTTAGGCACCCAGTAGTAGTTAAATATTAATTTTCACGACTAATCTATTGACAACTTCAAATCGAAAATATCTTGTGCGCCTCAACTATATCTATAACACACATTTTTACTTCCACATCCAGTGGAAGTATATTAACGACAAAAACATTTTTAAAAATTTTTATTGTTCAAATAGGCTTAAAATGTCATGAAACGTCGAGATTTTAAGTTTGAGCGAAAAAACATTTCTGTCTGTCGGTCTGACTGTCTGTAACTTCTTGAACCGAACTCTGGAACCGTTTAAGATATTGACTTGAAATTTGGTACACATATGTACTTTAACAATCTTATATTTTCATCTTGTTTCGTCGAAGGGTTGGGGGAGTAAGTTTGGGGTAAATGGGTAAATCAAGCAGGTAAGAGTCCACAAAATTGGTATTTAGTATATACAAGAGAAGCTAAGGTCTCAAAAACATTTTTGGCATTATTAAAGGGGATGAAAAAAAATGTGATTTAGTGTATGTACAAGAACCAGAAACCTCAAAATATTTTTTTACTTCATCAACCCCCCACTAGCACCTCCACCCCACTACCGATGTGGGGAATCGTTTTATGGGTTTTTGGGGTAGAGGATTTCAAATATTATGTTATTAAAGTTCCATAAACAATTATTTCCACATACAAAATTTTTTCGTTGTGAATGACTTGGATAGAGAATCTGGATGTGGAAGTAGTGATTCCTTGGGCAGCGGTTTTTTTATTTGAGTCGACTTAGTTGTTCAAAAAATATAAATTATTTTCGGTAATTTTATTATTTCTTATTATACCTAAAGGGTTAAATATTCTTATTTGGTAAAATTTAAGTGCTACTAACAGCATTCAAAAAAAAAAAATCATCCGCGCTGGGCCATTCTTATCCTGCTACTCTTTCTGACTGTAATAATGAGAGTGAGGACATTGCAACATAAGTTCTAATGTATGAAAGTAAATAAATCTAAATTGTAACTAAAATTATATATAAAATACCTACAAATATTTAGTGGAAAAGCTTATAACAATTTTATCAAATCGAACCCAGGTAAGACAGCCGAACGAAAGCTTTTTATGTTTGCCTTTTCTCAAAGAAAAATATTTTGCGTTCATTATACCAACGCGATTTTATGGCTGTATTTTCACCAGTCCTTATATATGCGACTCTACTATACTAAAGATTTTCTTCTGATGTGAATAGGTAATTTAGGGATGGGTATTTGTGAGTACATTTTGTAGTGATTGGAATGTTAGCAAAATTGCAAGTTATTGTGGAAATGTGTGAAGCAGAGTTGAATGACATATGTTTTGAGATTAGGTCGGTTTCATGTTTCGCCTCCAAGAGCAGTATCATTAAGTAGTATGCCCGTCTGTGTTTGTAGTAATGTAGCAAGAATGTCAGGGTTTCTGATGTGGAAAGGCCAGCCGTGTCATGGTGTAGAGGCAAACTGTAATTCTGTGATCTGTCGTTAAAGTAGAGGTTAAAAAGGATTGGTCCAAGGGATGAACTTTGAAGGATACTGGATTGGATAGGAGCTGCTGGTGAGCACACCTGATTGACTATCACTCTAAATTGGCGATGTGATGTATGGCTGTATCAGCTTAACTGGTAGCAAAGATGTTTATGATATGAACTATAAAATAATTAAATACGTCAAGGACAGTCTAATTATACCCTTAACAAAATTATTTAACATGTGCATTAGAGAGGGTACATATCCAGACTGCTTTAAAATTGCTAAAATAATACCAACGTATAAAGAAGGTTCAGCAGACGACCCAGTAAACTACCGACAAATATCGTTAACTACCAGTAATTTCAAAAATATTCGAAAAATCAAATCTGTGAATACTTTGAAGAAAACGCCTTCTTTTAGACACCCAGTTTGATTTCAGAAAGAGTCGCTCAACTTCTCTAGCTGTTTTAAAATTAATAGGTAATATCGCAGAAGGATTTGAAAATAAAAACTACGTAGGATCAATTTTTTGCGACTTAAGTAAGGCTTTCGATTGTATTTCTCACGATATCCTGTTAGACAAATTACATTTCTATGGTTTCAATGAGGTTAGCTTAAAAATAATAAGATCCTACTTGTCAAATAGAAGACAGTACATTTCTTAATAAAGTAATTTCCGACCTCTTACCAGTCAATCACGGTGTACCACAGGGATCTGTACTGAGACCGGTGTTGTTCATTATTTATATTAACGACTTAATTTACGCAAATGTAAGTTTATTTTATGCCAATGACACCACAATAATCACTAAAGATAATGATCTAAAGTGTTTATTGCATGATATGGTCAATAAAGCAGTAGATTTTAAAATAAACATGGTATTTTCATACCATAATTTAGACAGCGTAAAAAACCCGGACTGTACGAAATTTCTTGGGAGTGTACTTAGATCCTCTCCTTACCTGGGAGCACCAAATAGATTTTATGGTCAAAAAACTTAATGACATTATACTTAATAAGAAATCTTGTACATGTCGTACAAATACAAGTAATAAAAACAGCCTACTTCAGTCTTTTTCATTCGGTAATCAGTTACGCAATCATCACTTGGGGTCATTCGGCACATACTGGTCGAGTATTTTCTATACAGCGTCATGCCATTCGATCTATGTGTTTTATGGGTTTTAGATAGGACATTAGGGAGAAATTTAAGCAATTAAAAATCGTAACTTTGCCCTCTGTGTATATTTATGAATGTCTTTTGTTTGTTAAAATGAACTTAAATCAATATAGTCTTGTAAGTGATATACATTCCCACAATACCAGAAATAATGGTCACATTAAAATAAATTATATAAGACTAAACCACAGTCGAGGTGCCAAAAATTATTACGGACCATTATTTTTTAATAAACTACCAACTATAAATCTGGATTTTAAGCAATTCAAACAAAAGATAAAGGGAATTTTTACAGAAAATGCATTTTATAATTTTAATGAGTTCTTAAATACCGACATAAATTATTAATTTTAATATGTTAGACAGTGTATCTTTGTATATGTAACCACGTACGTATATTTTTTTGTTTGTAATTAAGCACCTGTTTTCTTGTAATATATGTTTTATATATATATATATATATATATATATATATATATATATATATATATATATATATATATATATATATATATATATCTGAATGTATGTATGTAACAATTTTTACTGCATTATCATTTTTTTAAACATTGTATACTATACTGACGTGTCTGATTGTTTAATTACATTGAAAAGGCAAATTTTGAATTTGAATTTAATGATACGAGTCGGAAATCCTTGCGGCACATGTATTCGTAATTCAGCGCTCGGCGGGGCCTTAGTCCGGAGAATAGCTGTTGGTTGTCTGGTTTTTATTCCTTATATATTTAAGGAAACGTATAGAGGAGTTCGACAAAAATATTTCACTAGTAAACATACAATTGTTCAAAATTGAATAAAAATACACTTCAAAAACTGAATTCTTCCTCTTTAAAATTGCTTTTTTAAAATTTCTGTACTACCATTTTCGTCCGCCTTTGTACCTTGATATCTGTCATTGCGCACTTTTGGTGCTGTATTATACACACGTTAAATTGCGATTCATGCGAGAATCATTGCCTAAACGAAAATAATAATAATAAATGGTAAAGGTCTTTCTGCGTAGAATTTCATGCTTTACAATTTTGTTGTCCAACTAGTTTCCTGTATTTTGCTTATTTACAGAGATGCTTGCAAAAGGCCATTTCTTTGAACTTACAGCAGAGGTACCTCTGCAAACTTTATCTATTCTATTCAATAATCAATTTCCTTTAAATTCAACTTGGTCGCAATTTTTGCGCGGCAAAAACCTATGTTGACTGAACATTCCAACAAAATTCTCTAGTCTATCAAGAGGTGGGAGTATGTAAAAGACATACATAAAACATTTTTGCAATATTCATCACTAAATTAGAAGATTCATTCGAAACAATCAATATACAAATATACATAACGCATGGCGAATACAATACTGAATATTTAAATTTAAACAAACCTAAGCAACTCAATGAATATAAATTGAATCTTTTTACAAATGGGAATCGACCAATTATATCAATTCCGAACAAGGTAAACACAAAAGTCGTTGTCCCCCCGTCTCGCACGCACAATTAAGTAATAGTCATATCCATATGCACAGCGATACAGTCACTTTCAATAACCCCATTCCATGCTTTTACCTTCTACTCTACTGTAATGGACTGCTGACGAAAACGAGGACAGCTTCTGTCCAAATAGCAAGGACGCCGGGTCTCACTAATTTTTTAATTTGGTTGTCCGTACAAGTCTGTATATTATAGGAAAGGAATATCGCAATATACACTGTCATTCTACGAAAACAGGTAATGAAATTATTCATCTTCAATTAAGAAGTTGATGGGCAATATGGCAACTAAAAAATAAAAATAGTCAGAACGTGTCTAAAACTAGTAAGTGGCATTTGAATTAATTTGGGGTAGTTTGTCCAGAAAAAAATTCTGAACAAAAATATTGTTAGCTTACCCGTCAGAGGACGTTTCTTTCTACTTTTTACCTGCGCATGTCTGACGGAATCGAGAAAATTCACAAGTAAAAGACAGAAATATTAAAATATTTTACTTAAACTTTGGTGCGTTTGTGGTCAGCTTTATAGTTCCAATAGTGACTATATCATTCACAAGAACTTGTCAATAGCATATAACCTAATGAAAGTTTTGTACCATGACTTCGCTTGTACTCATTTCTGGGCTAATCGGCGTTTCCCCTCTTTTCCTCCGTTAAATTAAAGATCCTGCCTTCGACCATGTAACAATTTTTTCCCAAAAATCCTCCGATGCTTCTACCCCATCGTCAAGTCGCTGGATGGATTTAAATTATTTTTGTGCGAAAAACGGGCCTTTTCCCTTTTTTGCCTAGCGTAATACGGGGATTTCTTGTACTTGCTATGATTACGACTTTTAATATCTATTTCTTGCGTACTTCTAATGAATGTTGTTATTGATATTTAATTTACGCAAATTTTTGTATATAACACAAGAAATTATAAATATAAATGTACCGTCATAGTCCAATCAACGAAAGAGTTGTAGAGAACATGGAGGAGGGGAGAATTTTCCTCTTTAGGAATGTGTTGGAGGTAGTTAGGAGGTAAACATATAAGTCCCCGTCCCTATCCCCGCCGCTTCAGGGGAGGCGGGGGTGGAAAATTTAGTTTTTTCGGTTCTTCGCTTATAACTCGGAAACGATGCGCCGTACGAAAAAATGTAATCTATGTAAAATTAAACATAATTAAATTTCCTACAAGAATGTATATATTCATTTTCTTCATATGTGTTATAGTTTACTAGATATTCGCCAGCCAAAATAGATAATTAATAAATTAATTAGGTACCTTGAATATTTCTATCATAGCGGTTTACCGTGGTGTGCTAATAAATCACAGTCACAAAATAATCTTTATTTTACAACACTCGACGTATTTATTAACGTAATAGTTTGTCGAAATCTATACATTTCCTTAAATATACAGTGTGACTCGCTTAAAATGATGACACCGTTAAAACCTTTTTATTTTGTTTCCGATTTGAATCAAATTTTACTCAAGTATAGAACAAATTAGGACCTATTTATGACCAGAAAAACATTCTCCTGCTGCAAAGGCAAAGCCACCTGCGGTACCAAAATATGCTGAAAAAAATTAAAAATCATATTAGTGGGTCTTGACGAATTTCACGTATCCACCACAAATTGCGGAAACTGAGGATCCCGTTTGCCAGATAAGCTTATGTATGAGAAATCCTCCATTAATTAAAAAATCAAATTTTGGTGTATGTACGTTTGTGGTGCCGATCCTATGCGTTTTTTTAGAATTTTTAACATTTTTATATTTTTCCGCATATTTTGGTACCGCAGGTGGCTTTGCCTCTGTAGGCAGGTAAGTAGAACCTAATTTGTTCTATACCTGAGTAAAATTTGATTTAAATTGGAATCAAAATAGAAAAGTTATAAGGGTGTCTTCGTTTTAAATATCACACTGTAGATTTAAGGAAATGTATAGATTTAGACAAAATATTACGTTAGTAAATACGTCGAGTGTTGTAAAATTAAGATTGTTCTGTGACTGTGATTTATTAGCAGACCACGGTAAACCGCTTTGGTGGAAATATTCACGGTACCTAATTAATTTATTTATTAATTATCTATTTTGGCTGGCGAATATCTCGTAAACTGTAACATATGCGAAGAAAATAAATATAGACATTCTTGTAGGAAATTTAATAATGTTTAATTTTACATAGATTACCTTTTTCCGTACGACGCATCGTTTCCGAGTTATAAGCGAAGAATCAAAGAACCTTTCCACCCCCCATCCCCTTAAGCGGCGGGGCTAGGGGCGGGGACTTTTAGTACGTTTACCTCCTAACTACCCCCAACATATTTCTGAAGAGGAAAATTCTTCCCCCTAAACCCAAAAATTTTACAAATTCATTAAATAATTTTGATTCAAATTGGATGCCCTGATCAGTTGTGAAGGTACGCCAAAACGATAAACAAAATTTTGGAATAAAGCGCGTGCAGCGGTCTTGATATCAGAAAGAGTATAGGCTTCCGGCCATCACAGTTAGAATGCAAGAGCAACCCTTAGAAGGGTGTAATGGTCCCACTAAATCTACGTCTTCCAGCAGAATTGTGAAGCGAATCTTCAATAGTGAAATAGAAGTGGAGGCAGCCATGTAAAAACAAAAAACTGGCAAACCAGTTGAAGTCAACAATATCACGGCCGAGGTGCTAAGTTGGAGTGAGGAATCCTTCACAGATATTTTCCCAGACATAGAAGAATTTAAGAAAATATAGCATTTTTTACCGATATGTTATTTCTGTAAGCAACCTGCTATTGTGTCATTTCCTTTTTATGAAGTAGGACAAATACCGAGGTTCTCCAGTTATCGTGCGAGATTCCTGTCTTTCATATTTGTTGGCCTTCCCTAAGAAGAATTCTCACTCCACTAGCTTAAACGTACTATAAAAAAACTATACCTGAGCGGAAAACATTGTATGGCTTATAAAACATTCCGAAAATTTCCGAAGTATTATTTACGTTTCTAGGACGATGCCTCATTGATTAATATTAGACACGGCGCCTAAAAATAAGTGCGTGTGAGAAGCGAACATTCCTATGAACAGTCGTAACCTTCGCAAGGCAGTGGCATTGAGCAAAAAAAATTATCTTTTCAACACGAATATTTCTGGAATATATCATTTAACTTTACAACTTAGTACGAGAGCCCACCGACAAAAATGGAACACGTAAGCTGGAGAGTCAAAAATTGGTGCGGCGATAAAAAAGTCGAATTTTTCTACTTTCAGTAATTTTTTACGGTGAAAGAATGCACTTTGGAGACAAACACTAAAGAGACAAGTTGTTTTTTTTTATGTAGAATATAACTCAATTTTTTCAGATTTTTCTCGCAAAAAAAAATTAATTTTCAATTTTGGCTAAAAAAAATTTTCAAAACAAAAATCTGAAAAATACGTGTATATTCTACATAAAAATAGAAACAACTTTTCCCTTTTACAATTTTCTCCAGATCGCATACTTTCGCCGTACAAAATTATTGACAGTCGAGTTTTTGAACCATATTTCTGGCAACCTCGAGGTAAAAAAATTGCAAAGGATAAAAAATTCTTATTTTTTTATGTAGAATCGAATCCGCCTCCAGAAATGTGCAATTCGTCGCCAAATGATAACTTTGTCAGCTTTTTGGTTGAGCTTTTCTCCTCCTTCACATTAAGCGTTCAATCTCACACAAAATAACCGAATCTGAAATTTGAAAAAATTCAGGTATATTTTTCTCTATTTATTGTTGGGATATTCTGTCACATGTGATTCCTCCTAAAGCAAAGCAAAAAGAAAATATTGATATTTTTTTGGCTTAGAATCGAAATCCACTATAAAAAAAACCAATATAAAAAAACATGTTACTCTGTAAAAACTCCATTAAACCCCATTAAAAGTAAAACCCCATTGTGTAGAGCCCACAAAACTGGAAAACTTTTGTCTCAAACTTTTTTTGATTGGACGTCATGGGAATGCGTCACATTCAAAAATTATTTGAGTCATATCACAAAAATGGCTGCTTCAGCGCCGCTGCAACCCGGATTGCTATGACCGACTACACACGTTCAGAAAATAATTTGATAAGCATCCCCACCAATTTTTGACTCTCCAGCTTATGCGTTCCATTTTTGTCGATGGGCTCTCGTACTAACTTTGATGATTATTATACCAAAAGCCAAATTACTTCCCACGCGATTTATTTACTTTGAACTAACCAGCTTTGCAAAAAATCTTCACTTGAAATGCTTGTTTACTCAAGCTGTATAATTACATCATAAATAATATTAATTAAGGCGTGCTATGGAATACCTGTCATTACTGTGGCCTAATTCGATACCTCCGGTCTGAAGAAACACTTTGACAACTCAGATTAATCGCATTTCGAATTTTAATACGTTTTTTTTCTGAGAGTTAATTGAAATGCTTTCGATTTTAATTACATGTTGTCAAATTCTTCAAGAGGCCAACGTAACTTTTTGCAGGATATTTCTATAATAAGTATATTATTTTCTTAAAATGCGCGAAATTCTAATGAGTTTGTAATAGCCAACACAAAGGCTATTGAACCAATAATTAATAATGAATTAATGTGAGTTTTGCAATTAAAGTTTGAGTATGGCAAATTTAAGAAAGAAGATTGAAGTACTGAAAAGACGATAAATGTCAGATTCCACAGAAAAAGATAAATATGAAAGCGTAAAAAAGTTACTGTAATTCCTAGTGTGAAGTGTGATGATATGAGATTATTACAAACAGCACCTCTTGTACTTTCATATTGGACATTAGATATTAGATGTATGAAAGTTATCTGCTAAATACCCGAAAGAACATTTTTAAATAAATATTAAAGCAGAAATAAAATATATTATTTTAAAGTTAATCATTTTTTGCTTTCTTAGTTATAGTAAAGAATATTTCTATAGGATATTATTCTTAAATACTAGATAGAGGTAATGCGGCTATAAGGGAGTGAATCTTTTCTGTTATATATCTATCAAATAGACTAAATCTTCGATGTCCATGTTACTGCTGCATAAAAAATAGTTTTTTCTTCAAACGTCAGAAAAACATAACATTTCTTAACTCATTTCATGACATTAAAGTTTGACTTTTTAGACGGCTGTGCGGTGCCTTTAACAATGGAGGTAAGTACATTTTCATACTACTAGCTCTGTGTCATTTTTTGACGTCTGTCAGTGCTATGAATGTGTCACTTACAGCCCATAGGCAAAAAAGTACAACATTTACTTTTATGCCCTAGGGAAAAAAAGTAAAGTAATAAGGAAGTTAAAAATAATGAAATTCTGGCACCAACGAAGCACACGCATTTTTGGCTGCCTCCTGAATGTCGATACTTTCATCATAATCCACATTTTTATTGCAAAAACTCACGTAAATGATTTGAATGTCGAAAATTGTTATGAAGTTATCAATTTGACAACTTATTAACAGTAACCATAGCAGAAAGCAAACCCACTCCAATTAGAGTCTAAGCCAACGAATAAATGAGTTCGACAAATCTTGAAATATAATAATTTTGAATTAATTTTCCTAAAAATTGTAATATTGCTAGTAATATGAAAAACGTCGTATGCACCTCAGCTTGTATCGTGTATAACAGGTTTCGAACATTGCAAACCTCGACTCTACGGGCTTGGGTTTGCACTGTGTTCTCGACCTGTAAAATAAAGTTACAAGCCTTGGTACATAAATAACTATTTCTGACGCTGTGAGTGGCAGAAAAAGTAAAATGTGTTACACAACGAAGTATTCTGTAGGTAATCTCTCACAGAGAGCCCGAAATGACACCGAGTGAGGCCAGGGCGAGTCGATAGTTAAAGTGAAAAAAGATAAGGAAAGTAGATTACTAATTAACTCTTAATTTTATTTAAAAAACCAGTTGTTTTTGTTATCATGGACAAAGTTTAAGATCCATTTATAGTTTCATGTTAGATATCCACTTGAGAGAGGGAGACAATGGCTTCAAAACATCGATATATGTGTTTCGCAGCCTCTTTGAAGTTATGCAGCAATACAGTTTTTAAAATCTCATATGCCACCCCGTTCTGCATAAAAAAGATAAAGCATGTAATTTACTTCAAAGTAAGCACGCACTCTACTAGAAATAGACATATAGTAGAGTGCTCATGGCTGCGTAAAACGTTTATTTTTAACTTCCGTGGGAAGTAAAAGAATAAAATGACTGATGTTTCTCAAACTGTTAAGAAGTTTTGCAGAATCAACAAATCGTTAAAAATCCGTTTTGTGAATACTTGAATTTCTGCTATCCAATGCAATTTATTTTCCGAGTTTCATACAGGGTGCCCAACTGCCCAATAATAAATGCCAGAAAATTCATTGAACTTCATAAATACAGAATTGTACAATACAATAAAACTGTTATTTCTTGAAAACGGTTAATCCAGGGTTGCCTCAGAAATTTCAGTTTCAATTTCCCTGACCTTTCCTGACCAATTTTCAAAAATTTCACTGACTCGACTTAAAAAGTACTAGGAAAAAATTTAATGATTTTTTTTAATACTGCCTCCACCATCCCCATACCTACATAAATCTCAAGTCATCCCTGACTTTCCTCCGATCAAAACTAATTCCCCGACTTTCCCTGACTTCCCCCGACTTTCCAGGTCTGTAATCCTAGAGGTTCCCAATAAGAGGACCTTTTTTATGTAGAAATACTAAGAAATACATTCCGGAGCCAAAATAGAGGATTAATTGAAAATAAAAAATAAAAGGGCGAAAAAGCGAGGAGCCCCCCATTAATCACGCCCTTGATTGACTCGCATGACGTTTGACCCTATTAAGAAAGCCCTTATTATTAAATATAGCTTAATAGATGTGCAAAATCTCATTGCTGTAACTCAAAGGGATCTACAGATATCAAATTAAAACTGCTTTTTGGTGGCCATCATCGGAGGGCACTATTAGGCGGCGTTGGTAGTGGCGGGGATCCCTCCTTTGGATCTGATGGTCAAAGAACGGCTGGAAATATTTGAAGAAGCCGGAAGGGCAAAAGCCAGGGATAGGCTGTTTGAAAGATGGCAGAGGCGGTGAGACACCGCAGACAAGGGAAGGTGGACGAGACGCCTCATCCCGAACATCAGAGCTTGGATGGAACGGAGGCATGGTGAGGCAGGCTATTAACTCACCCAAGTCCTGAGCGGACATGGGTGCTTCATGGAGTATTCATGACAGCAGAGAGTGTGTATACTGCGGAGAGATCGATGGCATGGAGCACACCGTGAGAGAGAGAGAGAGAGAGAGAGAGAGAGAGAGAGAGAGAGAGAGAGAGAGAGAGAGAGAGAGAGAGAGAGAGAGAGAGAGAGAGAGAGACGGTGGTGGGGCGTCGTTATTGTCTCCGGAATATATGCTAGAGAAGATGCTAGAAACGGAGGAGAACTGGAGAAAGGCGGAGGAGAACTGGAGAAGGGCGGAGGAGGAAATAACCCGTATTATCAAAAAGAAGGAAGAGGAGGAAAGAGAGATGGGTTTGAACCCATGGAGAAACTCCAATTAACACCGACAAACTTAAATGACCTGTGGGTCTGATAAAAAGCGAAAGCAGTCCCAGGCCAACAGGAAACACCGAAGAGAGGGAGGAAGTCCAGCACTATCCGTCCGTGAAAGAAATAACCGAGTTAGACATTAAAAAAGTAGTTGAGAAAGTTCAAACTGATGTCACAGCTGATTTGAAAAAACTAGGTATTACTGGCAAAAAAAATGACTAATGATGATTACCCCTCCCACAAAAAAAAGGGCATCATTTTCGGACAAAGGTCCAAATGAACTTTTTTAAATCTTTTTGGGTGTGGAATCAGCGCTCAAGTTTCCTGACATTTATTAATGGACACCCGTATATTGGGCTGCACCGTCGCTTTCTATCTTAACAACCTATTAACCACTCAAATGATATTTGATAAAATTATAATGTTTTCAACTCGGTTCAATCCTAATTTAAGAGAAATTACTTCAGAAAACTGAACTACACAGGAGAATCGCCTTCGAAAATTTTTGAAACACAGGAAGATCACCAGACTACCAAACTCATCAAGGTACGTCAACGGACGTCCATATGTATACTACCAGAATTACCCTGGGAGAAAAAATGGAGAGAAAAGGACAAATAAAACTGCACATAGTCACAATAGATCTTCCAGAAGACATTTGATACTATCAGTTAAGAGGCTATAGTCAACACCCTATGCAGGCAAAGGAATACCGCACTACCTAACAGGAAACTAAAAGCCTGTCTTCACGAAATCACTGTAATTCAATTGATTTATTGATCGGACAAAGGATGGAAACCAAACAGAAGAGGATGCCCCCTATCCTCCCACTATTCACGGTCCTAAATCAAGTGATACCACTTACGTTTGTGTCCGTATCTTGTTGACCCCGAGGCTGATTCTGGTCCACTTTTACTTTTTCATTGGTCTGACTTTTGGATTTTTCTAGCTCTTTTAGAGGGATGTCCACGATTAGTCATTTTTTTTGCCAGTAATACCTAGTTGTTTCAAATCAGCTGTGACATCAGTTTGAACTTTCTCAACTACTATTTTAATGTCTAACTCGGTTATTTCTTTAACAGTGGGTGTTTTCCCTATTTTGGTTCCACACTTTAGTCGACTTTCCTCCCGTTGAAATGAAAACACGCCCTACAGCTCACTGAATATATCAGTGACAGTCCTAATTCTGGTAATTCTTTGATGAAAGGCCTTAATACTAAAGTTGATGATCTACTGATGCTGTACATTTCCAAATCGGAAGAGTTATTCCTGGTTTCAATAATCGGGTACGCAGCTTTGTAAGAATGTGTATTGAGTCTTGCACGTAACACCCTTCAGTCTGGTTAACGTTGCACTGAAACCAATCTTACTGAGGAAATTATAGAACTTTCTGCGATGAAGGTGAGTTTTTCCTTTCCTCTCTGTGGATTTAATTTGCACCGGTAAATCCGTACTCATTCTCATGGATTTCAGCAGACGAGTATCCCGTGCGGAATATCCAGCAATAGTAATATTCAATTGCATGTAGTTCCACCTTACCATGATATCTTTACTAGTAAAAGTATTGTCGGTACCAAATAAACACAAGCAGTATGTAAGGTTCATTCACAATGCTCTCATGATACTTTAATTTCCTCAACTAATGTCCCAGTAATGTCTGACTAATGCCCCCTAATGTCCACCTAATACCCCAGGCCTGGACACCAAAATTACAGGATTAACCCTAGGTTTTTAGCACTGAGCCATATCGGTATATTTTAGGTTAGTACTAATTTTTTTGCTTAGTTATATAGTGATTATCTTTAGAGATTTATTTGTATCGTATAGTTATATCGAGTGGGTCAAGAAACGAGCTTTTCACTTTTCTTGCACTACTTATTTGTTACTTTTGAAGTAGTTTTTGTTACTGTGATATCAAGTACATACACACATTTTATTGCTCTAGTAATTTTGTCTTACTTTGCAAAGAATTTAAGTCACTTTTTTAAGATCGATTTAGAGTGTATTTTTTTTACAATTAGGATCAAATGTTGTTCTTATTTTTCTCTTGAGATGCTTCATAATCAATTTTGAAGGAACATCAAACTACATTACCGAGAATATCGAAAACCAATATATTAATTTTTAATAATGTTTTTTACTTCTGTTTGCTATTGTGCTTATTTACAATATTATACGTTTATGTTCAAAGATAAAAACCCTACAAAACAATCAACGGTCGCATTTTATTGGTAAGCAACAAGGTCGATACGAAATCGAGTCCCTTATTAGCATTTTCCCATAAACCATTTCCTTCAGCGCTCAATATATGCGTTGTTATGGCCTAACAAATTCATCTGCTGCCAACGGTAAAAAGAAATTGAAAACGGCTGACATTTTAGTGTCCCATAAATACCGATTGAATGGAGCCAACCAAGGCCGTCAAAATATGTACAGTGAAAAAAGCCATCAACCTTTTGACCCACTTATATCTATTACAACACGAACAGATGAACAAAATCAAGTGATCGCGTACTATTAGTGCGTGAGTGTGCGTGGATAATGCAACCACGTGTACGGATAATATTGTGTAGGACTAATTGAGCTTCATGTATTAGTCCAGTTACTAAAGACGACTAGAACCTTGGAAAAAAAGAAGAGCGGCTGAAACTCGGCACATGATATTTTTCAGAGTGTATTTATATAAAAAAAATGTCATAGTTTTATTGAAAAAACTGGGTTTGAATTTTGAAAGTTCCGATTTTCTTAAATACTTCGAGAAATATTAAGCGGACAAAAAATATATTATATATTGAAGAAGAGGTGGAATAAAAAAGGTTTGGTTTTTTTTTGAAGGACGAATAGTTTTTGGGTAAAATGGAATTTAAAAAGGTACAAAAACAAAATTTGCATATAATTTTCTGCTTTTTTATATTTTCATATTTATTATGTAGGTAAGTTTGTAAATTTTATGATACCTTATATAATGTTGAGTATAAATCTAAATAAAAAGTGAAATAAAAATTTTAAAAAAATGAAAATACGTTCAATTTTAATAATTGTCTTTCATTTTCTTCTTCTATTAGGTAAAGTTTGCTCATCATCAGAATTAGGTAACATCTACTAAAGTCGGAAAATGTTTACAAACTTCAGAGTTGCAGTACCCACAATCCACATACTGATGTGCAAAAGAAACCTGCTTTCTTACAAGTACAGGACTCTCTTAAAACATCCTTTGCAATTACGAAAAATCATTTCCAGAATGGTGTTATAGGTGTTAGCATTTATTTCTGCTAGTAAATTATTAGAGAGCTATTGTTGAACATGAATTTTAGGACTTATAACCTTATTATACTCTTCGCAAAAACGAAGAGTATATTACATTTGATCGGCACATTTCTAAAACACTTAATATCGCCCGTAAAGAAAAAAATTTCATATCATTACGTTAGTGAACAAATTCTGAACAACTTTCAAAATGTCCATCTGTTCATCCGTCTGTCCATCTGTGCGTCCGTCACGTTTCTTGTAAGCACGATAACTTAAGAAAGAAAAGTCCGATTGTACTGAAATTTGGAAAGTAAGTTGGCGTTAGCTAGGGGAAGAACCCTATTGTTTTTGAAAAAACCTAATCAGTAAATAAAATTTAAATTTAAATTAAAATTTTTTTTTTTTTTAATTTTTGTTACTTGTACTTAAATAGAAATCTTGTCAAATGTTATTCTCTATATTTTTTTTTGTTTATACATTTTACTAATATACATATTATACATTTTCATAATAATATATTTAATCCGATGAAATATAATTCTCGAATGATATACTACAGACAATTTTTTTAGTAATGTGTGGTGGTCAATACCACACTTTCCCCTACAATAACTTACTTAAACCCATTTTATCTTTCCTCAACTTTAAGAGGGGACAATGCGAATCACAAAGTTTCGTCGGTAAAGCTAAAGCTGAAGTGGGGTGAAGGGTAGGCAGTGTGGCTATTACAGGTGATCTGCACGTAACGTCACAGCTAACCTCAAAAATATGTGTTTCTTAAGATGAATGAGTATTACGCAGCTGTTATTAAAATTTCTGCCTGGTTTCCGTATTTTCAACTAAAATCTAGTTCAGTGTAATATTTATGAAGTTCTAAATACTTTGTCCTAATAAAATAGGACTCTTTTTGTAGGTTGGAAATCTAACCTGTAATTAGCAGTCTATTTTTATTAATCAACAATATTGAAAAATTATTTACGTGAATTTTTAAATATTTGTTTGGAGCCAGTACGCCTTCAGCTAAAAATGCGTATACAAACATTAAAAATGAGAATAAACTTGAAAAACTTAAAATTTAAGGTTATATTGGTTACATGATGCAGATGCCCTATTGTAGTGCTCTAGGTGGCATCTATTAAGAAGCACTGTACTTTCCAATCCTCCCTTTTCTACTTTCTGTTTGTTGCCTTTGTTCCGAAAATATCATTTTAATGGGTTCTTTTTGTTTAAAAAATTCATGACAATTTTGTTTGGTAGTTGTCAAGTAATTTGTAGTTTTTTTTTTAATATTTTTTTTATCAGTTTTTTAAATTTTAAATTTTTATGCCGATGATGTTTTTTTAATAGCACACTTTGAAAACTATCGTGTGCCGAATTACAGTCGTTCCATTTTTTCTAAAACTTTTTGCAACTGCACTATATAGTATTAGAGCATCAATCGACACCATTTTTTCACTTGTAATAAAGATTGTGAATAATATTGATTTACTTTCTCGTTCTTTAACATCATTATATCGAGGCTTATTGCACGCGAGGTATGGATTATATTTCATTTAGCTGAACTATGCTAAAATGGTAAAGTGTCAGGATAAAGCTGAATACTGATTTCATCACCCCTTGAACAGGCGCAGGGATCATTGCTGTCGCTAAAGCTTGCAATGAAGCGAGTGGTACTCAGACAGAAGAAACTTGAATTTAATTGATAGACGGAATATTCGAGAGCAAGCATTAATAGCCCGGTAACACCAAGTTAGGAGGTTGGAAAATAATACAGAGCTAAACAATTGGTATACAGATCTTGAATAGTATTGTTAAAGTTATGAAAACTCCCAACTCCTCCCATGACCGCTTCATTATTATTTGAGGGTGGGGGTAGGTGAGGGTTATAATTTTCATAAATCGTATTATTTAGTATGATACTGAAGTTCTAACCGATGAGAAATAAACGAAAATTGAAAAAAAAAAAAAGAAATGCGTCGAAATCGACACATAAGAATTCGCGGCTAATTATGCTAATTTACAGAGTTTTTAGTAACAACTTCATAGCAAATAGTGGACGCAAAACGCTTTTTCAAACTTCGCGAATTTTTTACAAAAAATGAGAACGGATGTAATTTTTCGTGTATGACACGAATTAATAGAAAATATTTTTTTCGCCGACTGACAGCGAAATACTAATTTTTCTGATTGACATTAAACAGCAAAATAAGGAGATTATGAGAATTGTAATAATTTAAACATTTTAAAAATATATTTAAACAATCGGCGAAAAAATTATATGTTCAACTCAGCAACAAAATAGATTGACTGCCTTGGCTGTATTCTTAGGGCCCTGATAGACGGGCATCAAACACGCCGCGTGTGAAACGCGACGGGTTCCACGCTGAAACGTAAACAAAGTATTTCAAATGCTCAAGGCTTGACGAACGTTGAAGATGTCCATATAGTCCGGGGTCCAAGCACTCCAAAATCAAGATGACCTGTTCCGACATGACGTACAAAAGTTGATATAAGTAATGAAGAGAGCATTACCTGGGGCACTAGAAAACACTTGTCGGATTAATTTTTGCTCTTGCGCAACTTCAGAAATCGCAAAAAAGATGGCGGATTGATAATTACAAAATTATGTTTTACAATGGTTATTCTCCATTAAAACAAAAACTATGTAACCTACCGATCTGATTTTTGGTATGTATACTCAAAAGATATACGTGATTCTAACTAAGCTATTGGTATTTTTGAAAAGAATATTTTTTTTGGAAAAAACTAATTAAAATCAAAAGGTTGATATTTACGTTCTAAAAATTTCGATATGCGGACAACTATGTTAAATTTATGAAATTCTTATATACAATTGCTTACCAAATATAGTACATATATTGAAAGTTTTTTTAAAAAAGATCCTGTCGATAACGTATACAGTTTTTTGTTTATGATTTTTTTATGAGGCGCGTAATTATTCAGCATTAAAATAAAAATAGTCTACACGATAATTGGTACAGTGTAACAGTAAAAAGCACTATATTGTTCAATATAATTGGAAATTTGAATTAGTTTATGTTAATAATACAACAAAACGAATGAAAGTAGTAGTCGGGCGTTGCCGATTGCGGCCACTTATTTAAAAAAATAATAATCGATACAAAGTGAATTGTGTGTTCGAGCAAAATGTTAATCAAATAGGTATTCGCAATTGGCCATGCCCGAGTACAACTTCTACTCGTTTTTATATTGTTTAAGAAATAAAACATTAGTGAGAAATATTATTTTAGGTATTTAGCATATTTAATAGAAAGCAGAAAAGGGAGATATTTTAAATAAAACATTAATGTTGTATATTATGTAATTTTTGTGTATAACTATTCTAACATTTTAGTCAGAATCACTATCATTATAAAATGATGCATATTGCTTTTTCCCTTAAAACAATTTTCAGGAAAAGCAGCACACGAGCACGCAACTGAATACCACTCACAAGAATATTTTGTGTCGCATTTTATTTTAGAGTTGTACTTTTTAATTTAAGTTCAGATAAACTTTTTTTTGTCGACATTATCGGTACCGGCTCCTGATTTCCAATTTTTCATCCAAAATTTTGTACAAGAGGTAATTTGAATGACGGTTCAAAACACTGTTTAAAAAAAAGTAATATTTGCAACATGTTGTTGAAAAGCGTCTTCCGTCGGTGGGTGGGAGCGTAAATCACTTTTATTAAATTATTTTACCTTTTAATAATTTTCAAACGTATACATATAATACATTTGTAAAGTTGACGTGTATGTACATTGAAAATATTTGCAAAAAAACTGATGTGGGGGATGTAAGATAAGTAAGTAATGGAATACATTAAGACAGATTTTGGAATTTTTCTCTGTTTGTCTGCTTGTCTGTTTGAACGCGCATCACGCAGAAACTACTGCACCAATGAGGTTCATCTAAGCTTGTAGTAACATTTAGTTCTTATTTCATCGAAATCGGCCCAGACTAAGCCAAGTTTTATGAAAATAGGTCTAGTAGAACAGGAGATACAGCTTGATCTCTACAATAAGCATAAACTTTTAAGATTAAACTTCTGTAATATTCCAGAAAATTCGAGAGTAGCCCAGAAAATTTGTGAGTTTTCTGAAATATTCCAGAATGGTGATTCTACCTCAAACGTCGTTTATAAAGAAGCTTTTTAGTCAATTTCAAAATTCCACGCGAACGTAACCGCGGGCATAGCTAGTAAATAATAAATATGAACCGCGAACAATAATCAATCGATTTAAACAATCAAACACAAATAGTTTTTCTATTGTTACAATGTTAAGACAATTAACTTCACACTATATACATAAGTACATACGCCTAGTAAACATAAACATACCAGCTAATTCCACTGTAAACTGTTTTCATGCGCTTTATGAATTTTAGGAGAGCTGTCGCCTTTATTACATGCGCCGCATCATGCACCCATTTTAAAAATTCACAACTCGAATACTATCTGCAATATCAACTTAGTTCTTGTCTTAAAAACATTTTCAATATATTGGGTATGTTTGTTAGCATAGTTTATACATAAAAAAATTAAAATTGAAGTACTTGCTCCTATGTTGACATTCTTACTACAATATTTTATAGTTACAGATTTCATATTTTTTTCCCAAAACACATATTTAAACAGTGCCATCGAGCCTCATCCAAGCGCTTATGTCTTTAGTGTATACTATAAAAAACTGGTGTCTAAATCTGAAGTTGAAAAATGTACGTCATGTCGGAACAGGTTACTTGGAATTTAGAGCGATTTCGTATTGTTGGACCCCAGACTAATATACGCTGGCAGGACGGATGGAACGTCGCTTGGAGCATTTTAAACGCTAGCACGCAGCATTTTCTCCGCTGACGTGTAAACCGTTCGAATGCAACACGTGTATCACAATTGAGTTGACCACACGAGCACGTGGACGTATAGTACTCAGTATTAAAATATAACGTCGTCTTTTCTTTTTCAAAAGATGAACGCACAAGGCTGAAACACAACCTATCTGTGTAACATTCATTTTTGAACTATACTGTATTCGTTCTGGCCGTCCAGTAAACATGCTCGTGTAGAAGTAAAATCTGAAGCGTGCAACCCGTCGCGTTTTACACGCGGCGTGTTTGATGCCCGTCTATCAGGACCCTTAGCCTCTCTAGGCCCAGATAGGAATTACCAGCCGCGGCAGTCAATCCACTATTTTGCTACTCAGTAAACGAAATAACTATTTCCAACCACTACAGTTCTAGGAAACCACCCTCCCCTCACCTTTTAAATGCCTAAATTAAAAAAAAACCGATTTCATATTTTCTCGACGCTGGCGCTGTAAGGGTAGTTTCCGGGAACTTTAGGGGTTGGAAAAAAATTGTAACTTCCAGGGTTGGCATGTTTAAAACAAAATGTTTTAAACGAGATGTTCAAAACATGTTTAAAACACAGTGCGATGTTTTAAACAAATGTAGGTATTATTTTGGAGATTGTGGAAAAGCAGGAAAAGTACCGATGATGGTTCATTCCGACAAATAATTCTAATATAAACAGTAAACACACTCACAAAAAAATAGCCTCTGTAGTCTTACTCTTCTGAGTCAAATGGTCAGTGGTCACTTGCACTGAACGTTTTATTTTTGCTGTAAAATCCGTTTAAGAGCGTCATCTGGCATCAAGTAGTAGTAGCAGACACGGTAACTTGGCACCATTTAATTTTAGTTTAATAGAGTTTTAAACCTGTTTAAAATAAAAAAAATGTTTTTTTGTTTAAAATGAAAAAAAAAATTGTTTTTTTTTCCAACTCTGGTAACTTTAAGGCATGCATAATAAGCACACAAAAAAAGTTGCATCCGTTTTATGAAAAGTACAACCCTCTCCTACACTTAGAGAATGATCAAATGGCTCTTCATGTAAGTATTCCAATTTTCAGCTCTGCACCTTTCCGTGATTGTCTCAATAATGTTACTGGACTAAAACATCAAAATTTAGGTGTGTAAATAAATAAATAAATAATTTATTCATCCTGTAAGACCATACAGATTTGGTATAGGACAAGTCAAGTCACGAATGAATACAAATACATAGAATAAAATTACATAAGTATATAAAACCAAACGAACATACGTACAAATAAATAAAAATTTCAAATATTGTCCTGACCGTACAAACACTATAGTCAAACTATCAGTAGTTTAAGTATTCAGTTACACTATAAAATGATTCTTGTATTAAAAAATCTGTTCATGGTTTTTAAAACTATTAATATTTTTTACACGTTTGAGATGTTCTGGTAACTTGTTATAGATATGTATACCCATATATACAGAATTTCTTTCAAATACAGACAAGTTATGGCATGGTGTACGTAGATTCTCTGCGCCTCTAGTATCATAAGTGTGATAACTGTTATTTTTAATAAACATTTCCTTATTTTTCTTCACAAAAAGTAATATTTCTAATATGTATATTAGACCAACCCAAAAAAAAAATCTTGTCATATTTTATGTCTCACCCTGTAAAAATGTTCCTTTCTATGTAAAAGAAAAATGCTCTTTTGATTAAAAAAAAATGAATTTTAAAATGTGCTACCACGCTTTAAAGTACGCTATTTCAATAATTTTGAGTTATCTACAAAAATTAGGCTGCGGGCTTCATCTAATATATGTTTTTTAGTGCCAAAGTGGTTTTTCACTTTAAATATTATATAAATAATTGAAAATTATCGAGTAAAATTTTTTTGTAAGAAACCCGATAAAAAAATCTACTTTAAAATGCTAAAAAATGGACAAAAGGAAAATCTCAAATAAACCTGCTTTAGGCCTGCCGAAAATACTTTTTCAATATGTTTCAAAACATAACTAAACCAAAATTTACTATAATTACTTGCAAGCGAGCAGAAACTAGAGTACGAAAATTAAAATTTTCAGGGTGTATTTCACAATTTTACTAATAAAAGCACCAAAAATATATCATTAAAATTGTAAATAACTAATGAAGTTACTTAAATAATATTTTTTTCTTGGAGAAATATAATATAAAAAATATTGTTTTTTGAGGCCCGGGCTTTTAAGGATAGGCTCGAATTTGTTTAAGTTATTCACCATTGTAAATAATTATTATTAATAATAATTTTTTAATTTATTATATATTTTTTTTGTTTTTGTACATTTCTTTGTTTCTGCACTTTGTGTTAACGGTAAAGCTTGTTTTTGTTCTTCATCTATTGTAATAACATTATTAAATGAAGAAGTCAACGCAATTTGACATTCATTAGAATCATTGACAACTTTAAAATTTATGCATACATTTTTTCCACACACATAATGATGGCCTGAATTCCATAGATAAACAAATACCCGAATCATTTTTTTTTGGATCTACAAAACCTCTAACATTACGTTGCGGCTCTCGTAAATTTTCTTTTTTTGAATTTTGTATCATTTTTATTTTTATTTCATGAGTCACTTTATCATAAAAAAATGCAAGGCACACGAGTTCCTCCGAAAGATACCAGAAGTGATTGGTGAATTTATTTAATAATAATAATATTTCTTGTCCTCTTCATGAACTTATTAGAAGATTTATATGAATACGAAAAAATAAATAAAAAATTGTCTCCATTATTATTAAATAAATTCACCTCTGGTATCGGGGGAACTCGTAAGCTTTGTATTTTTTGATGATAAAGTGACTCATGAAATAAAAATAAAAATCATACAAAAGTTAAAAAAAAGAAAATTTACGGGAGCCGCAAATAATGTTAGAGGTTTTGCAGATCCAAAAAAAAATGATTCGGGTATTTGTTTATCCGATTTTATATCAAAGAAAAGTTTAAATTTTTTTAAAATTACAAATATAAACGTTGACTCTTTAAAGAAAAATCCAGATCTATGGAATTCAGGCCATCACTATGTGTGTGGAAAAAATGTATGCATAAATCTTAAAGTTGCCAGTGATTCTGCTCGAATGTCAAATTGCGTTGACTTCTCGATTTAATAATGTTATTACAATAGATGAAGAACAAAAACAAGCTTTACTGATAACACAAAGTTGAATCGAGATAAAAAATACAAGAGTCGCAAAACCATTTAATATTAGAATTTTTTCTAATTACATGAGCTTCATCTGTATTTAAATTTACACACTCTGGGTGGAATTTTTTTTTACAGAGTCCGTCACATTGCATTAAATTTTGTACAAGTTGGAGAACCACAAAGTTGAAAGTGTATAATGAAAATTACACATACTTCGTGACTTAGTTCTCAATTATTGCAAAAACTTGTAATGGAATTTGTTAAATTCGGTTTAAAACGATAGTTATACCTTCAAGTCTTACTGCAGTAAGCCATTCATTGTCACACAAAAGGCATTTTCATTAATAGCATATTTTCAAGCTGAAAAGAAAGTGAGGAATGGCTGATAATGTTCAGAAATGTGCTGAAAGTTTATCGGAACCTGGAACGTTTCTTAGAGAATTATATGAACCAAGAAAATTTACATCAGAGCATCTAGTGTGTTGTGAAACTATCCATCGACGTAGGATTTGTACATACCGGTATATCCTCTGGAAGAAATGAGGGTAGGACATGGTTGAAGGTACAGCGCTAACCAATATTTAACTATATCGAATGCACCTATCAACAAGATAATTACTTCCACATCCAGTGGAAGTATAGTAACGACAAAAAAATTTTTAAAAATTTTTATTGTTCAAATAGGCTTAGAATATCATGAAACGTCGAGATTTTAAGTTTGAACGAAAAAAAATTCTGTCTGTCGGTCGGTCTGTCTGTAACTTTTTTTGTGCGCACGTTTACTCTGGAACCGTTTGAGATATTGACTTGAAATTTGGCACACATATGTACTTTAACGAGATCTAGAACTAGATTATATTTTCATCTTGTTCCGTCGAAGGGTTGGGGGGTAAAAAGGTCCCAAAAAAAGTTTTGGCATTAGCCACCCCCATTACCACCTCCACCCCATTATTAAAGGGGATGAAAAAAAAAATGTGATTTAGTGTGTGTACAAGAACCAGAAACCTCAAAATATTTTTTTACTTCATCCACCCCCACTACCACCCCCCATCACCACCCCCACCCCGCTACCGATGTGGGGTATCGTTTTATGGGTTTTTGGGGTAGAGGATTTCAAATATTATATTATTAAAGTTCCATAAACAATTATTTCCACATACAAATTTTTTTCGTTGTGAGTGACTTGGATAAAAAATTTGGATGTGGAAGTAGTGATTCCTTGGGCAGCGGTTTTTTTAGTTGTGTACAATGCGCTCTACTTATTTGAAAAACAATAAAATAGATATTGTACACCAAAATATATAAATTATTCTTATTGGACGAAATCTCATTTCCTTATACGCCTTTATATTAAAAAATCTACGCCCAGAAATTCGGTTTTATGTGCCGGAATGCCGGATTTCTGCCTAAATCCAACGCGTTCTCTTACTGAAAACAATACAAACAATCCTAATAATTCATAGCAAATGTACCCCTTGTTGTCCTTATCCCTTCGGGAACAAACGGTTGAGAAAAGTTCCATTGTTAACTAGTTTCCCTAAAAGTGGAAGCATTAAAGCATTTCATTTGGACATTAAAGTTAAATGGGCGGTTCATGTTTTGTTAAGCTCAAGCGAGGCCCTAATGTAGGACGCGAATATCAAAAAATACACAGTATGCCATGAGTTATTTTATTTCTCTGTTCGAAGAATCGATATTCGTGTATACATTTGAACTGAAAATGTCACGCACATCTCTGCTTTATTTTCTTTAATCACAGCGGCATTCAAAACCATGTAAAATCACAAAAAATATTTGGCAAGAGTAACTAAATGATTTCAGTTGGTTGGTATTTTTGTTCCACTGTTGTCTGTTCGTTGTGTTTTTACAGCCTAACAGTAAAAACGTCAGAAAATTTTTGCCTGTGGGGCTACTTGAAACGAAAAGTCTACATCGACAAACCACAGAGATTGGTTGAATAATCTATAACAAAATATTCGAGAAGTTGCAGCCGTTAGAGCGGAAGTATGTGATTTCTTTTGTAAAAAGCTGAAAACGCCTTCAAAAAAAAAGTTACAAGGATTATGAAATAAAATTTCACCTAGTCGTTCGGTTAATTGAATCTTATTTCCCGATGGCGATAATGTCGGTTAAAAATGCGTTTAGTTTCGTATACCTTAATGTGAACTTTAACACCTCAATATCGATATTAGATAACTTTTTAACTGGGTGA
This sequence comes from Rutpela maculata, assembly GCA_936432065.2. Lineage (NCBI taxonomy): Eukaryota > Metazoa > Arthropoda > Insecta > Coleoptera > Cerambycidae > Rutpela > Rutpela maculata. The sequence goes on along the minus strand of OW386291.2, from coordinate 13,611,258 downwards.
AATTTACTTTCATAATTTTTAGTAAGTAACCTTTGAAATTTATTTATTATTTTTAATGGCCTTTTATTTAGCTTCTATGTGAATGAAAGAAAATATTGTTGTAGTATGCGTAACTACCAAAATTAATCATGACTTAACATTATGGTGAATGCGCCGGGGTAAATTTACCCGAATATAAGTTCGCATTGTATCATTTCGTCGGTTAAGAGTGTTATCCTGCTAACTCCATAAAAGCAAATTTTACAGGAGGCTAGAAAAACATAGTTTTACCAAGAAATTATTTTGGAAGAAAATTGAAATTACACTTTTTTTGTCTATATATTTTTAATGAAATATTATCTATAATATGTATAAGTTTATTTTTTACGGAGATAGCAATGTTTCGGTAATACAAACCAAATTCAGGAGATAGCAGGTATACTAGGGTGTAACTTATTATTATATGACCAAAAATTTTTTCTCACATTTTGGGGAGTGCCGGGCATAATTTTATTCCAATGGATGTAAAGATAGGTCCTACCAAATTTTAGCTCGATCGAACATTGTTAAGCCGTCGCGCTTGGCACCTAACGTAATGAGAATCTATGCGCAAGTGTATTCGCAATGCTTTTCTATCGCAGAATCCACAGAACCTTTTAATTAGCTGTGATCTTGTAGTATATCGAAATAAAAGGGACATAAAAAATTATCAGTGGAAGCCGCCAAATGACATAACCCGGGTAGCTAGGAGTGACTGGGGAAAAGGATTACAGAATTCTCTTAGTTGAAATTAAACAAGTAATTAATAGATGGCATCGATTATGTATGCATTCATGTGACTACGTATTTATTAAAATAATTATTCCCACTTATATTCAGTAAGATTTAGACAAATAATCACTGAAAAATAATTTAAAGAAATATTTGCCCCACTTACCCTCAATGCGCATTTGTTTACTGCCTGGCTAGTTTTGTCAGTACTAAAAGAGACGCTCTTTTTTGTCAGATTTTTTATTTCTCCTAGATCCCTTCGATTTACTTATACTGCAGTATATAGTTGTGTCAGATATTCCAGATTCTACTGAAATGGCTTCGGCGATTTATGAAACGTTGGGAAATTGGGATTTAACAGAAAAGGTACAAGCATTAACTGTTGACACCATTTCTTCAAATACGGGTAGAATTAAAGGCGCTTGAAAGCTGTTAGAACAAAAACTTGTTTTGTGGTTGCCGTCGCCATGTTTTCGAACTTATTTTGGCAGCAGTTTTCGAAAAAAGCAAATTTACTACTTCAGAATCAGATATTCCATTATTTAAAAGGTTTAAAAATTATTGGTCTAGAATCAACGTTCAAAGTTTCGTTCCAAATAAATTTTTAGCGATCCTACTGAAACTATTCTAGAAAGTATAAATGATGCAATTTCTAAAAAGTTTCCACGAGAAGAACATCGTGAACTATTGAATTTCATAATAATACTCGTAGGAGGCGTTCCTCCCGGTGGAATAAAATTTAAAAAGCCGGGTGCTTACCATATGGCCAGGTGGATGGCAAAAGCCATACATTTTCCATAAGGAGAAATCACTTCGCCAAACAACATGCTTCATTGTAAAATGCTACGTAAATTGCTGAATTTATGAGTCAGAAGCAATGTCTGCTCCACTAATGGATATCAAATTCTTGCGAGAATTAGATCAGTAAAAAGAAATTGATAAAAATATCGCCGAAGTAGCTATTGGGAAATTTGTGAACCATTTGTATTATTTGACTGACGAATGTATCGCCTTCGCACTATTTGAAGATTCGATTACTGAAAATACAAAATTGGCACAAAAAATTTTAGAAATTGCCAATGAGGAAAAAAGAATTTTTAAAACTGTCTGATGAAGTTTCAATAAAATTACTTAGTAATAAGTCAATAGATTCATTTCACAGATTTAAAATAGACAATTTTTACACTTACATCCATCCGAATAGAAAAATTCTAATGAGTATAAACAAGGACAGCTAGTCATTAGATAATTACAATTAGTAAATGACTCCGCCGAACGGGGAATAAGATTACTTCAAGATTTTAACGAAAAAATCCGAGGATCAAAAACAATTTTTATTGCAGGTGGGTCATTTTTTCATTGATATTTTCAAACTCTCTACAAGATTCATTTTCTTAATATATTTGTCCCTTTGGTTTTCTTTTTAGACTGTCCAAGATTACCGCCGTAAATATCCTCAGGCAACCAAAGAAGTATTGCAGAAAATTTTCGAAATGTAGAGCTTTAGATTATGGACTAGTTTTAAAACTTTGTAATCTCAAATCAAACAATAAATAAATTAATAAATTAACATATATTTATGATTTCCAAATAGTAAACCAATTTTAAAAAACGATGTAGGGCTAAAAATAAAATAAAATTGATAAAAAGTAAATTTTTGGATTTTTGAAAATTTTAGGCCACGAGCGCGACGTGTTACTTATATTTCATTAAGCTAAAAATTGGTGGGGATTGTTTTTAAACATAATGGAACAAAATTCCACCCGGCACTCTAAAAAAATCAGAACTTCAAAAATAAGGGGCACCCTAAGGTTTACATATCATATAAATATGGCTATTTAGAATCCATTTCGGAGTAAGTGGCCTTGCACATAGGTGTAACAAGACCGCTATTTTTAAATACCATCAATAGTCTTATTTCAGCATAATGTGGAGTTAGCAGGTTAACTCTCTTAACCGACGATTTACAAATTAGATTGCATTTTTTTCCGGAATAAGAATTTTCAAAAATATGCAACCTAATGGTCTTTGGTTTAAACAGTATACATGAAAAGAATAAAATTAAAATTACGTGATTATCCGGTTAACCGTACCAATCTAGGTAATTAATAAACATTATAACTTTTCATCGGATTATTGAATGTTTTATATAATTACTAAACATTTTACAATGTATACTTTGCAGATTTTTGAAAATACATAATGTCTTTAGATATAAAATCGGAAAGTTTTGGTTTTGGTATTGCATAATTTCAACGACTTAACCGACCGCCCACAATCAAGGCATCTACCAGTACTCTAGCAGAGGCAAAGAATGACACGCCCCATAATGTATATCACTGCTTGCTTCGCTCTCGCTTGCTCTTATTGTCATACCAAAACGAACATTTTCCGATTCTGTATAATATTTATTATGTGAATTTAATCATCTCTCCATAATACTATCTTGATTAGCGAAACACTCGTCAATATATTATAGTATTCTTAAGTTTGTGGAAGTTATCAAAGGTTACTACAACATTTCATGTATTTTTTTTAAACAGGTGATCACTTTTATATTTACTTTTAAAAATAACATTGTTGTCCCTATAGCTAACACTAACTTACTGTCCAAATTTAAATATTCCGGACTTTCTGTACATGAGTTATAGTGCTTACAAGAAATGTGACAGACGGACATTTTGAAAGTCGCTCAAAAGTCGATGACTATATATTCATAATACATTCAATATGCCATTTGACCCGTAAATAATTCCTACGAGGAATTTTTCTTTTTTATAACGTAGGTGGGGGATTTCCACAGTCATTAATTTAATGTTTTCCACAAAAATATCGTTGACGTTACGGTCGCCATGTTGGAAAAATTACGGTCTCATTTTCTGTTTGTTCTATCCTAAATTTAGGTATTACCAATATTGTAGAGAATAAAAAAATCACAACTTTTATTTACACATCGTTTTCTTGTTAATATTTTACGATTTACAGCCGCCAAAAATGTGAAAATGTATGCTTCAGTCCACATTTTGGGATTATCTCTGTGCCCATTGTTCTTACGTAATAATTATTTAAGTATTATCAATATTGTTCACTATAAAATTTTCTATAATTTTTGTTTATACAATTTTCTTCCGCGGTCAATTATTTAAAAATTACAATTCGAAATTTGAAAAATTTTCTTGAATTTAGGAAACAGGTAAGTATGGCCCCGTTGTTCCGACATCACTAATACTGATTATTAATTTTGCAATCAATAAAATTGACTTAGAAGTAGCGTTATTTGTTTAAAACAATGAATTTTAGCAGAATTTTTCGAGTTCGCACTGATCTGTCAACACAACGATTTACACTCGCCGAAAAAAAGTGAAAATTTGTGCTCCACTGTAGACTTAATTATCTCTGTCACCATTGCTCCTACGTGGTAGGGTAATTGGCTAGTATCAATATTGTACATAATAAAATTTCCTAAAACTTTTACCTACAGCTTTCTTCCACGGTCAATTGTTTAAAAATTACAGTTCGAAGTTTGAAAAATGTTCTTATGTTTCGGAAACATGTCTGCCTCCCTTGGTTCAACATTAATGCTCATTTTTAATTTTACAATTAATAAAATGGACTTACAGTAGTGCTACTTGTTTAAAACAATTAATTTTATCAGAATTTTTCGAATTCTCATTGATCTGTTGACACAACAATTTTCCTCTATTGCTAACACTACGATTTACGCTCGCCTAAAAAAGGTTAAAATTTGTGGTACACTGTAAATTTAGATTTTTGTAATTATCTCTTACCCGTTGCTTCTACTAATCCGGTCAACGGGGGGTGATGAAACCTTGTGCAATGTGTTTGTAATGACGTTAATAAAAAAGTTAAACAAAGATAAGAGTAGGAAATGATCGGAAGGGGTAGAAAGCACCCCTTCATCACGGGTTCCGTAACTTGTAGAATTAGGTCAAAAATGAAAAAAAAATGTATGTATGTATGTATGTATGTATGTATGTATGTATTTACCTTTTCTGGACCAAAATAAGATGTTTTTATTCTTGTGAATTTTTTCGAAAAATGCATATTTTTCGAGATATGGCCACTCGAAAATTCCTGAAAGTGGGGGGAGGGGAAATGTAAAAGTTGAAAAAAAAAAACGAAAAAATTCAGGTAAATGTATCATTGAAATACAAGATTTTTTTTATGTGCAACTTTTTCTGTAAAGTGGGTTTTCACAGAGTTTTTCCGGAAAAACATGAAAAACCACTACTTTCTTTGAAATTGTAGCTAAACATTTTATGTCTCTTGGAATTTTTTTGTAACTTGCTAATTTTTCGAGTTACAGGCAGTTTTTCACAATAAATAATGTACTACATTTTTTTCTCATTTTCAATTTAAAAATTATATTGAACCTTTAAAAATGGGATAACTATTTTTTTATGCCTATGTTTATATTAACGTCCTGGCGAAGTTTAGCTAATGCTACTCTACCACTTAACCAGGACGGCGAGATGAGATACGGTCACCAATCCAAGTGACGGACTCGCTCGGCCGCGCTTAACTTCGCCGATCGAAGTCCAGTCACTGAAACCAGTACCTCATATTTTTAGGTTTCATATTTTTTTTATAATATACAGGGTGTCCCGAAACTCTCGCCTTCCCCTTTAGGTGCTAATTCTCCATGCAAAAATAGTAAGAAAAGTTCCTATAATAAATATTACAAAAAATTGAATTTTTAAAAGTTTATTATTTAGAGTTAATCCATGTGTCCGGAAATGCTTCCTAAGGGAGCTACGGCCCTCTAAACATGACGCAAAAATAGGTGTTTTTACTAATTAGGTATCTCGGAAATGATTTGGGACAACTTTATAAAACTTGGTTAACTTTTTTCGATTATTAAAGGTTATTGTTTTACAGTATTAGCCAAAATTAATTTTATCCAGGGGCGGAGAAACGAGGGGTCGGTGTTATTTGTTTCTACATATTAATTTTTTCCATTTGACATTTTTTCGTTTAGACCGCTTTTACTCGAAAACGGCTTGCCATATGGCTAATTGTAAAGAGGCCCTTTTTTATGCAGAATTAACCAGTGAATCATAATCAAGGATTAAAATACTAAAAATGTCAAATGGAGAAATTAATATGTGGAAACAAAGAACACTGATACTTCGTTTCTCCGCCCCTGGATAAAATTAATTTTGCCTAATACTGTAAAACAATAACCTTTAATAATTGAAAAAAGTTAACCAAGTTTCATAAAGTTGTCCCAAATCATTTCCGAAATAATTAGCGCCATCCTTAGAGGGTCGTAGCTCCCTTAGGAAGCATTTCCGGACACATGTTTATAGGAACTTTTCTTATTATTTTTGCATGGAGAATTAGCACCTAAAGTGGAAGGCGGGAGTTTCGGGACACCCTGTATATAAATCACGCTCATTTTTCGAATTTTCATGTATTAATGTGCAAAAAATATAATACATTATGTATCGTGAAAAACTGCCTGTAGCTCTGAAAATTAGCATGTTACAAAAAAATTCCAAGAGACAAAAATTGTTTAGAAAGCCTCGATGCATACGTCTGAATTTTTTCAAATTTTTAAATTACATATTTAAAAATGTCAAATATGGGGGTAGTTTTTCAGGTTTTTTCAGAAAAACTCGGTGAAAACGCACTTTACAGAAAAGTTGCAAATAAAAAAAGTCTTGCATTTCGATGATACATTCACCTGTATTTTTTCAGATTTTCTTTCAACTTTTAGATTTCCTCTCCCCCATTTTTAGGAATGTTCGAGTGGTCATATCTCAAAAATTATGAATTTTTCGAAAAAAATCACAAGAGTAAAAACATCTTATTTTGGGCCCCAAAAAAAGGTAAATACATTGTTTTTTTTTCATTTTTGACCTAATTCCACAAGCAACGGAACCCGTGATAAAAGGGATGTTTTCTAACCCCTCCTATCATTTCCTACTCTAATCTTTTTTTAAACTTTTTTATTAACGTCATTACAAACACATTGCACAAGTTTCATCAAAATCCATTCATTAGCACTCGAATTAGAGATTTTGGTCATTTTAGCGCTCCGTTGACTGGATTATACGTAGTAATTGGTTTTCATCAATATGTACATTATAATGTTTTCTAAAGCTTTTACTTAAATACTTTCTTCCACAGTCAATCGTTAGAAAATTATGGCAGCTCGAATTTTTCATTACTTTTCAAGTAGTTTTAAAACATCCAAGCAACACACATTAATCAAATATACGTTTATTTTTCATCTATATCAGATGTCTAGATACCATATGTACGTCTCATATGTCCCCGAGATAAATGTCTATATTTAATCTAATTCATAGCTAGATGTAAATTAGATAGCTAACAGACGTCGTAAATATACTATTAGTTCTTTCAGTAAACAATTAGAGATCTAAAAAACGTCTATAATAAGTATTTCTTAGGTGAAAATTGGCGTAGATGGATATTAAATGTCATAGATTTGTTTTAGACCAATTATAGAGCATCTTCTGTTATTTGGGCAGCATCATACGGTAAATCTAGCATGGGATTAGAAATTTAAAATCAATATAGGTTAAACTAATGTTATAATCATTATTATTTGACATGAAGCAGTGTAGCGAGTGGTGGTACTGAATATTCGAATTGGCTGACGAAAAAACGTAGGATAATATCTATTGACACAGCAGGATATTGAAAAAATAAATTAAAATGAAATTATTTGTATTCATTTTCCAAGGAATATATCTCCCAAGGCAACTAACTCTCCAGCATCGTATTTTTCCATCTTCTTATTTTTCGGCTACATCAACCGGAGAGACGACATATACAGTATGTCCAGAGTTAGAGTGGATAAGAGGGTAAACTTTTTTATTTCTCGTTTCATTTTACCGTAAGTCTTACTACATAATACCACTTGACACTTAAGACAAATTAAAAAAGTCGAATTAGGTAGATTTATCCACAAATTGGAATTCTGACATAAATTTTAATTCTAAACAACTTTTCTTGGCAGTTTTTCATATCGTTAAAATTGAACGTAACGAACATAATTTTCATATTTTTCAATTTTATGAACAGCCTGTACATGACATGTTAACTTGCTCCATGGCAATCATATTTTTAGCAAAAGCAAAACTTTTTATGAAGAATAAATTTTTCGCGTAATAAGAGAAATAAAAAAGTTTACCCTCTTTCTGTGGACATACTCTAGATATAAGATATAGAACAGTTCAGAGAGAAACAGATGACAAGGAGCGAACAAGACGCTCTCCAAAACCTTGGACTATGTCACCAAGGAACTAATGGGAAATATCTTTGACGTGGACGTGCGCCTAACAGAAAACCGCGACAGATGCTGTCAGACGTGCCATACAACAAAACTAGAATATTGCCTAGGTCACAAAATCTGTCGAGACGTTGTTGGGCAATAAAAAAAATATTTCGTGTTAAACCTTCCCAACACCACTCTTCTTCTTCAAAATTACGATAATTTTAGAGACGCATGCTCCAGATTAATTAAGGAGATAAGTGAGGCAGGCACTTCTGTGTCGCATACATGAATAAGTAGTATCTACGACCGCTTTGGTCAAGTTATAACGACTCGACTATATTATTAGTACCATTAAATTACAGCGACAGGACCTCGTGTAAGGAACAATAAATTTTGTGCTTTACTGTAAATAAGACAGTAAAGTCTTGTGGGATCTGAAGGAATTCATTGTAAAGAAATTAGCTCGAAACGTCTGAAGCGACAGGAACAAGCAAGGCGCGACAAGGTTAACCGCGTGCAAGCCGCCCCCCCGCGCCGAGCCGCTGCTGGGAACACATTCAACTCGATTCACTGCTTTGATAACCAGTAAATATGTTCTCATGTAGGCATAAATTCGCCAACATAGTGTACGCGTCGCCACGCGGTGACTGATCATTTGTCTTCATTATTTTACAGTGAAAAATTAAGGATCAAGTTCTTTGAGCGACGCGAGACATCCTGGTATTGTTTTAGATTACTTGCGAATCCGCGGGTTCTCAAATTGTACAATACATAATTAATCTTCCATAAATAATACCGTTCCCTTGTTTTAATAATATGATATACAATGAAAAACAATACTTTGTTATTTGAAAGAGAATTTCTTAGTTGGCTTAACCTCACCGACGTCAATTTCACATTTATCAAACGACAAATTTGAATGGGCCCCATTTAACCAGGCGTAAAAAATTGTGGGTGTAGAGTGTGTCTGACTATCTGATTGTATTCTGATTGTTGTATCATTATACTGTGCGCCACTGAAATTAAATCACATAGAAATTGGAATAAAAAGTGTAAATTCTGAATTATATCATAAACACTTCACATATCATAGATTATATAGAAGGACAGATGAGAGAGTTGAAAAGAGAGACGATTTCCGAGAGAATGGGAGAGATAGAAAACAGGTAACCATGTTCAGAAAACAGCTAGTACTCTTTTGCTTATGTAGCTAAGTTTGTTTGATTACCATAGCAACCGTAAATTCATAGAACAAATAAAAAAGCCAACAAAAAAAAAGAGTTTATTGATTGAGTTTATTGTTTAAAGTATCATGACGCGACGTACGGATACGAAACTTACACTCAAAGAAAATGATAGGTGAATTCAACCAAAAGAGCATATGAAATCGCGCCTATCTAGTTTCATAGTTAAATCAATCAGAAAAGAATAGTCATACAACTTTAATTGTTTTCGTAAACAAATAGTAGCTTAATAATCATATCTTCTTGTAACAAATTAAATAGTACAAAGACATTTTTTTATGTTCACTAACCATTTTCAATTTGGTCTACAATTAAATAGTACAACGACTTTGTTTTTTGTTCACCAACTAATTTTTAGGTTGATCTACATCTACACTTTATTGTATGATGAAGTTTTTTTTGGTTAGCCAAAATCTCAGTATTGAGACATCAGACCACCCAAACCAAAGATTAGAGATCGTTTATAAGATCCATCCAAATATATCGATGATCCCTGAGAGAATTTGAACATTGCAATCATGTTATTAATTTTCTATAAATTCATAAGAGTATAAGATAATGCATGATTGATTATTGTCAGTGATTTGTATGTGGCGTCATCTGGGAATAATTTCTGTAATAAACTACGTGGTAAGCAAGCAAATTTTATGGTAATTCTTTTAGAACTTCTAGAAGACGACAATAATATTGGTTTGTCTACCAAGTACAATAATACAGCGAACTAATACTGGGTTAGAATTACAATTCGATAATAGTTAAAAATAAAATATACTATTATCTAGTTTAATTTGACAGAATTCAACAAAATAATAGTCAGACGAACAAAATAATAGTCTTATTCATCTATTTTTTAAGTTAATGTTTGTTTTGTTGTACGACAACTTCTTATTAATTAAAATAACAATCACCTCTTGTTTAAAAATACCATCAATATAGTTTGGTTTAACAAAATTAACGATATTGTTAGTTAACCATTTTTTTTTTGTTGAATTTACCCATACTATTTCTTTGAGTGTATGTATTTGAAATCACAGTCACACATTTACAAAAATAATTTATGTTAAGGTCGATAAAAAGCTGAGGTTTTTGGAATCAATCGATGCAACATATTGTCGCCACGAGGATTTATTTTTTTTACCCAGGCGATAATAAACATATCTACAAGCATATTGATTCTTTAGATGTAAACAAACAATTAAAGACAAAAATATATATTAATTCTTAACACTGACCCCTGGCTTGATACTACATCTATCATTATCATTATCGCCATTACGAGTCCGCCAATTTATTTAAACAGCGGAACATATTGGATACTAGATAATGAGGTAAAACGATCCAAGATTATACCGGGTTATCAGAAAGGTTGTCAATGTCAAAACTACGACGATGCGGTGTTGATCAAAGTTAGAAACCGCACAATCCGGGATTCATTTTGTTTTTTCGATAAGAAGTAAACTCCTAAAAGTAGAATTACTCGACCCAGAAGTAACTGATATTTTGTTACTTTTTAATGTTTATTAAGTATTTCGTCACTTCTGCTAACCAATCTAAAAATGTTAATGAAAAGAACTGTGCGCCAAATAGATCAGGCAGATATTAGTTTAGCTAGTACAAGATGTCTCACACCAGAAATATACAGGGTGTAATCAGTTTCATGTCATTAAAAAAAACTGGTAATGGGGACCGACTAGACAAACAAAAAACCTTTATGACTTTTTCCCCTAGGGGCACTTTGAAAAAAACAGACCTAGGTCAACAATTTGAATATTAGGGTAGGAAATATTTGAGAACCACTGCCTTTCTGGGTAAAAGGACGTGTACTTTCCAATTATACAACTTTTAAATTGTCATAAAAAAGTGCAAATATTACCGACCGACTCGTTCTCGCCCGCCCGCGTTTCAAAGCAAAGAAGGGCGGCACCTTTGATGACCGCCTGAACCGAACCAATTATAAAAATGTAAATTATTCGTTATCTCTTTTTGCAGAACTGCAAGCAAATGATGGGCGTAGAACACAGCATTTCTTTACATGCGTGTTTTTTTTAATTTAGAACAAAATATTGGAGCTTTTATTGTTGTTTATAATTTATCAGATTTAAATGTGATTTATTAACATTTGTAACCGAAATGAGTGTTTTGGGTTAAGTTTAAGAAACGAGTAATTACTGCATGACATTGGGAAATAAACAGTTAGACGTCTGAGACAATTATGTGTATTTTAAGTTCGGCACGTCGAACTAAGGACATACGCACTCCGTTCAATACATTTGGTAAATTAGGATCATTTTGTATAGTTTCTATGCTTATTAAAATACCACACTAAACTATCAACTAACGTTGTCAATAAAGAAAATAAAAACTTGGTCCAAAATTCAAAAAGCAACACAAAAAGAACGAACAAGTAGTGTCTGTACGTAATCAAGAACTTAACAACTTGAACGGTAAGTCAATGAAATAAATCTTAACTGTAAATACGTGGCCCAAAATTCAAAAAGAACAAAAGCAACATACAAAAATAACGAACGGGTTCGACGTGTGTACTTAACGAGGCGCCCACAGAAACTAAAATATTGCACAAGGGAGAGTATAGTTTTCTTCAGATGTACTAAGCACTCAAAAAACGCCGACGTCTTTCACCTTTACCGCACCGCTAAAGACCTTTTGACTTACCTACTTTTAAAAAACCATAAAAAAGTGTGATTATCAACTTGTGTCTTCGCCGACGCGCGGTCTCTAACAAAGGAGCGCGAACACTTTGAAAGAGCCGTATTGGCGGATTTGATGGTTAGAGGCGCCACCATACGCGAAAAGCCTATCCCAACATTCCAGCAGTTCTCAAACAATATTGAAAAATTTCGAAATTTTTGTTTATTTATTTTTTCTAAAACTATGGGTTTTAGACCATGTTATATAAGGTTTTTTTGTTCGTTTAGTCGTTCCTCACTACCAGTCTTTTTTAAAGAGATGAAACTGGTTACACCCTGTATAACCTTTAACAAAATTGTTAAATAAATTACTATATTATTATCTATAGGCTATTAAATTTAGTTTTAATAGTATTTTCCTCAAAATTTTCCATAAAAATATTATTTAATATTGGCGATAATGAAGAACTCATGGCCATGCCAAAGTGTTGTTGATAGAAGTAATTTAATTGAAATTAGGTTGTTTTTGCAACTAGTACAGATAAATACTTACTATGATATATCAGGTAATTTATGTACCTGAAGTTTCGAACGTTCACTTGAACGAATTTCATATGAAAAAGAAAAATTAATAAAAACCACACTTCGGTCTAAAAACTTAAGTATTGTGGATATTATTGTCAGCAAATGTGGCAATGAAGTGTTTACGCCTAAACCGATGTGTGGTTTTTATGAACTTTTCTTTTTCATCTAAAATTCGTTCGAAACTTCAGGTACATGGTAATTTCAGAGATGAGTCGAGGAAACTTTCCATATTTGATGAAAGTCTGTAAAAGTCATGTAAATAATATAACTATATGCACTTATTTGGTATCAAAATGAATCACGAATTAGATTTCACCATAAAATAGGCTATCAATATACCCAATGGAAAGTTAGAAGGAAATCTTCCTGGAAACTTTCCGTTTTGAAAACTACGAAAGTTTCCAGGAAGTTTTCCTTCTAACTTTTCATTTAGTACAGTACCTAGAGGTAAAAAATATGCAAAACTTCGGTGTCAATAGTGTCATATTGAACGGATTTCGTTCATTTTTGGCAGTATAATATTAAATGCTTCACAGAAAAGTTTCTATATTGTGCGGGGGCCTGCTAATTTATAGGGGTATAGGGGGTGGATGCCACCCCCTCTCAGGGGGTGGTACTTAAAAAAAATATATATTTATTGGAGCTGAAGTTGAATCAAATTTTAAGAAGAAAAGGTTCTATGCAATTTTTCACATAAATTGATAGTTTTTAAGTTATAACGACTTCAAAATTGCGATTTTAGCTTAAAAAAAAAGGTATTTCCAAACGGCTTTTGTCAAGTATCTCGAAAAGTATTACATTATCGAAAAAATGTTACAGACCAATTACAGAAAGTACAAACTGGGAATTAATTATATTTTTTGTTTGTTGATGTAGGATTAATAATTTTGGAGATATTTAAGTTTACATTTTGGCATACAAGTGTTCATAAGATAATTATTTAGAGTGAAAGTTAAATATCTCAAAAACTGTGACACCGACGTCAAGGATGCTAATAGGTAGAATAATAAGTTATTAATTAAGCTTTCAACTATTTTTTTATTTGTTTCTGTAGCATAAAAAACAAAGAAGTTATGACCGAAGCAATGTGCGTCCACACATTTTTTTAATAACAACGTCGCCATTTTGTTGCTGTAATTAGCCAATAATAAAAAAAGGAGTTTCAAACACTGTTTCTCATTAATATATAGCATGGCGTGGATGCTCAAATTTTTTGGTGTGTATACAGCACTTGGTTTAGAAAAAAATACAGTTTAAACTATAAAGTAATTTCGATGAAACGTAATTTTTTTTTCCTTTTCCAATATTTCAATAAATATTAGCTTTATTGAAAAATAAAGCTCATAAATTGATAATGAATTTTGCTTGTTTATTTATTTACATAGACTTAATAGTTTCGGAGATATGAAAGTTTACAAATGGCATCCGAACGTTCATAAGACGAAAAATGCAGTTTAAATGTTAAATATCTCAGAAATTGTGACACCTACGTCACCCATGCTAAGAAATGGAATTAAAGACAATTAATTGCGCTTTCAAATTATTTTTTACTCGTTCCTGTAGCGTGAGAAATAAAGAAGTTATGACGGAAAAATGTACGTATTTATATTTTTTATATAAAAAGGTCGCCATTTTGTTACTCTAATTGGCCAGTAATTTAAAAAAAACATCTCATACAGTTTTTCGTTAAGATGTAGCATTACCTAGATGCTCAAATTTTTTTGCTCATTTAAAGCACTTGCTTTAGAAAAAAATGCATTTTAAACTTGAAAGGTAATTTCGAAACACTTGGATCCCAAATATAAACTTAAATATCTCCGAAATTATTAATCCTATATCAATAAACAAAAAATATAATCAATTCCCAGTTTGTACTTTCTATAATTGGTCTGTAACATTTTTTCGATAAAGTAATACTTTTCGAGATACTTGACGAAAGCCGTTTGGAAATACCTTTTTTTTTAAGATAAAATCGCAATTTTGAAGTCGTTATAACTTAAAAATTATCAATTTATGTAAAAAATTGCATAGAAGCTTTTCTTCTTAAAATTTGATTCTATTTCAGCTCCAATAAATATATATATTTTTTAAGTTCCACCCCCTGAGAGGGGGTGGCATCCACCCCCTATAAATTAGCAAGACCCCGCACAATATAGAAACTTTTCTGTGAAGCATTTACTATTATACTGCCAAAAATGAACGAAATCCGTTCAATATGACATTATTCCGAAGTTAAAACCTCTTGTAATAATTGGGTATATTGATAGGCTATTTTATGGTGAAATCTGATTCGTGATGATGCAAGCTTCATTGTGATACCAAATAAGTGCACACAATTATATTAGTTACATGACTTTTACAGACTTTTATTAAATGTGGAAAGTTTCCTCGACCCATCTCTGGATCTCTGGGTAATTTAACACATCAGATGACTTAAGATGTTTAAAAAAACCGAGGAAAAAACCTAATTACGGCAATTTTTATTAACGGAAATAATCCCAATCTCTTCTAGGAGCGGTTTTTAAGGCCGACGACAGGGACAATCGTATGATCTATTGCATAACATAATGACAAAATATAAATATAAGAATTACTCTGTGTTGTCCTCCTATTGCGAAACATTTTTCAATCTGTTTTCTAAATGTTTCGTACCTACACTCAACGAATGCTATCCTCATTTATGTCAGTTACAGCTCTGTAAAATTCTCGTTTAAAAAGTTTACGTTGTCGTGGAGATATCATAAGTTTTTTGCTTTAAGTACCTCCATAAAAAACAAGTGGAATAATGTCATGGGAGTGTACAGGCTATATTATAGGACCAAACTGCTCAATCCAATTATTTTGGACATGGCTATCTAACCAGTTTAATCCTAACTATGGTAAAAATATGAACTTTGAATGCATATCTGAACTTTCATTGACATCTTTTCCTGTAACGATTTAAATATCCTCTCAAAAAACGTCCTCTTACTACTTTTGGCACAATTTCACGTTTCCTTATTTTTTTTTAGCCACCCTGTACGTTATTTCGAAATTTTGACTATGACTAATACTTCAGTAAAATAGAATTAAATTTGGACTAAACCCTGAACAAATTTGTAACAAGCTAATTTCTTCGGAATTGTATTCTATGGCTATCCAGGAGTTTCTGAATGAAAATCCCAAAAAATCCGCCGTGCAGAAATGAAGAAAAAATGCGCCGCCATGTTGAAATTAGGCACTTTTTTCCTTTAATCGGTAATAGCTCACACGAATGACACTTTATGAAAAAAAGTAAAGAGGTAAAATTTTGAGAGTTTAAGCTTCAGTATGTCATAAATATTAACAAAGGTATGGTTGTGAAAATGACAGATTCTTATAAAAAAAGATATTTTTTTTGTATTTTAACACCACAAAAATGTAACAATACTCAACAAAAACTTTTGTTGGTAATACTAATTAAACATGGTTAGAGATTTCTAGCATCAGCGTCAAATAAAGATCCATTAAGTAAACTTCTAATATCAAATTTTTCCCAAAACAATATCACAGTCAAATGTATGGATTCAGATGCTGATTATTTAATTGTAAAAACTGCTACTGATTGCTCAGCTGATATGTGTAACCCCTGTTGCGGGTCAAGATACAGACTAAGGCTAGGATTTTGCAGAGTGAGAGGGAAATATGCGTTTATTTTCGGTTTATTATAAATAATTAAAAAACCAAACATAGTACAACCTTTAAAACTGCTTTAAATAATTGCTATTGTTCTAATGAATACAACTATATATTTTTTTTATTGTAAATTTCTGTTGTACTTGGATATCGTAGTTTATCGATGAAAGTAGTTCCTAATTTCATTATTAGAGTATGGCATTTGACTATATACAAAATTTATGATAAAAATTGTATATGGTTGTATTCCTTAGTAGCCCGTCGGGCAGAGCGCGAAAAGCCTTCTCTTTCTTGACCTACCCAATACTGAAGTATAACCAGATGGGACCTTCACTACTTATTAAAGCATGTTATTTTACATAGGAAATCAAAGTTGACGACACTCTCCATTGGTCGAGACCGAAGATATAAGACAAAAACTAAAAAAAAAGAAATTTAGAAATTTAAGATTTAATCAAATATAACTTTAGAACTAAAACAGATAAAAATACAATTTTTGTTTTGACAAATAAACATTGCTTTTTAATTTGAAGTATAATTTATTGCAATAATTAAAAAATTAACATAAAAAACCTAGCAAAATTCAAAAAGATACACAAATCAGCAACATTTTTCTAATTCTTAACTCGCCATAACTCGCTTATATAACGAGGTATTCAATTTTTTCTTTCTCCAAAAACTGACAAATTTAATAGGCTTCATTTTGTCTCGATTAATGCTGGATCTAATTTTTCAACTAAAAGCGCTACAGCCCTTGAAACACAACGAAGCACAGTACGGCGACGAAGACGCGAGGCTTCCTTTCCCGCCCCCCGCTACTTTCTCGGCCCATCAAGAAACGTATCGGCTGCTGGCCGCATTATTGTCTGGATAAATATTAATACTATTATACTATTTTACTTACATGTAGGCTATTACAGTTTATGTATATTGTAGATTCATTTTTATCAATGGAGAAAAACTACATGTTTGTTTTACGAAACTGCTGAAAGCAGTGAAAATCTAATGATAAAAAACCAACTGTTACTGGCATCGGGTCTATTATTAATTGTGCAAATGAAAGAAAATATGCAATTTCATTAAAATTTTTATAAAACAAAGTGGTGGCACCCTTTTACACACCCTTCGATACCGATTTCATTATTCTTGTCTGACATCTTTTTGTAATAAATAACATTAGCAAAGATAATACGTATTGTCTCTGATATTAGTAACGCGATAAAAAAATGCAAGTGAGCCTTCATGTAGTTATAATAAAGAAAAAAAATCAGTTTAAAATAAAATGGCATTGTCTGATTTGTGGAAAATTCAGAAAAATTAAGAACAGCTTTAAGTACCAGTTTGTACAGGAACGGGTGCGGAAGAAAGAAAAAAATATATATTAAAGCTGCAGTGTCGCATTGTGATACAGAAATACAAGGCAGGTTACACATTTATTCAGATTTATTTGGGCTAATGGAAATTATCATAAAATTTATTATGCAAAATATATTAGCAAAAAAAAAAATAAATGTGTACAAACTAAACAACTGAAAGAAAAAAATGAATTTAAAGTAGCGTTAAATATTTTATTTAAGGAGGTTTATCTTGTTTTGCAAAAAAGAATTCTTAACTCTAATATTTCTAAAAATACGCCTTAATGATATATTTGAAGAAATGACGGAAGAAAAATTAGATTATTATAGCAGTGGAAATATAAGAAAGAGATTAGAAAAGCATTTAAGCAAACAAAGTATTTTGTGAACACAAAGAAAATACAACAACAGTTCATTCAAGTGATAATAAAGCTAAAAGGATTTTTGTTGTCAGTCACAAGTGAATTAGGCGAAGAAAACTTGGTTCATGAGAATGAATTGACAATTCCTGATAAAGCTGCCGGTATCTTAAGAGAAGCTATAGCTGGATGTTTTAAAACTATAAAAAAAACACGACTACTAATCTGAATGAACATAAATGTCAACAAGAAGTTTCAGATTTGTTATAAACATTTATGTCGTTGATACTAAATGTGTCAGGACAGACAAATTTGATTTAAACGTTATTTCTATAGTAATGGAATTTATATTAATACTTATGGAAAAAAAAAAACAATCAGCTTAGGCCATTTTTTTAATCCTTTACATATCACTACATGTGTTTCGTGCCGTCAGAAGAAAAAGAACTTAATGATATGCTTTATTCTTTTGGCTATGGTTATTCCTACGATGAAATACGTACATTTTTAACGTCTTTAGCTAGTCACGTATTAGTAAAAACTGGTGACGACATTTTTATACCACCTGGAGTTCCTCCAGTAAGTTCTGAAGAAAACAATTACATTTATCGCAGCGATAATGTTGATCAAAACGAAGACAGGCTAGATGGTAAAAATCCCACTAGGAATAGTATTATTTTAAAAAAAGAACAGCCTATTTACACAAGCATATTTAGATCGTCTATCCAATTTTAACCGATTTTAACCCTTCCAGTTTACATGAAAACAAAAATATAGTTATGTACAAAAATCCAACTAATCGTTCAGAGCCTCTACGAGTTAGTGAAAGCATGGCAAATAATTGTTTTGATTATGTGGTTACCTCTGACATTTTATGGAAAATATTAAAATATACGAAGCAAAGTAAAAACTTTACTAGCTGGCATGATTTTACTTCCACATCCAGTGGAAGTATAGTAACGACAAAAAAATTTAAAAAAATTTTTATTGTTCAAATAGGCTTAGAATGTCATGAAACGTCGAGATTTCAAGTTTGAGCGAAAAAAATTTCTGTCTGTCTGTCGGTCTGTAACTTTTTTGTGAGACGTTTACTCTGGAACCGTTTGAGATATTGACTTGAAATTTGGTACACATATGTACTTTAACAAGATATAGAACTAGATTAAATTTTCATCTTGTTCCGTCGAAGGATTGGGGGGTAAATTGGGGTAAATTTGGAGTAAATAGGTAAATCAAGCACATAAGAGTTCATAAAATTGATATTTAGTATAGACAAGAGAAGCTAAGGTCTCAAAAAAAATTTTGGCATTAGCCACCCCCATTACCACCCCCACCTCATTATTAAAGGGGATGAAAAAAAAATGTAATTTAGTGTGTACAAGAACCAGAAACTTCAAAATATTTTTTTACTTTATCCACTTTATCCACTTTATCCCTTTATTCACTTTATTAATACACCATCCGCGTAGTACGACACCATATATAGCAGATTATTACAACTAATATCATATTATTCAATTTGATTTGTTAATTTTATCATCTTACAATAAAGGAAGATAATTCTAAAGCTTTTGTTACGGCCGCTGATTGTAGCCTTGCGCGATTTATGGTGAACGCGAAATGTACCGGGAACGAGTGGGGAAGCCTCGCGACTCCGTCGCCGTAGCGCGCTTCGTTGTGTTTAAAAGGCTGTACCGCTTTTATTTACAGAGCTAGACCCAGCATTAATTGAGACAAAATGAAGTCTATGAAATTTGGCAGTTTTTGGTGAACAAAACATTCCAATAGCTCAATACATAAGCGAGTTACAATGAGTTAGATAGACCTTT
Source organism: Rutpela maculata (assembly GCA_936432065.2). Classification (NCBI taxonomy): domain Eukaryota; kingdom Metazoa; phylum Arthropoda; class Insecta; order Coleoptera; family Cerambycidae; genus Rutpela; species Rutpela maculata. The sequence goes on along the minus strand of OW386291.2, from coordinate 13,591,567 downwards.
CAAAAAAATTGACAATTTGTGTACCATCTAAATCAACTTCAATTTTTTAATGTTAAAGTTATTATTTTTGTAATAAATTATACATCAAATTAAAGAGAATCGTTTGTACTATAAAACTAAAAAAAATATACAATTTTATTTTTTTTCGTTTGAAAGTTATTCGTGGTTGAATTTGAATTTTGTTATTTTCATTTTTTTTGTTTTTTTCTTGTAACTTCAGTCTCGACCAATGGAGAGTGTCGTCAAAAGAGATTTCCTATGTAAAAAAACCTGCTGAATAAAATGAAATAGGTTTTATTTGGTTATACCTCGGTATTGGGTTAGTGAACGATAGAGCCAGCCATCCGACGTACTATAGAGCAATGGGAAGTATGTGAAGCTATTTTAAAGATTATATCATTTATAATTTTTTAAATATTTATAATAAACCGAAAATAAACGCATATTTCCCTCTCACTCTGCAAAATCCTATCCATGTTACTCCTTGAACATTGCAAAACAAAAAAATGTGTACATGATGAGACCCGGTGATGGAGGTAAATCTGATAAAATAACGAATAACAGTATTTTCAGTTTTAGAAGATAATATTGAACTAAGTAACAGCCTATTAATTTTCAAAAGTAAATTTGCTGAAGCAAATCAGCTTGCAGTAACTGAGGAAGAATTTATTTTAAGATGGTATGGCAGTAAAAAAACTAATAGTTTACATGATTACAGGTTCGTTAGGTATAATCAGATTTCTGCTAGGCAAAATATTTTCCAACACTTCGATTTAACAGTTCTTCCGCCAACATCCCATGCCACTAAATATCATATTTATAGAGTGTATTGGCAAATTCAAGTCTGGTTAGGCAACAATCTTAATCCAGAGAACTGGGCATTAAAATACAAAAGGTAATCTTTTTTTATATAAATCTGTTATTTTGACAACCGTAACTTTGCTAATATTTAAATTGCAAAAAACTTTTTACCACATTAAAACTTAGAGCTCTTTCTCTCAATATTTTGCCTCTTTACTTTTTTTAAAGTGTCATCCGTGTGGGCTATTACCGGTTAAAGGAAAAAAGTGCCTAATTTCAACATGGCGGCGCATTTTTCTTCATTTCTGCACGGCGGATTTTTTGAGATTTTCAGTCAGAGTCCTGAATAGCCATAGAATACAATCCCTAAGAAATCAGCTTATTACAAATTTGTTCCGGGTCAACTATTAATTTTACTGTATTATAATAGCTTTTTAGAAAAACGGTTTTTTCTCTTGAAATGCGAAATAAGAAAGATTACAAGTATAGTTAGGCTCATCTGGAGACACACTCAATAAGATTAATATTAATAATGTTATCTACCGTGCTAGCTCTTAGTAAGCCCATTACAACAGTATGTTCAGAATGTTCAAAATTTTCTAATGTATGAAACCAGATGTACTTAAAAACTTGCCACCTCTATATTCTACGTTGATGGTTAGGTATTTAAATAAATTAACTAATTAATAAATAAATACCGATACTGTACAGATATCTCGGCATCGACTATTATTGGAATTATCATCAGATTAAGTGAAATAGCAGTGGGTAAGTGCTAGTGGAATTTTTACAATGCAATTTTGTGCTTCAACTAGGAAATATTATAAATGGTTAAGAGCAGCTTAGTGTACGAAAAACAGGTCTGATACGACGAAATATAACAAGGAACAATTAATCACAAATGATAAATGAAACTACTAGAGTTTTTATTGTAATTTATCTACAGCAAATTGGCCACACATTTATTTCTGCATCACTTTTAGAGCACAATGTCAGTGTCAAGTTGATAAAAAATGCAGTTTATTTTTGCTCTCAAGGTTTTCAATCTTGGAATATAGAAATGGGAGGAGTTGAATGTAATTTATTAATGGCAAATGCTATTACTTATATAAAGTGATCTAATCAGGAATGTTTTAAAGCACTATTAGACTATTTGAGAATTGCGTCTCCCGTCCCAGGTTCCTTTTTATGACTAAACTAGTTTCTTATGCGTTGTTCTTCAAAATTGCAAAAGAAAAAAAGATGAAAGAATTTATGATATTGTTAAAGTACTTTTAATATATCAAATATTTCACTTCATCATTGAAAATATTCTGACGTCATACTGTACCTACTCAAAAAACAACCACGAAAAAACTACTTTTTTTGTTAAAGTTCGGGTCAGTAGACTAAACGAAAACGGCAAAAAAAACAGTAGTCAAAATAGAACAGTTAAAGTTATACTGACATACGGGGTGATTCGCAATTACGGGGCAGGGGTGGATGGAAAATAGAGTGTAAATTGTTAATGAATAAACTGAAATAAAGTAGGCGGCATTCGCCACATATCAAATATAACGACAACCAAGAAACAAAATAGCACGTTGGAATTATAGACTGGCCCAAAGCCGCTAAGAAATCTTTACGGCAAAGAGTTCTTCAATATTACGAGTAAAGATTGAGAGAGCACTACTACATTGCCATTTTTCCCCCATAGACATTAGACTTGGTCTCGCTATCAGAAATACAAATAGAATATGGTTCTAGTGGCGCCTAGTAGAGCTATTAGAAACATGTTCCAGACAATATGCATGCCAGTGATTGAAGCTGAAAAGAATTATTATTATATTAAAATGTTTATTGATATATATTTCCATATTATTTAATTTTTATTTTTAATCTCCGGTTGTGATACATTGCAACCGTAAGTACATTTTTTCCTTATATCTTTCCAGTGAGCGTGGTCAACTTGTCTCTACGTAGTTTGTCATTCGTGCCTTCACATGCAATAATTGATTTGCCTGCTCGGTAGGCATCTTTATTTAATTTTACCTGTGGATAGGATTCCTATATACCGTTGATGGTATTGAGACTGCGTCTTATGTTGTGTATGGAGTTTCCATAAGTAGACCAAACCTAGTCTGTCTAAAATTGAAGTATTGCTTGAGCTGTAGATATTTTGAAATAACTTGGTGATTATGACAGAGGCTTTCAGGAATATAAGATCACAAGGAATCTGGATTAGTGAACCGAGTCTACAATATGATTTAATCAGAGAATGAATTTCCTCCCGTAGACTAAGCGAATGAAATACATTCCGAAACATTGCCGCGTTTGTCAGTATGTAAATTACTACACTCAAAGAAGTAGTATGGGTAAATTCAACAAAAAAAAATGGTTAACTAACAATATCGTTAATTTTGTTAAACCAAACTATATTGATGGTATTTTTAAACAAGAGGTGATTGTTATTTTAATTAATAAGAAGTTGTCGTACAACAAAACAAACATTAACTTAAAAAATAGATGAATAAGACTATTATTTTGTTCGTCTGACTATTATTTTGTTGAATTCTGTCAAATTAAACTAGATAATAGTATATTTTATTTTTAACTATTATCGAATTGTAATTCTAACCCAGTATTAGTTCGCTGTATTATTGTACTTGGTAGACAAACCAATATTATTGTCGTCTTCTAGAAGTTCTAAAAGAATTACCATAAAATTTGCTTGCCTACCACGTAGTCTATTACAGAAATTATTCCCAGATGACGCCACATACAAATCACTGACAATAATCAATCATGCATTATCTTATACTCTTATGAATTTATAGAAAATTAATAACATGATTGCAGTGTTCAAATTCTCTCAGGGATCATCGATATATTTGCATGGATCTTATAAACGATCTCTAATCTTTGCTTTGGGTGGTCTGATGTCTCAATACTGAGATGTTGGCTAACCAAAAAAAACTTCATCATACAATAAAGTGTAGATCAACCTAAAAATTAGTTGGTGGACAAAAAACAAAGTCGTTGTACTATTTAATTGTAGACCAAATTGAAAATGGTTAGTAAACATAAAAAAATGTCATTGTACTATTTAACTTGTTACAAGAAGATATGATTATTAAACTACTATTTGTTTACGAAAACAAATAAAGTTGTATGACTATTCTTTTCTGATTGATTTAACTATGAAACTAGATAGGCGCGATTTCATATACTCTTTTTGGTTGAATTTACCTATTATTTTCTTTGAATGTAGGTTTTCTGGCTGAACTGCGTTTGATGTCATTGAAGTATCGACGTTTCGGCTCCTGTTTTGGAGCCATTTTCAAGAGATGAAGGACCATCTACGGATCCTCCACCTTCCATACACTGTTACCATTATAAACGACTCATTATAATTATATATAATTTCGCCATACAAAAAAGGTACCATTCTACTCCACAGCATTAAACTGTAGCTATCAGATGGTCACTTTATTCTAGTTTCAAAGATTTCCGCCAAAACTTCAATCATTTTTCTTTGGTACAAAGTGATTTGTTATCACATAAGTTCATTTTTTATCACTTAATGCTAGAAAAATATTAAAATATGTTAATGATTATAAGGCGTTTAATTTTTTTATTTCCCATGGAAAATTATTTTATTTTGTCTTTGCTACCTTATAATCAGGCTGGATTTGGGGTTTTCCACAGGTTTAAAGTTGCCAAACACCATTAAGTAATTTAAATAAAAACGTTTAATGAATTTCAATTTTTCCATGATGAATAAGAGAACCGAAAACATTAGTTTTATCGATATGGTATCGATAATTAAAATACAAACAAGTTTAAATATTCAATTCACCTCACTTAAATCTCACCACATAGGTACATTACCACTTAAAAAAAGTCAACACATGTCCCAAACAACTTATTTACCAAAAAAAAAGTGTTTCCAGTTAACATCGTCCTTTACTAGGTGCTCATATTTCCCGCATAACCTTGTTATCAAATTAGTCATTCACAAAATATTTATCCCAGTACATATTAAAAAGAATACTTACGCAGTATTATATTTCTACGCAGCCTTGGACCCAAAATAATGGGTCGTAAAAAGTAATGCGGCAATAATTCCTGAACGTAAACAGAAACGGTTAATTAAAAACGCTACACCGACAACGCGCGACGTACACAAATCTTTCTTTCAGACCCTAGATAACAGTCCGAGAAATGCATCCTTCGCTCATCTTATTTTATTGGCAGAACTGATAACTTTTTGATTAACCAATTATTTATTTAAAATCAAGGACGAAATATTTGGAACAAGTTGATTACACAGGGCCGCACGGGCCAGATGGGCTACTCAGGTCCAAGTTTCGAATTTGGTAAGATAAAAATGTGCAAAGCTCATATGGAAGACTGTTCAACCAGATTAAAGAGACCATCAGGAAAAGGAAAGCGTTTAATAATGATTCAGGATTCGTGGAGGATGTGTGTCCAAAAAAACTGAGGTGCGTGAAGAAAACCCTTTTAAAACCAAATTGCACTAAGAAGTAGAAAATAATTTCAATTTCGTAAATAGAAAACCATTGGGCGCGCATAAAATGTAAATATAAATCAAAATGATTAGACGAAGTAATATTGTATGGGCGCCCAATTGGTTTTCTATTTACAAAGTTGAAATTATTTTCTACGTTTTAGTGCAATTTGATTTTAAAAGAAAACCATTGTCTTTAAAAAGTTTTTTCAATTTATTTATTGTACTGTAACATTGAAATTTAATACGATCAATTAACTTATTACTGTTCCTCTCCCTCAAAAAGGGATTAATTAATGTAACACTAACCCACACATGTATTTTGAACTACTAATCGGTAATTACAAGAGAAAAGATATACTAATAATATTTGTTGTAAATATTTTGAGGTTACGCTTTGTCGCGTTTCATTAAAATCCATTTATAGTGTCAACGTCTACAGATATAACTGGCGCATACTTAAAATATGTGAACTTTTGCAGAAAAGTATACTTTCTTGCCATGTAGAAGTGCTGGGATGTATTATTGTAGAATTTTTCCGGGGAGCGGCAACGTCGCAAACGAAAATAATGCAATTGCAAACGCAAATAATGTGATCGTAAACGATCGCAAAAAGAATTTTTTCGAAAATCGAATGTTGGGGAGCTGGGATTTAATAGTATTATTGTATTTTTCTGCGAAACGCCAATGTCGCAAACGAAAATAATGTGATTGCAAACGTTCGCAAATGAATCGCAAACGATCGCAAAAAAATGTTTTTCGAAAATCGAATGTTGAGGTGTTGGGGTCGGTTGGTGTTTTGAGTGAGGTTCTCAAAAACTATTGCGTCACAAACGAAAAAATCACAATCGCATATCTTCGAATCGCAAACGATTGCAAAAAGAATTTTTTGGAAATTTCAATGTTGAGGTGTTAGGGTTTCGAGTGGGGTTTTTCAAAAACCATTGCGTCGCAAACGAAAAAATCACAATAGCATATCTTTGCAAACGAATCGTAAACGATCGAAAAAATAATTTTTCACAAATTTCAATGCTGGAATGTATTATTTATTATTATTGGATTTTTCTGGGAAACGGCAACGTCGCAAACGAAGATAATGTGATCGCAACCGCATATCTTCGCAAACGAATCGTAAATGATCGCAAACCAATTCGTACAAAATTTTCAATAATGGGGTGGTAACTTCACGCACCTAAAAAACTGGCAATTATCATGAGGACATGCACGCAGATGTTTTTGAGATTAACATCATAGCGAAACTGCATTCTCCGATTTATAAGAAATTATTATCACTCGAATGATACCTCGTTAAAGCGGCTTATTCAAGGGACACATAATGGAGGAGGTCCAAAAAGAAAAGGAACGGAAAGAGTCCTACAGGAGGAATACTTCGGGCCAATGTCAAGCGAAAAAATTCATCACTTATTTGTCAAAGAATGCCACAAGGCTTCTCGAATTCGAAAAGTTCGACTCAAGGCTGATCAGGCCTTTTAACAGGCCATTGCCCTTTAAGATACTATCTTAAGATCATGGGCAAGGCAGACAACGATACGTGCAGAAACTGTGATACTGCAATAGAAATTGCGGAACATATTCTTTGCGAATCCCCATTAAAATCACAAGCTTTGCAAAAAGCTTTGGAGTCCTAGACAACAACTAACTGTAGATCTTTTTAGGTCGATGTGAAGTAGGGCTGAAAGAGCCGAGCGACCTCTTGAACAAACTACAAGCGGTTCATTAAAATATATGTACTAACCCCTCTTGGCGAGTTAACACTATCTTCTTTAAGAACTTTCTTTGGACAGATTCAATATCATTTATATGGCATGTTTAGAGAGTAGCATAGAATTACACCATATTTTAAATTTGAATCAACGTACGCACAGAAATGTAATATTAGACTGGGGATCTTGAAACACTTACATTTCCTTAACAAGAACCCCAAGAGCTCAAAACAACATTATTGATGTGAGTTCAGTATGTTAACTGGCTATCAAAGAAGATCTCTAAAGTCTTAATTTAAACACATTTGACTACACTTGAGTTTATTATGTAATCAATCATATTCTTCAAATTTTCTTTTCGACAAAGAGAGATAGCGGAGTCTTTTAACATTAACATATAGGTGATTAACTTGTGACCAGATATTTGCATTTTGAATGCTGTACATTTGGATTGTGGAGTGAAGTGGGGCCTTTTTTGTAAGCCAATCGTCATTGGTTAATCATGCTTTTTTCTTTTGAAAACGATTCCAAAGCATTAACCGCAACGTCGATACTTCAACGATCTAATACGCAGCTCAACCAGCGAATCTAGTAATTTTCATACTGACAATCGCGGAAATCTTTCGAAACATTTCATTTACCTCTTTGGAAGGAAATTCATACTCTGACTAAATCGCATTGTACACTCCTTAAAACCAGATTCCCATGTGACCCTATATACATTCCTGAAAACCTGTCGCGATCGCCAAGTTATTCCCTCTATCTCCACAGCTCAATCATCGCTCCAAGTCTCCTTCTGTTTCAAGAATTCGAGTCAGGGCAGGTTTGCCCTACTCAGAAAATTACACGATACAAGACGCAATCTCAATACTACCAATAACCGTATACAAATTCGGAAAGTGCTGGTTTTGGTATGGCAATAAGAGCAAGCGAGAGCGACATTTAGCCGGTACTCTGAGGCACCCTTAATTGACCGATTATCCAATACATCTTCAATACATCCCAAAACAAAATACCATTTTTCAGAAAAACAAACTTTCCAAATTAAAAATGATATTATTCCAGGCAAACGTAATGCTGTTCGTTTTGCTGTACATCCAAGCATGCTGTACGTACATGCCATTAAAATTCCGGACTAACTGTACACTAATGTGAGATGGTTGCGTTCTGAAGTCAGCTATTGTTAATTGTTCTTATATTTCTGTAGACTTTCAACTCATCATACTTATATAGTTGATGAATGTGAAAAACAGAAGTGGCCCTAAATTGAAACCCTGAGGTATTCCAGAAGTATTCGCATAGTAATCAGAGCGGAAACTTGTTACGCCTTAGACACCAAAAGTTGTGCTAGATATAGATAGAGAATCACCGCAATTGGTATAGATTCACAAATATCACAGTTATGTTTGAAAATAATTTATATTTAACATATTTTAGAAAATATACTTTTATTTTTAATTTGGCCGGTAAAAATTGCTACTTTTCCTGCAGAGGTCAGATGGAGTCAGTCCATCTCTGAGACTAAATATAATATCTTAAATTTTGATGGTATTTTCAGCGCCTGCCTGTTAAAATTTATTACATAAAGTAGAAGTGGCACGCCTGCTAATTTATATGATGATAATAAAAACGTTTATAATTAGCAACAAAACAAAGTTATATTAATGAGCCAATGGAACATTACGAAATTAGGCAGGACTGGTATTTTCTAGAAACTAACACATGTTGCCGATATCAAAGTGAGGAGGATATGTTAGTTCCTAAATTAACTATTTGTTTTGAGAACTTCCGCAACCTGTTTTGCTTTTAGGAAATCGTTATTGTCCACAAACAAACAAATGACCGCAGAAAAAAAGATAGTACCTATTTTAAAAAATATATTTTGTACTGAATTCGCATGTACAGGGTAAGGCAACTGAGTCGGAATTACCTGGTCTCTAGTGTAAAGGATCACTGGTATGGTCCGCGAACAGACCATTTTGGAGGGGGGGGGGGTGTTTTTCTGGGGTTAGGGGTGAAAAACGAACCAATTTGACAATTCTGACTTCAGATTCGGATTCAGCGGGTTAAAATACACAAAGACCCACTAGTATGGTCCGCCGGACAGACAATTTTTTTTGTTTTGGGGGTGTTTTTTGGGGTTAGGGTGAAAAACGAGACAATCTTACAATTCTGAATTCGGATTCGGTTTCAGCGGGGCCAAATACATAAGAATACACTAGTCTGGTCCGTCGGACAGACCATTTTTTGGGAGGGTGTTTTTTTGGTCAGTGGAGGGTGTGTAATTTTTCTATAAATACATATGGCAATAAAAAAGAATACTGGCTTTGTTTGGGGTTCTGACCAAAAAAAGTAATTCCAGTCCCTAAAGGAAAAATTGACCATAGCCCCAGTTCTGCAGCACTTCAGTCCAAATAAGGGTTGCGAGCTGAGGGTGGGCGCGTACACACTTTTTTTCGACAGTTGCCACATTTTTGAGCTATCATTTCATCGGCAGTTTTTCGTAAATTTAACCCTATATATTTCTTTTATTTTCAGATAGTTATATTTTGAACAAACCATCGTACCAACACCTCTTCAGTATGTATTTTTTATTATCGCCTTTGTGTAAATTAATCAAAGACAACTGTTCTGCATCAAGTTTCTTGGCATTTTCAACAAGAATATAGCCGCTTTTAAAAATTTAGCCATTAATTTAAAAAATAGTTCACCGATATATGTATAATGAACATGAATTAATTGTGCGCGAGAGCCACTTTGCAGTTCAGTTAGAAAAATTTCAACTGTTTCGGCCACATAGACTGCAAAAGACACATATTCCTTACTTTTCGAAGAATTTAAATCGTTTAACTTGTTACAAATTCTTTTATATTTAAAAAAACATTCTCGTAAACTGTCCCACTGCTACAAAATTCTGCAAAGGCTCAGCTTCAAATGTAGCCATCTACTGTTAATATGTTCCAAGAGGACATGTGATTCTGCATCAGTAACTAACTCAGTCTCTGTAAATCACTCCCTCGAGCACAACTATGCTTAAAGAAGAAAAACAAATCCTGGGACAACTGATCAAATTCAAAATTTAGTTTATTTAATCCCTTTATAAACGCGGTATGGACGGGATATAAACTGCATGTACCAATATCCATTATACTTTTTCCAATATTTACTGTTCAGATGGTTCTTCAATTCTCGCTGAAAGACTACTTACATTAGGGCCATCCATGCCCAAGTGTAACAAATATTTTACATCTCAGTTCATATTTTTGGTAAAATCAAAAAAATGATTCAATAAATCATGACTTGTACAATGACCAATAAAAATTGACCCACAATAGCATGTCACAATTTTCTTATAGCTTTCTGAGTTTTATCTTTAAAAGTAAAGTGTTGCTAGTATCTGAGATTAATTCTTTTTTCACAAAGGGGGCAATCCCGAATTGAATTATATATTTAGCTTTTGTGCTGCCGACTGAATATTTCTGTGCAATTTCTGAATCAGGAAACATCATTTTAAAATGGACATATTATTTCCATTACTTTTAAAACTAAAATTATTTTGCACGAAATTTCTATGTCACTGATTTTGTGCTTCTAGGCGCTAAATTTAAAACAATACACTATTATAGAACTGGGATGTTTGTCCCCTAAAGATGAAAATGAAGTAGTTTAAGTTGCTGTTAAAAATTGGTCTTGTCATAAATTTTAGGAATTTTCTGATACCCTCGAAATTCTAGGGATTATTTTAGTAATTTTAGGATAAACTGGAATTCTAGGAGCTGGATTTAGGAACTGGATTTAGGAGCTGGGAGCTCCGTCGGTACCATTCGACTGATTTCAACGATATATTACACCCTTTTCCGGTTATTTTTTTGCCAAAAAAGAATTGTCCTAGTCCCGCGACGGTGGGTCGATAAGTGTAAGTTCTAGCACCCCTAACGGAACGTGGCCCTGCATGGCATAGCTCAGCGGTAACGAGCAAAGTTATTAACTAAATTAACGAATTTTCGCAAAAGTGGCGAGGTTCCAGCTGCTACCAATAGCTACACATTTTTTGTATTTGCGAAAAGTATAATAAAGATTATCACATAAACAACACAAGTTGTTCCGCAGTTTCTGCACCCACTTTGTAAATATATATCAAATGACATAATATCACTTTAAACATAATTCTTCTATTTTTAACGACGGAATTTATTTGAACTTGAACTAGTTGGGAGATAAATAGAAGGAACCTTAAAATAAAATCGGTGACAATAAACTCTGTAAATATATTAAGGAGGGAATTTTTTTCGGTTTTCATCTAGCATACTGCCAAGCACCATAAACTTATTTTGGCATTTACAGCACATAATAATTGTTTAAAGACAAGCATATTTATTTTTAAATATACGCGGTGCGGTGAGGTTATTTATATTTAACTGTCCTTTATGAGAGGCCACCATTAGGTATTTTGCTTATTAATCTATTAAGTAACACACGTGCTTTATACTTTTTTCTAGTTTATTATACGAATTTTATGGGGCTTTTATGACCGAGCACAAATTGTAATGAAAAATCTCTTGACATTGACATTATCTATAACGCTACGGTTGAATGTCAAAGACAGGCCAGCCCATTATTTATCTAAAATTATTTATGACACATTACATCATCGTCGTGTTCGTTATTAAACATTTGAGCATGTTACAGCAATATTTACAGAGTTTATAACCTTACATGTTGAACATATTATTTATTGTTGCACAGTGGCTGAAAATGTAAATCTGGACATTTTTTAGTCGTATAATTTGAAATCACAGATGGCACTTTCAAATCAGGTAAATATAATAAGTGAGAAAATATTGAAAAATAGTACTTAGATAAAAAATGTTTAAAGAAGTCAATGATACCTATATGGGAAACAATTTTATGATATAAATAGGCAAAAAAATGTATATATACAAAAAACATAGCATGTTGATAAGTTTTTGTAAAACTTACTTTGAATTGCATCCCCTCCAAATTAAAACGCCAATAGGATCATTGCACGAGCTGATATAATGCATTTATTACTATCCCCCCCAAGGATTTGGTGTAGACACAATTTCATCACTCTCTTTCCTGCTCCTAGATTGCTCTTCAGGGTCAGATCTTATAACAGAATTTTGAAGTAGGTACTAACTATAGAAACAGTTTATCAGATAAATTGCAAACCAAGCATGGCGTCCCACAAGGGACAGTTCTTGGACCAACTCTCTTTAACATATACATTAACGATATTGTAAAATATTTATGTTTACGGATGATACAATGTTGTATATTGCGTATAATTTGATTTATTTGTAATAGGTAAATAACCTTGTGATAATAGTGTAATAGACTGACTTCTAACGGCCTCAGTTAATTATCTATGGTAATCGCTGACCGAGACATGTCGGCGGGAGCAGGGATCTTATCATTGGATGCGCGGATGTCATAGCCTGCGAAGAGAGGCCACTACTGGTATTAGCTGATTGAAAGGATCCCGGCGTTCTTGTCTGACTGCCTATAAGAAAAGGTGTCAAAATTATTCTAGTTTCCAATTTAATAGCCCTTTTTGTGAATTTATGCAACTTTGTCATACAAAGTATTCACGAGGTACCCCTAGTATTGGGTACGTGTATTATTCATTATTTATTATATATTTTAGAATAATGTTTTATTATACAGGGTGTCCCGAAACTTCCGCCTTCCCCTTTAGGTGCTAATTCTCCATGCAAAAACAGTAAGAAAAGTTCCTATAAACATGTATCCGGAAATGCTTCCTAAGGGAGCTACGGCCCTCTAAGGATGGCGCAAACATAGGTGTTTTTACTAATTATCTCGGAAATGATTTTGGACAACTTTATGAAACTTGGTTAACTTTTTTCGGTTATTAAAGTTTATTGTTTTACAGTATTAGTCAAAATTAATTTTATCCAGGGGCGGAGAAACGAGGGGTCGGTGTTCTTTGTTTCTAGATATTAATTTTTCCATTTGACATTTTTAGTATTTTAATCCCTGATTATGATTCCCTGGTTAATTCTGCATAAAAAAGGACCTCTTTACAATTAGCCATATGGCAAGCCGTTTTCGAGTAAAAGCGGTTTAAACGAAATGTTGCGTATTCGTTTGCTAAATGCGCATTATTTATTTTTCAAAGTAGGCGTAAAACCATAACCTTTATTAATCGAAAAAAGTTAACCAAGTTTCATAAAGTTGTCCCAAATCATTTCCGAGATAATTAGTAAAAACACCTATTTTTGCGCCATTCTTAGAGGGCCGTAGCTCCCTTAGGAAGCATTTTCGGACACATGTTTATATGAACTTTTCTTACTATTTTTGCATGGAGAATTAGCGCCTAAAGGGAAAGGCGAGAGTTTCGGGACACCCTGTAGATTTGTTGTCTGTTAATTTCTAAAATATGGCGTTCTTACTTGTGTATAATATGCTATTTCATATTTATTAATTATTTATGAGACTTACTTGATCTCAGATATTTTAGTCATGTGTGATGATAATAAATATTTATTAATCTTCATAAAAAGAGATAACTAAACAATATTTACTTATGTATTTTAGAATTGTCAACTCTGAATAAAATAAAAACATAGAATACAGAATAAAAGAACAATAGAATAAAAACACCCATATTTTGCCAATTTCGGATTATTTTTCACCCGCTTGGAGAACCCCAGTTTTAACCGCTTCAATAGTTTACCTAAGTTTAAAGGTAGGTAAGTATAATTACATATTAATGAGTATAGCAAAATTAAATTGTCTGCATAGAATCTATCATATCTTAATTTACTATAGAAAATATGGAAAATAAACTAAATACAATAAGTAAATGAAATAAAAAAAATTAGGAATAATTGTTGATGAGTATCTTAATTTCAAAAATTATTTCAATTATATAATGAACAAAATGCCAAAAAAAGTATAATATGTATTTAAGAAGAATAAGCAGCTGTTTAAACATGTCTACCAAAATTTTACTCTATAAAAGTTTAATTAATTAATACTGAACTTTGCTCCACATTAATATTTAATTTAAACCAAAATGAAATACATAAATCAAGTTATACAAAACAAAACGATGCGAATCATGTTGAGATGTAATAAATACACACCAATAAATATAATGATTTAGGTACATCATGTTATGGATATTAAACAGCGAATTCTTTTCAGACCACTAGATATGACTTTCAAAATGAAAAACAAATAACTCCAGTATATATTTAAGCAATAAAAGGTCTCATTTATTAAATTTAACCAACTTCCTGATAATGCCAAAGAGTTAATAATCACATAAAGTTTCCCAAAATGGAAATAATTAAAAGTCCTTTATAATGCATTTTAACTCATAGCTAAACTAAATATAATGTATATTTAGTTGAGCTATGAGCTAGTAGGTAGATAGATGTCTTTCAAAATGTAATATTCATAATTTATAAAATAATTAACTATTATTGTACCCTATCTTTGTATTAACTAATTTACTGTTTCTTATAATCGATATCTGATATTCTTTTAATAGCCTTAGATCGAGCCATAGATGCTAAACAAACAGATCATTATTATTATTATTTCTGGATCTAAGTCTTCTTTCCTTTTAACTGGTACTTTCCTCAACTTGATATAAATGGTTCTGACGTAATTAATAGTATATCCTATCGATTTATAATATTCACTTTCAATGAAACATTTCTTTATGCCTTTCTCTAAATCTTCGACCTCAATTACAACTTTTATTCGTTTCAGAAGTCCTGCTACAAATAATTTAATATTTGAAATCAAGATAAATATCACCTAACGTACGTAAAGTTTAATCTAACCTGAGAGACACGTTGTATTAAAGTTTCAATATCTTGCACATGTTCCTATATTTGCGTGCTCCAAAATTCTGATAAAACAGTTTATGTGAAACATGATAGTTCACACACCTCTGGCGATCGCCATGTATGACGGATATGGTCTAATTTCAATAGGAAGTATTGGGCCATGCTAATTTTAGAAAAAAATTTCTTAAGTCTTAAGAAGTTATCTTGTTTACGAGAAACGGCCTACACACATACATATACAGGATGTTTAACAAAGAGGACCTTTTTTTTGTGTAAATTTGATCACGGCCCCGGCACCTTGAGGAAGCATTTGCGGATATATGGTTATATGAACTTTTTCTACATATTTTTGCATGTAGAATCTGCATCAGAAGCTTGTAACCGGTATTTCCGGCGACCCTGTATACAGACTTTTCTTTGATATTTGAATTAAACATGTTGTGAAATGGATTTCTGTACTTTTTTTTATAATGATTAAGAAAACATTTTTGTTCGGTTTAAAGGTAAATTCAGACCTGAGGGTGCTCACTCTGCATTTTTCAGGCATGCAATTTTGAACAGGCACGTGCAGTTTTAACGCAATGCCTTTAAATTGCACCATCTCTCACACTTGTGGGTTTTTATAGAAATAGTGAATAGAAGCACGTACTATATAAAACAGTTGGTACTATATTTTTAAGTCTTTTTAGTTTGTTGTGTGGCAGTTCGACTGGTAGAGCGCCAAAAGCTAATTGTAATACAGCTAATAATATATAATATACCTAATAATATAAAAATAACAACACAATTTTAGATTTGATAAGTATATTTATTTATTTTGTAGGTACTGTAGCCATACCAATTGCATTTCTAGGGAATTTCGCGAAACTGCATGCTTCTCTGGGGGAAAATAGAAGCAGCCTGCATTTTTAACGCATGTGTAAGAACTTATAAGTGTGAATAGGACAATGCATGCATTTTACATGCTGCGTTAAAAACGCAGAGTGAGCACCCTCAGGTGTGAATTTACCTATAGACAAGAATATTTGATTCGTCTTTAAATGACATTACACAGTTTAATGTTTAAAATGAAGACTTACCTGTTTATAATCCAGCGAATCAGTAATTAAAAGAAACAGTACAACATCCAAAGTTACTCTGACTAAAATTAATAAACTGGTTAAGTATCCGAGCGGTATTATAATTACGGTTAATATGCACTTATTTAACAACATGAACTCGTATATGTAGAAATTGACAGTCTTGATATATTTACAACTATTTAACTGGCACTATATGTAACACTAAATATTCACAAGTTTAAAAATATGTACACACAAGTTCTTCGGGAGAGCAGACTGGGAACGTTGGGAGATTGGTATCAGGGGGAGGATTCCCCTTAGGTCAGCTTTCCATTTTCCCTTGCTTCTTTGCTCCTATCTGAAACAAAAAAAGGAATGAGTTTAGTGGACAATTCAATCAAATGAAGGATATGTGTTTTTTTTACATTATTATATTATGTTATCTATAATGGATCAAACTGGGGAAATGTTACAATAACAATCTGGATTAGTAGTTTATTTTTAATTCGCTTGCGATCGATGTACCTCGAGCGTTGGGAAGTTTTTATTAGTGGAACTTTTCAATGTACTCTGTTCAACACACTCAAATCGTGTGAACAGTCTAGGATGTTCTTTATTTTTCGACCTTGAAAATTTTTACAGCGCTCCTTAGAATTGTTAATTTGATGAAAAAATGACTTTTTTTTAAAGATCGACTAATTGAACGGCATGTAGTTATAAAAAAATAAATTAATAGTTAAAAAACACGCTTTTATAAATACTGCACTAAAAAGTAAAAAATAGTCATAGAACCTGTTCTGTCTGTCGACCCCGTAAGGACCTTAGTGTAAACCGTGTTTGTAATTAAGTATGTGTAAGTGTTGCCTGTCGCAGTTTGTTATTGTCGAATGTCCAATAGCAATGCAGATAGATGCAGGCGGACCACGTGGTTGATCATGTTTGCGCTCATTGCATCTTGAAAATGAATAAATTCTAAAAACGTAGCGTTTATAAAACGTCTATGTGGATAATAGTGAGTTGTGTAAACAGCGAATTAAAGACAACAGGGGTTATCTTTCTTCAAATGTCTCGTTCATTTCCTTCAGAGGGTAAAGTGAACTTGTTCAGCAGGATTTAAGCCTAGAATCTGATGAAGCGGATTTTTAGGAAGATCTGGCGATGACACGTGCGTGTCAACAAAAAGTAAGAAAAAACACGGAATAAGTGGAAACTGAAGGAAATGAAAAGTTCCATGGATTGCTTACAGAGTTGCAAATTATTTTAGAATGACCCCAATGAAAGGAAAGCGATTATTTCATTCGTCTACCTTGGCTTCAGCTCAGCTCTAGTGGTCCAATAGAAGTAAGATTGTGTAAAGCTAATTTTGGTTGCGGATGATTCAAAGTTTAAGTCTTGTCTTTATCTCACCCAGAGTTATTTATGATGAAAATAGCAAAAATTGATGTGTGACCTTGAGAGCATCCCCCCCCCCAATTCTCGATGATATAACGCGTAAATGATGAGCCGGACGTGCCAATCTACACCGGTGGTTCAAAAATTGACTGTGGATTAGGAGTTAAGGTCTACTCAGAGGAACTAGATCTACATTCGACAATACCGCTAGGCACACATACCATTCTATTCTAGGTGGAACTAGTAGAGATTCTGCAAGCGATAATAGAAATCACAAATGCAAAAGTCAGTAGTAAAACAGTCTATATATCAACGGACAGCAGAGCGATCCTGCTAGTCCTATATCACTGTAGGACAGACTCCGGGCTGCTTCTGCAAATTAGAAAAACCCTAGATGTGCTTGCACAAAACAACAGTGTCCAGCTCCGTTGGGTGAAAGGACATGATGGAATTCAGCGTAACGAGAACGCCATGTATGGTCCGAAACCTGCAACAGCGCTCTCGGATTCAGTCCGCAGTTCCCTGTTAAAGAAGTATATATCCAAACGCCACGCGGAGTGTTGGTATGGTCTAAACCAGCTAGACATAGCAGACTGGCTTAGGCCACACCCAGTCGTAAATTAGGTAAACACTCTCTTCAGATAACCAGGAGTAATCTGCGTATCTATGTCGAATTACCAACTGGACACTGCAGATTAAACAAACACCTTCATACACTGGGCGTTGCGTTATAGACAACCTAAGAAGTGTAGAGGGTGTAATCTGGATAACGAGAATGCCGTGCTGCTCTCTCAACGAAAAGAGGATTTATACTGGACCCAATATGGCCAGGTGGCGCCTTTTCAAATGCATCACAAGTGTCGGTTGACTTGAGGAATGAGGGGCTCGGTGGACATGCCGCCACCTACGGGTAGCACAATGGGCCCACCCATGAGGCCTGAGTACGTGAGCGCAAGCCCCTTCAAACAATCCAGATATAACGCTAGTAAGTACATCCGTGTGAATTTGGAGATACTATCTTTTGATGCCTCAGTGTTACTGATACAACAATTCTCTTTAACTATGTCAACTACAGCTTTTCTCCTAGCGAAGCCTTCTTCATTCTGTATCTGACGATGTAGTTGTTTATTCTAGATCATTTAACTTTGTTTGCTGCTGCTCGCAACAAAATTCAACGATTGATGTAGTACCGCTCATAGTCTCAAATTTTGCAGTACCGTATTTCGTATCTTACGGATCCTATCTTTCCATCCTCCTTGTATGGTGTGCTCCAATAGTTGATAATTGCTATTTTGCATAGGATTCAAAAGTATGACAACTTTAGTTCTCTATTTCAAGATTGCTTTGTCTATATATGCAACATAGTGTTACATGTTCTACGCCCAGATACATCTATGAGCATTCCCTCTAAGTTCCATGTAGAAATAACAAAGAACAATTAGGTTACTTAGTTCGGCAATCATCCGAGAGATGGCGCAGCATCTAGAAACATCTAGAAAGATACAGAACTACTTACTCAAGAGTATAAAAGCAGAGAGAGTAGCCACGCACAGGAGAGTACAGTTCAAGTGAGCAGAGTAGTACAGGTCAAGGAGTAAGTGATCAAGAGACTGAATAATTGAAGTATACTACTCAGTGTTATATTAGTGATGTAATTAGTTGTTGTAATTAGTACGTATATTAATAAATTAGTGTTTAGTGTTACCCTGGAACCCACGATACAGGGTGTTTACACGTAACACTAGCTTTGTGTGTCCTGCTGCTATTTGGTAAATCTAGGAAATTCTAAACACACGATGATAGCACCATAATGCCTCTAATCGTTTATAGACAGATTTTGTTAATGTCCAGGTTTCCATACCGTACAAAAACACCGAATACAAGCTAAGAGACGACGCGCGACGGCGTTTTTATTGTACCGATTTGAAGAAGTATTACATTTAGCAACTGCAAATTTGAGTAATTCACCGACATTTTTAATTACCTAAAAATATTTAAAAAACAAATAAATATACATAATATCATTATAATTTATTTATGAAAACACGTTTTATGCAAGCAATGCACCGTTTATTATACTGCCTATATAAGGTGTACATGTAAGCTTAGATAAGGAGTGATAAGACGTTTGTGACATTATTATTATCAGAATATTTTTACCACAAAGTTGTTTCACGCCAAAAACAGTTGTGTTATAGTTAGATAAAACAATGAAATTTTATGAGAATTATGTACATATTTAGTTCTTATTGTGTATTATAAAGGGTAAAAAATATAAATATAGTGCTCATCAAAAGAGAGAACATTCCCATAAAATGCTATCTAAAGGAGCTAAATCCTTTAGGTAAATGTGAATGCAAAAATGCAGTTTTTAATTAATATTCTTAAAACGGCTAAAATTTGTGATCATCACGGGATGTTGGTGATAAGATTATGTAAGTCCTCTAAGTGGTAGTGTTTAATCGACTACGGGGTGTTTTCTTATCCGGCACGGTTTGGCCTTTTTGATCAGAATTTTAGAAAAATCAGTTTTCTACATAAAAAAGGTTCTTATTTCGATAATTACAGTAGTTTTCAAGAAAGTCGTGTTTAACGTTATTAACTTAGATTTGAAGTCGTTTGAAGTTAAACAAAGTGTTGACGTGAAAGTAGAATAGCGAAGATATGGTGAAAAATGCAAAAATCGTGAGAACTAATCTCTACCCACTGTGGGTAAAATCAGCCAGTGCAACCTCAGGAAAAGCTAACTCTTTTGAGACGAATCTGGGGCAACATTGACGTACGCATCGGTGTCCGAATACACACTTAAAGCGGATCCAAGTCGTAGAGAACATCGCAGGAATGACAACATCTTCAGAGAACCAAAGTATACGCCAGAAGATGAACCAGGAGCGGAGGAAGAAGCTATATTCCAGTGCCGAAGTACATGGCAATCCTCTGGTTAGACAGACAACGGACTACGATCTTATTGACGCTCTGAGACACAAAAGGTCGAAGCTTCAGATCCTGGACAACGTCAGATATGTATGGTTCAAAACACCGATGGATAACGTAGACCTATCATGGAAGAAAAGACAAAGATTGACATCATCCAAACCCGCTCCGATCGTTAAGCCACCAACGGCTCGATCTCCGTCTCTATTCCCTAGCCTATGCAGATGTGAACTGCTAAGACGAGCTAAGGCCGTACCCATCTTCGAGGTACATCATGTCCCACCACAACACCATCAGACAATCCGACGGCATGGCAGCGTTTGCCCCTCCGTGTGCCTCTGTCGTACCATACCAAATTCTCAATCTCATCTGTACAAAGCGACTTCTAGCCACGGCAGATGATAACTATCGGGAGCAGGAATCTGGCGAAGAAAGAAAATTCAAAACAAGGAAAACGTCAAAGGCCTTTGCCAGGATTATGGGACGGTGGAGTAAGCCCAAGCCTACAGCGATGCGTCAAGGACATACAGTGATTACATTCACCAAGTCAGTACCAAGGTCACGTCTTCAACAAGGATACTTTCGAATATAATAATTGTTCCACACGCCTCCAAAAACTTTTCTATTCCGAACCAATCAGTGAGCTCTATATATGCTGAAGTGTGCTCGCATCCGTAAGTCCCATGTCTCTGTTGCCTATTACATAGTTTACAAGTGCGAAGGGGACAGAGAACCCCTCGCCATTGTTCGAACTCACTCCAGTATATGTATAGAGCCCATTGGCACCAACATTTCTATTGTTTCGAAAATTTCTGGCATATTTCTTATTTCACGACACGCATTTTCTACTCGATGCCGAATATGTGTTTATTATTATCAGCTACTGAATAAATCAATGTATGTCAGATAAAAGTCCCATAGGATGATCTTCATTTTGGGGCGTTGCAGAAAGGATAAAAACTACTTGTGCAATAATTAAGTAACTTGAAAATTAATGATATATTGCTATAATGTAAACTACGACATTAGTATTGTTGATGTCATATGTATTGGATTTCATACTAAACGATATAGTTCTTATATTATATCAACCGATGACAGATAAAAAGAAAAGATTAAATCCTTATTACATTTTGTTCCTTTACAATTTTATCAACTTCGTTTGGCAGATATCTGGGGCACTGCAATCAGAAAGAAGATAATTATTTCACCGGGTTTTTGCAACTTTAAGGGAATACCCGAACCTTGTAGTTGTTTAATATTTTTTTAAATCTTAATATTTATCGGTTACCAAAATTCCTTCGTGTTGTGGTTACGTTGTAGAGTTAGACTAGCAATCTTTTCGCATCTAATTGCACTTATTTTTTAAGCTTTCGCAAAAATTCCAACAGGTTATGTTATTTGTAATTTTATATTTACTTTTAACTTGATTTGTACGTTTTATCAGTTCATTTAAACCAAAGTTGTTAGTTACAGCGCATACAGCTTATAGTCGGGGAGCCCTCCCTGGCTGTACGTGCACCCCCCCTCCCGATTCTTGGGGACAATGTTTTTCATAAAGTAAAGCCTAAGGAACAATTTAAGACATGCCCTAAAAGAAAAACTGGCTGTACTTTCAAAATGGCGGCCATATGTTAAAAAAAAAACTGTTGCCAATGTTGTCTTTGTCATTTAACACAAAAACTAACAAATATGGACAAAAACTTTTTTCACAAAAAATAACGTGCATAAAATTTTCTACAATCATGTTCCTATACAATATTTTGATAGGAGTTACCATTTTCCAGATAAATGAGTCCAAAATTAATAAAACATAGAAATTCATATATCGGTAAATGACTTAGAGGAAATAACTGTGGCAATTATTGTAAGGCGTATAATATAACTTTATATTATGAACATAACAAAAAATAAAATAAACTGAAAAAAAATTAATAATAATAATAATATTATAATTTGCAGACATTTATCTCGAAAACAGTAACAATGGTATCTGGAAAATGGTAACTCCTATTCAAATATTGTATAGGAACAAAATTGTAGAAAATTTTATGCACTTTGTGCGTTTTGTGCAGAAAGTTTTTCTCCATCTTTTTTAGTTTTTGTGTTAAATGACCAAAACAATATTTGCAATTTTTTTTAAACGGACGCCATTTTGAAAGTACAGCCAGTTTTTCTTTTTGGGGACATGTCTTAAATTGTTTCTTAGGCTTTAATCTTTATGAAAAACATTGTCCCCAAGGATCGGGGACAATGACAGTTAGGGTGGGCTCTCGTAGTATTACGTTTTATATTGAATTTTATATTTTATTTTAAGAGTTGAATCATTTATCCTATCCAAATATTGTATAGGAACAAAATTGTAGAAAATTTTATGCACTTTGTTTTTTGTGCAGAAAGTTTTTCTCCATCTTTTCTAGTTTTTGTGTTAAATGACAAGAACAATATTTGCAAATTTTTTTTAAACGCCATTTTGAAAGTGCAGCCATTTTTTTTTTTGGGGACATGTCTTAAATTGTTCCTTAGGATTTAATCTTTATGAAAAACATTGTCCCCAAGGATCGGGGCGGGGGGTGCACGGATACTTAGGGTGGGCTCCTGTAGTATTAGTAATGTCTGGCTAAAAAGAGTGATTATTTTCTCCGATGTGTCCCCTAAGTGGAAAATTTTAGAACTGAAATTATTATAAGATATATGTTTGTATATTACAAACGGTTTGTTACAAAAAACGACTACATGATCTTACGAACATGATCTGCGTTAATAGTACTAATATGTAAAATAAGTTCACAGTTATTGAAAATCATTAGATCAATTATTTTTTGTGAGTGTAGTAATTTCAGTTGATTCAGTTATTAATCGCTGAAAGTTATGTCACGCAGTGAACCAAAATGCTTTCTAAAGATCCATATTAAGATCACTTAATATGACAATGTTTTGGTTTGGAGACACTGTGAATTAGAGGAAAGCATCAATATGTTGCAAAAATGTAACATTATTTGTGGATACCTTGTATATAACACCAAATAGAAAACACAAACACAGCATATAGTGGACGATCCTCAAATCCAAAGCCAGCTCTGTTGAGAAGAGGATTAGACATTTGAAGAAACGCAGATCTATTACCCAGTAACATTGCCAGTATCGGAGCTGGAGATCGAATCCAGTACACGATAAGCTGTGTAACTAAGCGCGTTCGCCACACAATATGCTTTAGCCCTTGTAAGGTTCCATTTCCAGTAAATATTTATAAACAGCTTTCTTGAAACACTTCACCTGTCTAACGAGACGTTAACAATATTTTTTTGTTTCATCAGGCAGTACATTGTAGAATTTTATACACGAGTAAATTGGAGACTTTTCTGTCAGAATAAGTCTATGCTGGGGAAAATTATAGTTTAATGTTCTCGTTTGATAATTATGAACATGTTTATATTCATCAAATATTTCTTTATTTTTATTTAAGAAGAACCAGCATTCATAAATATACATGCCAGTGACTGTTAGGACACCAGTTTCTTTAAATTTTCCACGACAGGACTCCTTATACCCAAGATTTTGTATTGTTCTTATTGTTCTTTTTTGTATCACAAAACATCATTAACATTGGAGCAATTTCCCCAAAAGATTACACTATATCTTAATACTGACTGAAAATTTGCCTAGTAAATTGTTTTTGAAACTCCAGAGTTTATATATTGTTTTAAAACTCTAAGTGTGTAGTTGATTCCATTTAATTTTTTGAATATATTCAGTTATATTTGTTAATGCTAAGTTTTTATTATCTATTACGTTTCCATGGGAGTTTCCGCACACTAACAGATTGGTATCACCTGCATAGCTTACTTACTTGCATTGCTGTTTGTGGGTATAATATTTTTCTGAGTGTGTCGTAGTAGAAAGAGTAAAATGTTTTGTTATAGTTCCCAAATGCACAAAACATCGTAGAGAGAGTCCACATTTGTCAGAAACGTCGAGGTGGCCATTTAATGGGTATCGCGTTTCACGTCTCGTTAGACAGGTGAAAAATCCAGACTTTCTAATTAAATTGTTCAATCATTACAAAAACAAATCGGCTACTTCTTGCTGGAACGCCCATTGTTAACAATGAATATATATGTATAAAATTAACGATTTTAGTTCAAAGTTACAGATAAAATAATAGGTCATCATACTTGTTTAATAATATTTACGATAACAACGTACAGGCTTTATCTGTTGTAACCTCATTAAATTTAAAAAATCATATACGAAGTGATAAATTATGTCAATAATTTAAAATCAACGATGGAATGGTAGACCCTAAAAGGTAATATTTTGCATTTCAACTTGCAAAAGTAGGCTAATAGTGAGTCTTGCTTTCAATGAACGAACTTTCGTAGAAATCATTTATTTAACTGTAGAATTTTCTAAGTGATAAATAATGACTGGTTAATTGTTTAAATCCTTTATTGTAAAAGGTAGATACGCCTAGTTTTAACATAAATTAATCGCTTTTTCCAAGATAATTTAAAAGATATATTATATAAATGAAAGTAATATCATCGTGAAACTGATACTCTGGAAATAGTAAATCATTTGCAAATAACGATTAATAATAAAATTTAACTGAATTAATGGCATAGAATTTCCGGGAGTTTTTATTTGGTTTTATTTAGCTTAACGTTCTAGTAGTGTTTAACCATAGCTAGTCCACCACTCAATTAACACTTGCACAATAGGCTACTACACAACAACCATTCCCTGAGACATTGCCCGTCTGCCGCAGCTGAAGCAACAGTCGTGTTGTATCACTTAATTGCAGACTACTGCCACCATCTCATTAAAAACGCTACTAAACGTCCATACCTTGATTCGAACCTGGGACCAATCAATCAAACAAATTTATTTATATTAAATGATACACACAACGCAACAGCTTCGTGGTAATTGAAAGACTGCGGAGTAAGGTTGGGAGAGAAGTTTTGTTTCAGATTTTAATTTTTTTTTATTTCTTAATTTACAAGCTTACGGTAGCACAGTGTTATTTTTCTGACCTTTTAGGGACAAAAATCTGCCTATCCAACAAATCTTAACGGATTCGAGGATATATGTTTTTAATTTAATTTAATCGGCGTATTACGACAAGTGGAAGATTCGGATCAACCAACGCGCCGACAAGTCGAAGTCGATTCTATTCAAGCGCCGTTTCGATCGGGGGTCACCAAATTCCAATCAAACGGTGCGTGAAGTATCTGGAGGTTAACTTGGATAAGCGATTGACGTTCAACACCCACGTTAATGAGACTGTACGCAAGGTCTACTTCATGTCCAGGAGTCTGTATCCGCTCCTGGTGCGGGGTAGCGGACTCAACGGGACAATAAAAAGTTGTTGTACACGATGGTAGTCAAGCCGGCCATCACACACGCGGTGCTGGTGTGGTGCAGCATCCCGGCCACGACAATGCGAAAATGACGAGTATTAGAACACAAATTTATGTGCCTCACTTCAGACTGACTCCCTCAGAGATCTCTATGCACGTTGCCACGACATAACTCTAGCGGACTACGTCCAAGAAACTTTTACCAATTCAAACTGGGCGGTAGTCCGCTAACCCGCAATATAACCCGAATCAGAGAGCATAATGCCATACTTTTCAATATAAAATACCATACCAGGCGTTGCCTATCTTTCGGCAACTCCCTTAGCCACACTTCCTCCTACGACAACTTACCTCTACCCCTAGTCTTTATCTTTCCTCAACTTTACAATCCCTCTTTCCCCCCCTCTTTATGTTTGCACAATTTTGTTTTTTTTTGTCCTTTTTGTTCTCTTTTTGTTTTTTCTAAATCCCCTCTAGGCCAAAAAATTCTGATAAATCCTAATTTTTTAAACCACAGCTTTTAACCACTCTACCTTCCTTGTCGGTCATCAGACCGCAAAGTTGTCATTCATTCGAACGCGTTTTTCGTTTAATTCTGCTTTCCCGTATCAACGATTATAAATTTTGTGAGTGTAGTGCCAGTGCTAGTCTTATCAAGTAGTTTTACGCTCATATGAGCACATTTTTATTTAGTAACCCAATTTTAAGTCTGCCTGCGGCGGACAGATGCCCTTAGCTATTACAACATTGTCGTCAAGCCGAACCGGACCTGCCTCACCCAACCACACATTCACGACGGCCATGTACGTCGTGGTGAATGTGTCGGGTCGGGCTCCGGCTAGGCACATATTTGTATCTCAAACAAAAATAGATACTTTTTGAATTGAATTGATCGGCGAAGTTAAGGCACGCCGGGCGAGTCCGGTACTTAGATGGGTGACCGTATCTCATCTCGTCGTCCTGGTTTAATGGTGGAGTAGCATTAGCTAAACTTCGCCAGGACGTTAAAATAAATAAGGCAATTAAAATAAAGTAAAGGAATAAAAATTAAAAAAATAATATTTTACTTTAACAGCAGGAACACTTTTCGTCATGACCCTGATTATTGTAAAGTTAAGACGTAGGTGGGTGATGGCCTAAATTGCATACATTTTGCGATAAGAGCTTATATACATATTGGCACATGCGGGCACGCTTGCAATTCCACACGCAATGTTTGTTAACGAAAATTAAACATGGATGTACAATTAACATGAGACCGAAACTCGTGTGTTGTCATGAGTTATTCTCGAGATGGGTAGTGCAATAACAGAAGGAATTCTATTTTGCATAAAGACGACGCCAGCCACCAGAGTCAGGTGCTTTTACGAATACACCACAGACGAAATTAACAGAAAACTAAAAATGAGCTTTCTTTTCATCACAGTACTGTTATAATTTGTACCATTAAAATCTTAAAATGCATAGAAAGTTGACCTTAAAAGGGCCGATATTGCAACAAATCTGTTCAGGATTTAGGCGAAAGTAGTTAGTTTATTTCATCCTATACGTAGTAATTTAGGTAGACCGAAAATTATGATGCCCGACCCGGAAGATGAAATATTAGTTCGCATTGCAGATGGTCCATAAACTAGTTCAAGACGACTATCTGTAACTGCAGGAATCAGTAAGACTTCCATTTTAAAAATGTTGCATAATTTAAGTTATCAATTACTGAATAACAATTTTTAAAAAGAAATTAAAAACTTGACAAAACGACTTAATTAATATTTTTCATAAATACAACTTAAAACCGTACAGCGAGTGGTTATAACGACAAGTGAAAACCCTATTCTGAAGCTAAAAGCCCTTTCCAGTTATATTTATAATGTACTGTTTACACTAATTTATCAAATATTTTTCTGAGTATTTTATCTATGAGTCAGACCCCCCTGCCCGTTTTGGCGCTAGCCGTCCCAGAAAATATTCAAAACCCCCAAACATTTGGGGGTTTTGGGGGTGGTTTGAGGGGGTTACATTGAGAAAAAAATGTTGGCACTCACAGAGACTATTTTTTGGTACAAAAATTACAAATCTGAGAAGGTGCCAACATTCTTTTTTGAAAAGCACCAGTTTTGGCCAAAAGTCCAATTTTTGACAGAAAATCTGGAAAATGGGCAAGCAGAAAATGTTGGCATATGGTTTTCCAGCAATGAGTATTGACAATGAAAATTTTCCGCCTGGTCAGAAACTGTTATAATACGTTCTAATTTTGACCATAATTGATGTCGCCAGTGCTGCCAATTGCACGGAGAAAAAATGTTGGCATATATCGAATGTTGATCGCCAAGATACCCTCTTCAACTAACACCAAGTCCCAAAGTGTTATACTCTGTTCCACAATTGAATATTTTCTGAGGCGGCTAGCATCAAAACGAGCAGGGGGGAGGTTTGACTCACATAAGATAAAATACTCAGAAAAATATTTGCTAAAACATAACACCAATGCCAACATGTTATATCCCAGGCCCCATATATGACTATTAAGATAGTTTGAAAGTGATATTCGAAATAGACAAAATATTGACCACTCATTTGTCAATAGAATATTATTTACGCATGAAGCTACATTTACTCACCGAGGTATCTTCAATTTAAGAAATTTTTGGGAAGCTGAAAATCCTCATGTAAGGCGAGAACGATATTTACAACATGAGTCCAAAATCGATGTCTGGTGTGGAATCATTGGGAAGCATTTTCTAGGACCACACAAGATGCCAAACAAAAAAACGATACTATAATTTTTAAATATAAAATGGCTACTTCAATATTGTGGACTGTACAATAATTTAGAAAACAATCTTCAGTCTACCACATTGAAGTAGTCATTTCATATTTAAAAATTATAGTCAGATCAGATTATTAACGGAAGCGATGAAGTGCATTGAACCATTTTTATTCCAGATTTTTTTTGATAATTATTTAAGGTTTCAGTCCACCATATTGAATCTACCATCTTGTTTTTGCAAATTTTTAACATCTGATTTGTAATCAGCAATGATCGGAATATAAAATTTCACATCAAAAACTTAAAGTTTGTTCTTTCTTACAAAATTAAATCGAAATTAAATATAATACGAACCTGCCTTACGAGTTTCTCATTTATTTTAGCATAATAGAATACATGTATACATATTTACAACTAATAATGTATGCATATTTTAATAAATCCTTGTAACGACGCACCTGAAATTAAACCCAAGATTCCGATCACTGGTAATCAGCGAGTCCAAAAACAGATTAATTTTAGTGTACGTATAGACTAAGAGCTGGCGGCCGCGGAGGTACTACGATATTACCTCCGGCTGGAATTTTGACAAGTGGTTGGGGAGACCATCAGGAAGTGCCATCTGCAAGGATTTTGCTCAAAACCCCTGCAAAGGACACGCCAGACGACTCAAAAATGAAAAAATGTTTGCTCAAAAAATGATCATACCTCCGGCTGAAAATTTGCACATTACCTGTTTGAAGGTCACAGATAACGTATGTAAATTTTCAGACGCCTAGGTCGCTGCCAAAGGGGTGTCAGACGCCCTCAAAGTTGTCATTTTTTTTTTCAAAATTTTTTTTTTCCTTACCTCCGTCTGACGTTTTTACAAATTATCCTAGAGACAATTTTAAATACATATGTGCTTGTTCCACTTATAAGGCGATCGTGAAATGTAGTGTCTAGGAATCTACGTATCACTATCGCGTTTACTTTCAGATATTCAGAATGTGTTAAATGAACTACTCATTGTACTAAGTAATAGTATAACTACATCGTTCCTCTTTGATAAAAAATAATACTTGCTTGAAACCTCTTGCATATTGATTTTTGATAGTTTAACAAGATTAACATTTTTATTTTTATTTTATTCACACGGAACATCCTTTACTTTTTATGTATATGTGCTAGAAACTTTTCCCTTGAATTGGCTTTCTTTTATAACGTATAGTGACTCAACCAGTATTTCATTAAATTTAAAAGATGTTGAAACAATATTCAGTAATTTAGGCAGGAATTTCGCGATATTTCAGGGGGATTTTGCAACCTACCTCTGTAATTAGACACCCCCCATTTCAGCACTTATGTAATCTTTATTATTATTAAAATATTCCATAACCATAAAAATGTCTACACACGGCAAAATGTTGGAATCAGCCTTAACGTATCCATTTTCTAGAGAACACGTATTTTTATGTATAAAAAATAACAGAACAGAAATAAGTTAAATAATGAAAAATAACACCTCACCTGCACATTGTACAACGAAATCTCCCAAGGAACAATTTTAGTTTCTTCAATTTATACAAGGGTGCTATAAAACTATTTATAAAATGCCTTGAAAAATCTATTTTGCTGTAACAATATCCTCAATACCATCATAAAGCGACTTGTAGACTAAAAGGGCCCACCCTCATGAAGGTTGTTAAGGCCCTTTTAAATTCCATCATAAAACTCCTTAGTGAGGCATAGTGCTGACCTTGAAAACCTTGTTCGGGCCGTTTTAAAACCTTTCTTAAAACCTATTTTAAAGCTGTCAGAAGCTTTTCTATTAGCTTCCTGCATTTCTAGAAAACACCTAGAAGGCTACCTTAAAACTGGTTTTTAAAACCATATTAGAACTGAGAAGCTATAAGAATGTCCACGAAGGAATCCAAATAATTTTATTATTGCATTTATTTTTTCTAAACTGATTTAAGCAAACACACCATCAGACTTATTGAAGATAAAATGGAATTTGAAATGTATAAAGCGTAGAGCACTATAACCTCTCTAAGGCCGATTTAAAAGGTAATAAAAGCCATCAGGTGTGACAAAAAAATTAAAACCAACAGCAGTTTATCGTTAAAACTACATAAGAAAGACCCAAAAAACAAGAGCCCCTCAGAAATAATAATGATTTTAATATCCATACAAAATTTGCATAGACACGTAATCAGCAAATTTAAAAAAGTGGGCTGCTTCTCGGTTCCCACGGTAATTTTCAGTCGTTTCTTGTAATTCTACCTTAATTTGCTAACGAAAACGTGATAATTATTGATCATTATAATTGTGAGATTGACCTTGAATATTTTTATATAACAACAAAAACATGGCCGGCCAACTAAAAACCTAATTTTCATTTTACAGTCCTTTCCAGTGTTGCCAGCAGGGTTGATAAAAAGCACGATTTTTTCAAAAAAATCAAAAATCATGATTTTTTTGATTAAAATCAAGATTAATTTGATTTTTTAAATTTCTTAACCCATTACTAAAATAAATAAGTGGAAGTAAAAATTAACTTGTACTTCTTGAAAATTGTGTTCGTTTTCTTGCTTAAGTTTGAAGTTATCTGCGTTTACTCAAACTTTATTATAATATTATAAAAAATGCTGTAGAAATGACCATAAGCTTTGTACTGTGGTGTAAAAAGGTAGTAGTATTGCATATGGAAGTACTAATAATCTGTTATACTCTTCGCAAAAACGAAGAGTATATAGTATATTGTATTTGATCGGCACCTTTCTAAAATCGTAAATATCGCTCGTAGAGAAAAATTTTTTATATCATTGTGTTAGTGAATGAATTCTGAACAACTTTCAAAATGTCCGTCTGTCCGTCCGTCACGTTTCTTGTAAGCACGATAACTTAAGAAAGACAAATCCGATTGTACTGAAATTTGGACACTAAGTTAGTGTTAACTAGGGGAAGAACCCTATTGTTTTTTTAACAAAATCAATCAGTAAATAAAAATGTTATTAATGATTTAAATTTGAGAATTTTTTATTGATTTTTATGTTTTTATAAAAATTCACATTTTTTACGTGTTAGGTGGTTCTTACGCTTTTGACTCGGAATCCAAAGGTCCTAGGTTCAAAACCCACATGGGATATGGTTTTTTTTATTTTTACTTTATTTTGCACTGAGTTTTTCACCAACTAAGTTCGTTCTTATAGAATGTGTAACAATTATATAAAAAGTTTAGTAAACCGGCGAAGAGTACGTTTTTAGCTTGTTTTTTAGTTACGTTTATTAAAGTTTTTCTGCGTTACCTTTTTTATATTTTTTTAATTTAGAAAATAAATACAAAAGAATATAATAAAAATCTTTGAAAAATAGTAACTTTGTAAATGCTTGATTTAAATCACTGATTAAAATTTAAAAAATCACCTGATTTAAATCGTGATTTAAATCAAGATTTAAATCCGCTCAACCCTGGTTGCCAGGTCTAGTGAAATTTCACTAGATCTGGTGTTTTTTTTTAAATCTAGTGATTTAGTGAAAACTTTTATGAAAATGCCCATTTTCAATGATTTTTGAATCATCCAATTTATTGCCCTCTACTGGTAGGTAGACAAACATTAAATTCGAGTTGCGATCCATTTAATACAAAACTGTTCACGTTAATCGCTACCACGGTCAGTAAACTCTACGGTTACCTCGATCAGCAGCTCTTAGACGAGGGAGACGCGCGGAGGGGAGAATCGAATGAAAGAGCCAGACATATCTGATTTCCGTGCAAAAGACACATACAAAGATGCCTGTAGTGTCTACAGCTGACGTAGACTGTAGACCCTAACAGAATCTCTTTCATTCGATTCCCCGCTCCGTGCGTCTCTCTCGTCTAAAAGCTGCTAATTGAGGTAACCGTATAGTTTATTGACCGTGAATCGCTACAATCGAATAGCCTGGGCTCGTTGCCCTCTAGCGGCTCGTAGACAAACAGTACTTTCTAGTTACAAACCATTTAATACAATACAGAGTACGAAGTCTGGCAACGAAATAATCAGATAGAGGACGCTCAAAGCTATGCTGTGCTCAGAGAGCTCAAGAAAATTACGTGTCCTACAGACCCTGCAACTTTTGAAAATTAAAGATGAGAGCTTTAATTTCAAATCTAGTGAAATTTTAGTAAGATTTAGTAACTTTTTAAAGCGTCGTCTGATAACTTTTAAAATTTTGATCTGGCAGCACTGGTCCTCTCATTAAACTATATATTCTAATAATGGTAATAACCTAGAACATTTACTCTAAATGAAGCCCTTTTAGTCTTTTTTGTATCACAAATAATTCCTTCCTTACAAAAATGCAAATGCACTTGGCGAAGATCACATGGACTTGATAAAAGCTGTAATAAAACGTTTGGGACGTTGACATTTGATACAAAAAACTTAAAACTTAACCTCAAAATAATTTGTATGTGTGTGTGTGTTTTAACAGTCCTTTTAAAATGGCCACTCTTTTTTATTTTCTTCCACCTTTCCAAAAAAGACTTAATTACACATCAGTAAGTCGTGAAATGCTTTTAATTAACACACACACACACACACACATGCATCAACGACACTTCAGACAAACATATTGTTTATTATTTTTATAATAAATGTTTTATTGAGGTTTTGGAAAGTGTTTTATGGAATTAAAATTTGCCTTTTAGATTTATAGAGGCCTTTTTTTCTTCATAACGGTCTCATCACAACATTTATCAAGGATGTTTTAAGAGTCTAGTTTTGTAATGGCCTTTAATAAGTACTAATAGGCATTGAAAATGTCTAGTTTTAAAAAGGATTTAAAATGCATTTATTGCAAATATGTTAAAACCATAAAGAATAATTTAAAGCCTCTTTAAATCTAAATGGAATTTAGGACGTTCATAAAACTAATTAGCTTTATGGAGAGTTTTATGTAGGTTATGATAAATCCATTTCAAATACATATTATCCCAGAAGCAAATTAGCTTTATAATTAGGTCTTACAGAATGCTTTAAAACTTACCATATAAGAGCAAGTATACTTGAAGCCTAAAAGGCCTTAACTACAACATCAATAAAGCACATGACTATTTCCTAACCCTGACAAACCTTTCTTAAAACCTCCTCAAGTCCAAATGACTTTTAAATTGTTCCTTGTGCTCTTAAACCGTTGAGTGATAAGTCCTACCACTCGCTTAAACTGAATATAACCGCATAACTCATAGAACCAGTGGAGTGGTATTCGTGCCTTCGACAAATATATTACGAATTTGAAATCAAATATTAGAGTTAATATTAACGCTAGCGGCCTAATTTTTTCACTATATACTTAAAGAGTTAAATACTTACGGAAAATACAAAAATAAATTATAAAGTAAATATCACTAAATGAGCCCATTACTCATTCGATGTGCTTTGATTCTGAAGAATCTGAAGAAAGAAAAATAATTAAAAGAATATTTTTGGTGATGGGCAGATATATTTTTGTGTAATTTTTTATCTCCTAGATACCAGTTTGCTTCCACTGAATAAACGCCTTCCTGGAATCATCAACACCCCGTAGTTGTTGTAACTACTTAATTTATCTAGATCCTCGGACAAACAATAATCTCAATTTAATCTGTTCCACATTGCACCTAATTTCCCACTAGTAAACAATATAATCGGCCCAGTCTGTAATGTTGTAATCTACCATATTATTACTGTTGCTGTACCTTCAGGATATAGGACACGCCATTAGCCATTCAATGCTTAATTAATTGAACGTTTGACAAAACTATCGCCTGTTTACTCATTGTCATTATTTGTTTTTGTAGTTTCCGTCCTTTTGTTTCATAGACAACTGTTGATTAAAAGTGAAATCATTATTCTGTTTTAAATCATAATTAAATTTTATGGTCATAATTGCAGACATTGCATTGGATCTACAGATTGGCTCATGGTTACTTGTATTTTTGATATCATTATTTAATGGGCAATGCGATATGTAGCACATATTTTTGTACTAATTGTTAATATTATAACATGTTCTACCCCCAGAAACATCTACATGAGTTTCCTACAAGTTTTATAAGTAACAGAAACTAAGCTAGTT
Source organism: Rutpela maculata (assembly GCA_936432065.2). Classification (NCBI taxonomy): domain Eukaryota; kingdom Metazoa; phylum Arthropoda; class Insecta; order Coleoptera; family Cerambycidae; genus Rutpela; species Rutpela maculata. The sequence goes on along the minus strand of OW386291.2, from coordinate 13,557,087 downwards.
AGTTAGATTGGCAATCGGCACAGAGATGGCGCGCGGTGTTAGAATCTGGGAATTGCAAAGACCTTTCTAGAAGATTACAGAAGGAGGAGAGAACATTCTGCAGATGTCATCTTTGGGTACATAAAGGAGTGGAAAAGCCGAGTTAAGACAGTTTTAAGTACAGTTCAGATGGTCAGATAGTGAGAACAGATCAAGAAGTAAACAAAGTGATAAAGTGGCCGAAATATTGAATTATAGTATACAGTGTAATATTAGTGAAGTAACTAATTGTTGTAATTAGTAGTGTTCTAATTTTCGGATCCACGATACAGGGTATTTACAAAAGGGGTGTAGAACACGTAGCAATATTATATTCGATCTTTCCATCTGGTTTTTCCTGAACTATCAATCGTTCTACACTGTCTTCTCTTCGGTTAGTGCGGCCAAAAAAATGAGAGGACTTTTGGTACCCTAACTGTATTGGGCTATGTTATGACGTTAGTATGTTTTCGCAAGTGGTCGGTAAAGCCTCATATAACTGATATATTGCTGCACGAAGCAATTATCCAATGCCTAGTAGTTTTTGTGAATAATAAAATCACTATGCGGAACTTTTAAGCTAGCCACAAGTGAACGAAAGTTTGAGTGAATATACTGACACCGTCAGTCCCAAGTCAAATAGCCATAAATTTCTAAGAAATTGTGAATCATTTTGTGCCAGTCAATCTATACTGTTATCATCCACTGCATGTAGTTGAGATTGCGTCCTTTGAGGCAGGTGCCCGCCCTTGCCATGTTTGGTAGGCAGATTCTCATGAAATACATTATTAACCAGATAGGCTCTTGACCACGCTTCTATGCGTTTTGAACTTTTTACAATAAATGGTATTAATGAACTCTTGAATTTTCTTGTTTGAATGATTATCTTTAAGTTTAAGTCTCTCGCGTTTTCGTGTGTTAGGTCGACAATTGAATGTATTGGATCATCATAAGGTCCTTACCTCTATTATTCAGGACATCGATTAGATCAAGGAAACTAATGGGAGGAATTCTATAAAAGTAATTAAGAAATTAAAAAGAGATTAGAGTAATAAGCAGTCTATAAAGATAAGACAGGTGCATCGTAAGAAGGCAAACTGAAGAGAGCAGTAAGTAATCTACAGCAGATATAACTTCATCCTTTTCTCGCCTATTACAACACTCCGGTCAGTTCACAGTTTGTCCCATTCCACTTAAACACTTTATTTGCAGAGAGGAAAAAAAGTGATACAATCTTACTCAAAACAAAATTCTAGCCCTAATAGTGCCCGTAAATAATCTTCACTGTAATCCTTCCAGTAGTGATCAAGTACAGTTGTGGGGTTTGCTGTAACTGTCCTCCAAATTCATTATTCATTTATGTTTAAAGAGGTTGAAATCGGGGATGCAGCCGGCCATACCATTATATAAATATTGGTCATGTTTACTTATTCTTGAACCATGAGGTGCATTATCATTCAAAGAAACGTATACAAAGACTAGGTCAAAAGGAATTACACATTTCGCTATGTATCGAGCAGTGTACAGAATCTTGTTACTATTACATGGAACTCTGTAGGAATTCTCTACACTCTTGGTCGCAACTGAAGGTTGCATTCTCATGCAATGAAACATATACAAATAGGGACAAAGGAATGACATATTTCGCTATGTATCGAGCAATGTACAGAATTTTGTTACTAATACATTGAACTCTGTAGGAATTCTCCACACTTTCGGTCGCAACCGAAGCCATCCAAAATTACCTCTCAACGTCTGATGCGGACTAGCAGACTCCCATGTTGTGTTCACAGGTTGGGCTTATACTATTTTTTTAAATCAAAGTTATTTGTTTGGTGGTTTCCTTAGGAAACTAGGTGTGCCACCACCAGAAAATATCTTAGTGAGAATCGAACCCACTACTAAAAGGCCATAGCATCAGGTCTGGCCCATACTTCGACCTTTTCAGATAGTGTATTTTTACGTGTTTAGACCTCTTTTATAAACACCCTGTTTCGTGGATCCGGAAATTATAACATCAGGGTAATACTAAGCACTAATTTATTTACTTACGTACTAATTACAAAAAATAATTACCTTACTAATAATACACTGAGTACTATAATTCAATATTTCAGTCACTTTATCACTTTGCTTACTTCTTCTTTTATCTCACTGAACTCGCTTTTATCTAAACTGAACCGTCCTAACTCGGCTTCTCCATTCCTTCATATACCTAAACATGAGAGCTCTAGAATGTTCTCTCCTCCTGCTGTAATTTTCTAGTAGGCTCTCTACAACTTCCAGACTCTTGACACCGCGCGCCATCCAGAGATGGCAATCGACCCAGAGGTCGATTGCCAAACTAACTAACGAACTTAATTGTTTTCTGTCACGTATACACGGAACTTAGAGGAAACTCCCATAGATGTCCAGAGGGGTATAAAGCTTGTCTGCTTGTCACAGTATCTTTATTCGAAATACTAAATTAACACTGAAAAGAATATTAAGGACTTACAAGTTATCACCGCTGACACCGCATACAAAACACCCTACTTGTGAACTTTTTATCTTATATGAAAATAGATAGATATAATAAAGTCTTACTATTAACGTACAAGAAAACTACACGAGTTACTTCAAATTAGGCTTGATATCACTAATTCTTCCACTACTTTTAACTAAATATCCTGCAAAATTACTTTTTGTCACAAAATACGACCAACAGCGCTTTGCCAGCTAAGGGAGCAGCATGAACTTTATGGTTTGGATGAGGATAAACGGCACCCCTCTTTGCCTGATTGCCTAGATTCCGGCTGGAAATGGTCCACACAAGTTTCATTATCAGTTGTTACCATTCCCGTTTAAAAGGATGGCCTCCCTATCTACAGTATAACAGTTTCAGAGGAATATTGACATACTGAAATATATACAATATGGGGCAAACGTCGTCGATAGCGACGATTTTTAAAAAAGTCCATAGTAATTGTTTTGGATATAAGAGGAGAAAGAATAGTACAAAATAATTGTTTTGTTTCAGTCCAATACAAAGGGATTTTTTTATCACAGGGAAAAGAAATCTGAAAAAAAAATGATTTTTGGACTAAAAAATATTAAAAAATTGTATTCTTTAAGGGGATTCAATCTTACGTTGGATATATAAAAAGTATATTTTATTAAAAAATAAACAAGCAAACTCACTCATTCAAGAAGGACATCAGTGACATCACTTATTATGAACAAAATAATACGAATCTTTTAAATGAATAATAAAACAAGCTAAAAACGTAGGCATTCTTCGCCAATTTACTAAGCTTTTTATATAATTGTTACACATTCTATAGGATACTCTTTGCAGTTTTCTTGTAAATAATGTTAGTTTTTCGACATCCTAAATTTTGTAATATCACCTTTGTTGTGAAAGAATATATATAAAAAAAAATGAAAAAAAAAAGAATTTAATCTGTCTGAGATTCGAACTTTAGAAACTTTAGCCATTGGACCATCAGACACTGCTAGAAACCTTGAATGTCTGTAATAAATATCCAACGCATTAGATATATTATTATGAAATATATATATATTAGTAAAATGCATAAACAAAATATATATATATATATATAGATAACATTTCGCAAGATTTCTGTTTGACAAAAATTAAGAAAATATATATTTTTTTAATTAAATGATTAATAACTTTCTTATTTACTGATTGATTTTCTTCAAAAATATGGTTCTTCCTCTAGCTAACACTAACTTACTCTCCAAATTTCAACACAATCGGACTTTTCTTTCTTAAGTTATCGTGCTTACAAGAAACGTGACGGACGGACAAACGGATATTTTGAATTCGTTTACTAACACAATGAATGAAATTTTTTTCTCTACGAGCGATATTTCCGGTTTTAGGAATGTGCTGATCAAATACAAAATACTCTTCGTTTTTACGAAGAATATAATAACTAGTTTGCGCAATTTCAAACTGCAAAGGAATATAGTAGGGTTACACGGCGGCTCTCGAATACACTTAGACTTTTGATATAGGTGCCCAATTAGTTTTAATTTTCCCTGACTTTTTTAAATAAATTTATAAATTCACAAACTTTTCCAGGTTTTCCCTGTTTTCCAGTAAGCATACACCCTGCTTATGATATTAGCAAACGAAAGTAATTTCATTAAATCACTGGTGTTAATTAGAGATGGGCGCGTGAGTCGATTTTGACTCACGCACACTCACGCACGACTGATATATGTTAAGGCAACCTCACGCACGCTCACGCTTTCTGATAGTTTACTCACGCACGTTCGCTCACGCATGCTTACGCACGCACACTCACGCACACTCGCTCACGCACGAAGCTAGTTAACTTTACCCCATGATTCATTCATGCGCTCCCGGCAGTCGCACGGCACGTGGTGCCCTGCTGCGCTGTGCCCTGGCCTGGCTGTTTGATTTCATGTTGCATCATTCATCCTGTCTCCTGTCCTTTTCCCTCCCTTCTCGCGCTCGTGTTCCGTCTTCCGTCTATCGCTTCGCTTCTTATTCTTGTCATGACACGACAGGTTGAAGTTTTAAAGCAGAGATGGGGCGTCGTGTCACGGCGTGAATATTATCTCACACAAGCTCACGCACGGGATCTTTTGACTCACGCACACTCACGAAATTTTCCGTGATTTGGTACCTTAAATGTACACGCTCACGCCGTGACACGATGAAATTCACGTCACATGTCCATCTCTAGTGTTAATACTCATCAAAGTCGGAAAAAAATCTATCTAAGAATTTATCGTTGTCGGTTTTCACCAATGCAGTTTTCTTCTTTAAATTTACTGTCATTTAAAACAACATGCTACTACAGCTAAAAACTAACATCGGAGCAAATATAGCAGTTTTTAAATCGATATTACGAATTGTAAAAAATATTACGTTTGTTCCATAATTTGTATTCTGAATACAAAACAACACGTAATGTATGTTATAATTTAAATGTATAATACCGTACATCGGGGTAATTGACCTCAATCTAATTTATTAACTAAGGGTTGAAACGATGTTTTGTTTTAATTATGGATATAATAGCTTATCCTTAATTTGTTTGTCGAAGAAAATAATTAGCGGTGATTGCATGATTGACAGTTCCTCGTTGGCCAGCAAAAAGTATTCGGCTTTTGTAAGTATACAAATAACAACATCGCAGTAAAATAACGGACAGTCTTTCCTAATAACTTTTGTTTGTATTGTGGTAGTCCGGTTAGTACAGTGTGGATCGTTAACTAGTAAACTAGGACGATATTCGATCGAGGTCATGCGGGTGCCACACTTGGTATTAAACGACTTTTTCATTCATTTCCATTTTGTTATGCGGGCTGTTGCGGTATTGAAATTCTACTTCTTAAAATGTTTTATTGTAGGCAATAGGTTGAATTGTTGAAGGACTTGCTTAGACGATTTTATGTGGCCTGATTCTGCAGTTCTTTGTTTGCAAATTTAATTTATCTACAGGGTGTCCTAGTGTAAAATCCAAGTAACAATTTAAATGCTAGGTGGACTTGAATAAGTGTTGTAATAGCTTTATTGAGGATGTAAGTTTGCTAAATGGCTTTATAGAGGTAGTATTATAGCAGGCCAACAACTCTTTCAGCTGCTATGTGGACTTGAATAAGTGTTGTAATAGCTTTTTGAGGATGTAAGTTTGCTAAATGGCTTTATAGCGGTAGTATAGCAGTCCAACAACTATTTCAGCCTAAGTAGGTTTATTAAGAGTTGTAACAACCTCCTGGCGGTTTAGTTTCAATGCCATTTAGCATTTGTTTTAAATCTAGTCTATTGGCACTTGTAAAGGTTTTATGGTGGTGGTCACTACTACCATGATAAAATCATTTGGCCTAGGAAACCAATTTACCTCAGAGAAAACGTTCATAAAACCAGTATGCCTAAGAGTTTTAAAGGGGCCCCTGAATATACTAATCATAAAACTGCTATAAAGCTGTACTGGCTTGTATAATGCCAAATGTAACATAAGAACCATTTAGTCTGGACAAAATCCTTCATAAAACCGCAAAAGTTGCAGTTTGACAGAGAGTTATTTATAAGTAATCGCGCGATTTAGGTAGGTTATTGATGACTTTGGTTTTTTGTCAACATCAAGTGTCTGTTTCTGACTTCTAACAGGGATTTTTGTGTTAACTGTATTCCGAATACCATATTTTTGACCTGATACTTACTTTAAAAAATTAGAGCCACACCACACATTTGACTAATCAAAATAATCAAATAAAGTAATAGGTTATCTTCTTCTTCTTATTTATATCTTTTTGCTCTTTTATTCACATTCCAGTGCAGTTCACTGCATCTGGGTATAAGGGTATATAGCCGACCCTTTCAGAGCAATCACAGCACAGCTAAGGTAAAGAAAAAGTAATTAACAAGTGTGAGGTTATATGTAAATAAACGCCAAAAAAGGCAAAATATCTCTGGGCAATAGGTTTTATGGTGGTTGCAAATAAATCCAACAAATCTTAATATAGGTCAAATGGTGTTAGACAAGATCAATTGGTATTAGACAATATTAAATGGACTTACATAAATGTAAGAAGACTTAAATTGGTTGTAATTAGTAGCAAGTGCTCTTGTACGAGAGCATTGTTAAAATCTTAGGATCAAATACTCTTATTGTGGTATTGCCGGCAACCAACATGTTTTAATAAAAAATCGCCATTTTTCTACAAAAATATCTGTAAACAAAAGCTGTCATGTTGGAATTATTCAAATGAACAATTACTTACTTGTAATTTTTGCAACAATTTATGGGTAATAATTACTAAAATCATGATTATTATTACTAACGTGTGATTTAAGTTGATGTCAACAAAAAAAAACCCTTTTTTTTTAAATAAATTTTAAAATTTCCAAAATTTTCGATATTTTTTAAGGGCCTTCGTATTTTTCGACCTACTACTTGTGATATTATCGGTACAATTTAATGCGCAGCTAAATTTTCACTTACGGTGAGTGCCTACTAAACTTGATAATTTTAACCAGTATAGAGAGACCAGCTGAAAGCTGAACAACATCAAATGCTTATTATAATATCCATTACCAACACGCGACTAATTTGCCAACATTGCCAACTTAGTTTTAATATGATGGCAAGCATATTGTTAGCATATTAAAAACAACCATATTAACAGAGCTAATAGCCTTTTTAAATGCAGTTATAAAGCATTTTAGTTTTATGATAACTTTACGAAGTGGTTTTTTAATAGTTTAAACTACGGTTTGTAGATAGTCCCTTAAGGCCAAAATTATGCTTTTAGGATTTATTGTTGGTTTTATGAATAGTTTTATCAATGTCTTCAGAATGTTATACAAGGCTGTTTAGAATAAAACCAATTGGTTTTAAAATGACTTTTAAAAAAGGCCCTCAGAACTCTTTTAAGAATGGTCCCTCTTAACTTTATACAAGCTTTATAAAGGTTTAATAGCGTTTGTCAAAGATATATAGTTTTATCAGAAGTTTTATTAAATAGACTTCAAGAGGTTCTGAAGATCACGATTAAATTGTTACTTAGGAAGGCAATGCATAGTTTGGGTCAAAATAACAGTAGAAGTACCTGTGCATTTTTTTCCTAGGACACTTCCATTCAGAACTGTTCGCTCTTAAAAGTTATATTTTGAAAAAAATGTGTTCACACCTTCCAAACTATTGCATGGATTGTAGTAAAATTTGGATAGTATTACGAAGTTCCATACCTAGGTCAAAGACTAATAATATATAATATAAATAAGACACGACACTCAAAAAGAGAACCACGTTTCCTGAGAGAGACAGACAAGATACCAAATTAAACGTCTTGTCGTTTTTTTGCGCATGCGTCAGCAGGTTAGCATTCCCGAATTGATTGATTGATTTACCAGCGTGCGGTAGGCATTGCTGCTACTCCCAGGTATGCATCCGGGCCTGCTACGTCCACGCTGGGTTGGACTAAGTGCATGCTTGTTGCCAGCAGCGAGAGCCACATGGCGCACGGTAAAGGAATCTGGGATGGGAAGTGTAGGTATTTGTGAGGTGCGTTGCCGCATTGTGTCGTGAGGGAGTGTTTAAGCTCCCTTTTTGGTTCTGGACTTTTGCCTATTCTTCTTGTGAAATATGTTGCCGTGTTGTGTCGTAATATGGAGTGTTTATACTCCTCTTTTTGTGTTTCTACTTCTTCAAATATTCTTTTTCTGAGTCTTCTGATTTCTCAGTTTCCGATTGTGGTAGAGTATATATCGTTGCGATTTCTTTGTGGTGTTCATTTATTGATCTTGATCCTCTCATTTGTTGTTCTCCATAGCATGATCTCCCTATTTTTAGTTTGTTGCTGTTCGGTGCTAGCGCTTTCTTCAGTAGATGTGTTGGGTCCCTTTCTTGGGTATGTCCCCAATACTTCATTCCGTATATTTCTATAGTGTTGATGTTTTGTGTCGCTGTTTTCGTCTTGTTGTTTAGTTGGACGATGTCCCTTTCTGTTTTTCTCAAAAACTTCTTCTGTTGGCTTTTGTTGTTGCTGCGTTTTTGACTCCATATGGTTTCCTTACGTACATACATTTGGTAAGGTCCCATGATAGTTTATTTTTCTCAATGAACGGTATCTGACTCTGCATGCCGTTTTGATTCTCTCTTTTACTGTTTCTCACCGTTCTAGTTGATTCGTCCTACGTACTTCAATTTGTTCGGTGTTCTTAGGGAATATTCATATATTTTGTGTTTCTCTCCGCCGGACCAACTCTCTTTTTTTAACGGGTCTCACTCCATTATTAGACTTTTCTTGAAGTTTCTCTTCAGTCCAGATGTGTCCCGATGCGGTTTCATGTTTTCTAGACAGTTTTCTAGACAGTTGAGTATGTGTTGTTCTTCTGCGGCGATTAGGAAGATCATCGGCGTATGTGTGAGTTTTCTTAGAAAACCTTTTTCTGAAAGAAACCCGCACCACGCATACCTCCATTGAAGTGCTATGAGAACTCAGCCCTGACGCGGTATATCAACAATACCTCATTGATTATTTCGGGTTTAATTTAAAATTAAATTCATTTCAATACTTTTAATAACTACTATGCAAAACTTACCTGAAAATTTACCTAAGAAAATGTTACGATCACACTTTAAGAGCAATGCATTTGATTATTATTATTATATCAAATTTGTTTGAGTATTTTTATGAAAAACTGAATTATTTGAGGGTTAACATAAGAAATCCATATGACCCCACTTCACGAACAACACGTTATTGAAGATTTCGGATACAATTTAAACTAAATTCATTTGAATATTTTTACAATGATTAGAAAATAATTTACTTGGAGGCCCACACGGGGATATTACGGTCATACTTCAAGAATCCATTTCTACCATAAATTTATTGACGGATGTCGACCTTTCAAGGGTTTGGACCTAGACACTTCAATGGTTTTATGCAGCAGACACTTGTAAATCATTAAGAGATAAATAAACTTGATACTTAGCTCTTTTATGTCTTATATATCCTTGTTATTTATTGCCTGGTCCGGGGTTGTTTGTTTATATATATATTCGTTTCTTTAAGCTCGTTTCTCTATGCACCACACTAATCTTACTCTGTATTTGTTATTTTCAAATATTAATTATATTTCAACTTTGTTCCCCTGTTACGACACATCAATTTACGCGACACTTTTTGAGCAACAACTCACCTAAGCCTTATCAAATTTAAAGGAGTTTTATCCGGTATTTTCTCGTATTCTAGGTGGAAGAGCTTCAGACACACAACCGTTCACTCGACTCCCAGGTTAGCATTCCCGAATTTCTGTGAAAAATTTCAGAGACGGCTTTTACGTAGATATATTATATTGTAAACACCGAATGAGACATTCCCAAAAATATAAAAACAACGAAATTATGAAATATTAGTAGCATTTCATCGCCTTGTGTTACCTTGTCCATGTTTCCTTGTACAATACCTAAAGTGTTATTTGTACGTATTTGTTATGTACACGAAAATTTTTAGTCTATTACACATCACTTAGAGCCAACTCTGGTTTTAATGTCCTTCATATCTGCATTGTAGAGTTGCCAAATGGAGATTTCGCCCGAGGTCAAATTTCTCAAGGGAGATTTATGAATGGGATTGCTCGGAATGTCTTATATATATTATTATTAGTCTTTGCCTAGGTCGTGTATTTTATAATTAATTTCTTAATTGATTGATACAAATTTATTTATTTCGGGACTGTAAAATAATTTCATATAAAATTAAGTATTAAGAGTATGGCTAATATCAATTGACGACGTTGATTTTTACTGCGGCGACACATATCAAACCTCAGCGCTTTGTCGGCCTCTTTTATGATTTTCCAGCTAACTTTAGCCAAAGTATACAAGATTGCATTAAGATGGGTAAAGGAAACTTTCCATATGAAAGTTTCCAGGAAATTTTCGGAACGAAGTTTTGACAAAAATGAAAGTTTCCTATAATATATTGGAATATTCTCGAAAGTTTCCAAAATTCCGGAAGTTTCCGAACTTTTCACGAATATTTACAATTTTCCTGAGAATTTAAAATGACCTCCACGGCGATCTAGTGACGTTTAGTTTGGTAACATAACCTCAAACGTCAGAAATCCAGTTTTTATTAAATAAAAACTGGATTTCAAATTTTGTTTATTAGAGTTACCGTTTCTCGATGAATGTACTCTTTAGCATTGTTTTCTTGTTACATTAAAAATAAAATCTAAAAAAAGAAACATTTTTATTTAAATCAAATTATGATAAATGTTATGTTTATTATTATAATTCATTTTTGTATCAATATTATTTTCCTATTAGTTTTTTAAGTGTTAAAATTAAATAAACATTTATTTATTATTTTATTTATTTAAGTTTTTGACTTTTCATTTGACAGTTATTACTATAATATGATATTTAAGTGTTATTTCATTTCTGTCTTGTCTTCTACAATTCCGTTTCTACACTGTGCACAATAAAGAAGTTAGAGTCAATTTTTAATTTTATAGTCCACATATTTATCACATTTTTTTAAAATCATTTTATTTATATTTAATTATCTGATAATTCAAACAAAAAAATAACCTTCCAATCGCTCCATGTTTTTCATACAGCACACTGAACGTATAGAGGTTATCATATATTAGTTATTTGGTAAAAGCCTGTAAAATCACGTAAATTATATAATAATATGCACTTATTCGGTTTCAATTTCATACAGTATATGAATATGGTTAAACCACAGTTCTAAACTAGGAATTTCTCACGCAAGAGACCACGTCAAAAATGGGCAACATAAACATACAAAATCGTAAACTCAAGCGATAAAGACCTAATATAACCGCAAGTTTAAAATCCGGCGCTAATAAGTAATTTAGATAAACGAAAGGCCGCGTAAGTGTCTTGAGAAACTATGTGGAATGTGCGAAGGCGAAATTGTTCCTTAATGTACATCATTGTAAGTTCTCCCTTTACACGCTGTATATTCCCTACAAAAAGCTTAGAATTTTGAGATTCATGATCAGTGATTGGCCACACTTGAATGTTGAAGCGCTTTGGTAACCTGGCGCAGCATTCAACTGATCATTGGCTGTCCATCTGTGAGCGTACGGTAAGACGATTCCCTTTTGTGATCCTTAGCTTAGCGCGATGTTCATCTGGACCCTTGTTGTGAAGTGTAGTAGTTGAAGAGATCTGTCTGACAGCCAACAACCCCACTTAGAAATGTGAACGGTGTTGAAGATTTCGATCCACCTCCCCTGGTTATAGCTGTTAGATCTTGCTGGGTAAGGCTTCTTTTGGCGCTCTTCTGTCTTGATCCTCTTTCTTCGCCAGCTTGTCACCCCGGGGGTAGTCATTTATCTGTTCGGAAAGTTTGGGGCATTTTCGCTGGGATTGACTGCCGGTACACAGAATGTCAATTGACATCCTGTCATCTGGATCATCGGTGAGGTAGGAGTTAGCTGTGTAGTGCAAGCCTAAGTGCTTTTCGTAGCACTTTCAGCCTGCACGGAGCTGGGTGACTATGACTACAGGTACTGGACGGTGTTTGTCCAGTACCTGCAGGGTAGTTGGTGGGTGATCGCCATGTCTTTTCTGTGGGTTTCTTCATCGGTGGTGGTATACATACTTACCCATTGTCCATGATCTGCATCTTCGGCCTCTTTAGTGCAGTCATTGAAGCTTTTTACCTTCTAAATTTTTTACTATGAACCGATTTACATGAAATTTTGGAATTAGGCTTATCTCATCCTTAACTTCAAAAGTGATATTGACCCGACCTCCGTTCTCACCCTGGGGGTGGTTGCCACCCCTTCTCGGTGGTGGAATTTTTTTTTTTCAAAATAACCTCGGATATCGATAGAAGATCTAATTCTAAGCAAAAAATGTTCTGTAAAGTTTTTTCAAAAACTCAATAATTTTCAAGTTATTGGCGATTGAAAATTCGGGATTTTCCCACGTTTTTCAACGGTTTTTTGCAAATATCTCAAAAAATATGCATTTTAACGATAATTTTATAATGAACAAAATTATAGCAAGTGAAAAAATAAACAAATTGATTTTTTATAAAGTGTTCTAAGTGCAATATTAAGCGAGATATTGAAGATCAAAGCCGTTTTTTTTTTGTCTGAAATTTAATCGATGTATTCAATGCCATCTAGCGGACAACGGATACATTTTATCCATATGACAATAAGAAACTTTTTTATAGTGCTTAAAATAATCTTTAAAATGAGCAGTGTTAAAAGTCTTTTGCGCGTAAAGTGAGTGAGTTGTAATGAAAAAAAGAGGGACATCTTATGTTTTTTTTTAAAATCGATGTGTTTCATAAGTGCCATTTCCACCAAAATTAAAATTAATCGTATTCCGTCTAGAATTAACTTTAATATGAAGAGTTTATTGGATTCCAGCGGTTTGGCTGCTTTGGAATACATATTTTTCAAAAAAATCACGATTTTGAGAAAAAAATTTTTTTTACACTTTTGAAAAAAACACCTTTTTTTCATAATATTTCAAAAATAATGAAAGATACGTAAAAAACTGTGATAATAAAAAATGTAGGTCTTTTTTTGACAACAATTTTGGTTTTTTTTCTTTTTTTGTCACACCAAAATTGACGGAGATATGATTGTTTAAAGAGCGCGCGGTAGCGCAATTGCAGTCTCTCTCGAGCCCTTTGACCCTTCACCGTTTCAAAATAAAAGGTTTTTCACTACATATCATAATGAAAAAAGTTGTAGCTCTTTCAATTACCTTTAAAATGTTTTTTTCTGAGTTGTGATAGCTTCAAAATTGTAGGAGTTACGGTCCAAAATCTAATCGTATTTTTTTCTATTTAGTAAACTAAAAATTTCGGAGCATGAATATTTGGAGCAAAGTGAAAGTACACAATAATATGGACCCAAAACTATTGTCTTATATATATATATATATATATATATATATATATATATATATATATATATATATATATATATATATATATATATATATATATATATATATATATATATATATATACATATATGGCATATATATATCGGAAACATAGGCATGAATACATACCAACGTTCATATATGTATATATATATGTATATTTTTTACTTTATAATCAAACTATTTTTAATTGTATAAACTTATATTTTCAATGTTTTAATTTAGGGGTAGTTTTAAGGGTTGAAAAGCTTAAACAAATGAAAGTCATTTTCGAGAACGTGGAACAACCTTTAAATCCAGCTGCGGCTGGTGCAATTTCAATATTTTTTTTCTCATCTGTGGCGCATGGGACCCATACGAAATTTGGGAAATAACATCTAGAGAAGCACTTCTCTAATGACCCCTAAAAAATTTTGAAAAAGCAGTTTGCGAAAAAATTTTTGAAAATTCGTTAGCCTCCCCTGGGTCTAGGAGCTCCTGTTCATTTTTATTTTTTTTTGTCATATGCATTTGACTTTTCATAAAAATACAACAACAGATTTTGGAGTTTATGAAAATATTTTCATTACTAACTGAGATACAACGAATTGAAATATTGTAATTTGTTAAATTGTAAATTACAAAATTTCAGTTCATTGTATTTCAGTTAGTAATGAAAATATTTTCACAAACTTCAAAATCTATTATTGTATTTTTATGAAAAGTCAAATGCAAATGACAAAAAAAAATGAAAATAAACAGGAGTTCCTAGACCCAGGGGAGGCTAACGAATTTTGAAAAATTTTTTCGCAAACTGCTTTTTCAAAATTTTTTAGGGGTCATTAGAGAAGTGCTTCTCTAGATGTTATTTCCGAAATTTCGTATGGGTCCCATGCACCATAGACGAGAAAAAAAATATTGAAATTTCACCAGCCGCCACTGTTTAAATCCTTTTCAGTTCATCAAAAAAAAAATTTTTATACAATTTTTTATAGAGGGGTTGTTTTTAAGGGTTGAAAAGGGGTTAAATTATGACAAATAAGGTAGACAAGGTATAACAATATTTACTCTATATTTAAATCTTTTTAAGTTATATAAAAGTAATTTTTTGTGATTTTTTTTTCAATTTAGGGGTCGTTTGCAGGGGTTGTAAAGTTTTTCAGGGGTTGAAAATGGGTTAAACATGAGGTAATTGTGTTAGAGAATACTATAAAATGTCACTCCGTATTATTAAACACGTTTTCTAGCGATAAAAAGGCTCAATGTCAATTTTTTCATTGAGGGGTTGTTTTCACCCCTTAAAAATAAAAAACGGAGGTCGGGTCAATATCACTTTTGAAGTTAAGGGTAAGATAAGCCTAATTCCAAAATTTCATGTAAATCGATTCATAGTAAAATATTTAGGAGGTAAAACCCCATTTTACGCTTCAATGACTGTACTACTTGTGCCTAGGAGCGTCGGCTGGCCAACTGCTCGTTCCATAATTTTGAGTTATACTCTTTCAACATGATTTTTTGGTTTCTCTGTGCAGGTACGGCTCGCTGTCTAATAATGGACACGAATCATGAGGCACTTTGGGAAATTGGGAGAAGGAACACGGGTAAACTCGCCGTGTATCAAAAACTAGATAAAGTTAATTATTAGTAAATCATTCTCACTGCATTTTTATTTTTAACTAGTTAAAACTTATTTATTCAATTATTTCATCTTTTCTAAATTTATTCAAGCACATAGCAATGCGAATCAATTACATTACCAAAAGTAAAGAACTTTATATCTTCAGTTGAACACATGATTGCAACAATTATTGTGGTACCGTGATTAGCTGACTTATTTGAAATTATAATAGATTATTTTATTTCATTATTTAAAATTAATCATCTTTTAAATCAACTCACTATTTAATTCTCCGGCTATCTTTTAATCAATGTGAAACTTTCTTTGGGTTTTAAAATGTTATTACAATTATTGCTATAATTTGAGTACTATTCAGCTTAGTTATACAAGCGCTATGTATGACACATGCGATCGGTTAATTTCAGATTTAGCAGTTTTCACCTATTTCTGCAGTAAAAGGTTCTTAAGTGTCATCTATTGTTTGTGCCGACAAGGATTTATTATTCTCATATGATAAATATTTGGATACAGTTCCTTTATGCTACCAGTCATATTTTCGAAGATTTCTGATGGCAAACACAAGATTTTTACTGATTGTCATTTGACCTATAAAAATAAGATCTATCAGGTATTTAATCGAAATCAGTTGATTTCCACTACTAAGTGGCAATTGTAACTATCAAACATTTGTCGTTACAATCATATAAACTTTTGTGATTGCCTTTGTAATCATATAACTTTTATAAATGAATCTGTTTAATAAAATTATTATTACAACGTAAAGGGTCGTAATTTTAAATATTTAGACGATCACGTAAACTGTCAACTTTGTGTGTTTTCTAACTTAATCAAAAGAGAGGGATAAGTAAGACGAACGTGGTAATGACTGTTTCAATATACACAGAAATATGGTGCCTTTCGTACCTTGTTTAAGAAACCAGGGGTGGAATATCCTAATGCTGTACATCCCTAAACTTTGACAGATGCATTTAGCGTGCCAATGTTTTGACAATATGCAAAATAAGGTAATTTCCCATTACTTAAAAAAGTGTTCAAAATGTTGATTTGCCAACACCTAAATGATTTTTTATCATGAAGAGCAAATAAATAAAAAAAGATTGGCTAACAAAAGTAAAAGATCGTACAAAGTAAAACATTCAATTACATAGTACGAAAAACATGTTTATCATATTTAATATTCAATTTTAATACGTTTAACAACCCATAATAGAGGCATGTAGAAATTGTACTTAATTGAATAGTATATGGAATATAAGCATACCACTTTACTTTCATATCATATGTTACATTCACACGGATATAGTAGATAGTAAAACTAGCGCTTAATTAAATATTAAAAGTGAAAAATCGACTATTAGTGTACTAAAGGGGAGAAATATCAATAAAATGATAGAAGGTGAGGGCTGTGTACCTCGTATATTAACTCCTCAGAACAAATAATATAATAAAAAGTTATTTCTATGCCACCGGTTTTTAACCTACTTAAAAAAAGAAGGAGGTTATACCAAAAATGAAGTATTGAAAAAAGTTAAAAATGTGTCAAACAATAATTTTCATGATAAAAAAAATCAACATTATTATCAAAAAATTCTACTAAATTAATAAGAATGAATAATGTCCATTTACAGTTTGTGTTTCGTATTTTTTGTTACTAGGATTCCTTATCTTTATTACGAAAGCATACAACTTCAAGAATACATGAATTATTTTGAGTAAAACTCAAAGTCGTCATGCCATGCAAGAAATTTACAATTTTTGATAATTTCACTCCATCGTTGTGTACAAACTTTGATCAAGTAGGTATTCCTAACTAATTATTAATAAAAATCAATTTTTGTCGAAAACCGTTTTATCTGTATCTTTTTAAGAAAATTAAAACTGTTAACTCAAACTCTAAAAATGTATCAATGTAAAAGTTGGCATTTTTCACCCTTGGCTTCCTAGGCCACCAGCTACGAAAAATGCTATATTTCTCAATCACAGACACTGCTTATATTAACTAATTGTAATTATTGCAGGATTTGGGCAGTATAATATACAGTAGGTAATCGTAGAATTAAAATATTGCCATAATAATATATTAAATCACCCTTTTAAATTAGATCCACAAATTAATAATGTAGGCGCCCCACAAGGGTCTATTCTGGCACCAATATTACTCCCTATATTTTCAAATGATTTATCACAACGTGTCACCATTAATGGATCATCTGTCTGTCAGTTTGCAGATGACACATCAATAAATTTCACAGCTAAAAATGTAAATGATGCCGTTCCAATCGCAAATAAAGTGGTAAATAAAATGGTGGGATGGTGTGATGAAAATAAGCTACAGTTAAATGTTTCAAAAACTAATATAATTCACTCTGCTGACCACAGTCTACTGGTAAGGTGCCATGGTGCATCAATAAAACAAACAATTACAATAAGATTTCTAGGTATCTACATGAATGAATATCTAAATTGGTCAGAACATGTCAATATATTATCAAACAGTTTAAATTCAGCAAGTATGCACTATATAATATTCGGGGCTTTGTTTCAGAGTCAACATTATTAATGTTTTACTACGCAAATGTCCAGAGTCGGTAAGCTACAGCCTAATTTTTTTGGGCACCCATTATTCAGTAAATAGATTATTTGTAATTCAAAAAAAAATTATACGTACAATCAGTAAAGCCAACTATAATGATCATTGTAAACCATTATTTATAAATCTAAAAATCATGACTATTTTCTTTTTGTATTTATATAATTTACGTGTTTTTGTTTACGAGAATATTAATAAATTTTCCAAAAATAGAGATCTTACTACATCTACTAAGAATACAAGAAACCATGATACCCTAGTAATACCTCCACACTCTACATCTTCATACGAAAAGGGTTCATATTATATGGGTATAAAAGCTTATAATAATAAGCTTCCCACTAAATATAAAAAGCATACTGTAAAAAATAAATATAAATCAGACATTAAATAGTTCTTTGCAAGCTATAGCATCATAAATGAATATCTGACAGATATTATTTAGTTAATATTCTGTATTCTTATTGTCTTGTATATGTGTTACTACTTATTCTTCTGTACATATTTTTCCCTTTTTCTGTAAACATTTTTGACGATTTCAAATACTTCTGTTAAGTCTAAAGAAATAAATGCATTATTATTATTATTAATATTATTAATCAAATATCTGTAATTGAGGAATATGGTGCCATTCATATCTTGTTTAGGAGGCGTACCATAGGCAGGCTGTTAACCAATAAGCCGAAGTACACAAACTAATTGAACACTTCGGTACCCTTTATTATGGATAAAGAAATATTTACAGACCTGCAATAATTGCTGTAGGAGAGAGGAGTGGTTCTACTTCCTCCTATAAACCTAAATATACCTTATCGTTATGTAGAAAAAAGAGGAACATCCGAAAGATTCATGTTGTAATACTAGATTTGTATCTACCACTGATGTTTGAAACGAGAGGTAGTTCCTAAACATGCCTTATTTGTGAATCTGATTATTCTCGATTCCAAAGTCGGAGCTCTCGGGAAGGGGATTGCATTTCTGAAAATAGTGGACATCATTCTCTCTAACGCTGCTGCTTGCCGAAGCTGGAATTCGAACCCAGGAGAGGCATTGATATATCACAAAAGGGAAGAAAAAGGTTTTTTTAGAACTAAATTTTCGTGCTTGTGTCTTAAATAAGTGGAGAATATTCGAATAAGAAAATTAAAATTGACCGCTTCGTTCCAATAATGATGCAAAAAATTTAATAATGAAAGCAAGCTTTTTTATTTATAAACTATAATGATAAACCTTAATTTTTCTATAAGCATATCTCCTGCTCTTTTCCTCTAAGTAACTGCAGTGGAATTCTCCTGGGAAATTAATAAAATGTTGTACACTAATGGTCTAATATTGTTAAATTACGCCCATTAAACATATTTAAGTAATTGTTTTCAGTGGAATGAAAATGAGTTTAGATTGGAAAAATTAAGCGTATTTATATTTTAAGTACTATGATGTTATACTATGTTATGTGGAAGACATCATGAGCTTTAAAATAATATTTATAAATTATCAAGTGGCGTAGTTGACGCTACTTCCAACGAAGAACTGGGTATGCTTCTGTTGAAAAATATACAGCCCATAAAAATATAATTAAGGAAAAAATGTGACGGAAGACAGTAATATTTGGCATGTAGTTAACACAACTGCCGAGAAAGAAAAATATGAACAATATACAGGGTGATCACCAGAAATAAATAATGAAAAAATGTGACGAAAGGCAGTGGCATGTCACCCTAAACAATTTAATGAAAAAAATGTGATGGAAGATGATAATATTCCGCATGCAGTTGATACAACTGCCAAGGAAGAAAAATATGAATATATATACAGGGTAGTCGCCCTAAAAAATTATTAAAGAAATGTGACGGAGAACGATATTTGGCATGCAGTTAACACAACGATGAAGAAAGAAAAATATCAAAAATATTTTGATCACCTTAAGAAAAACAATGAAAAAAATGTGACGGTACTGTCAGGGAAAAATATAAAGAATTATAAAGGGTATGGAGTCACCCTAAAAAAGTTAATGAAAAAATTGATGGATGATAACATTTCGCATTTACTTAACACAACTGTCAAGGAAGAAAAATATACAGGGTGGTCACTATAAAAACTAATTATGAAGGAAATAATATTTGGACTGTAGTAGGCACAATTACAGAAGATGAAACCTGACATACTATTAGTGAATATATACAGGGTGGTCAACAAAAAAACTCATTAAGAAACGGCAGAGGAAAATAATATTTGGAATGTAGCTCTCGCTATTGCCAGGAAGAAAAACTGATACTTTTAGTTAAAAAGCATATAGAGGGTAGTCATCCTACAGAATAATGAATAAATGAAAGGTGCTAAATAGAGAGGAAAGTTTTGCGTAAATACGTTTACAGATTTTTTAGATAAAAGTTTCTACATTCTATAGACAAGAACTAAGGAGTTTGAAAAACCTTTTTTAAGGTTCAAATTATTTGACAACAGAAAGCGAGGTTGGCGTATCCTGATTGAGGTAACAATATACAATCGGAGCGAATCGGAGCGCATCGAACACTTGACAGCGGCAATGACACTTTGTGCTCGAATTACACATTATGAGTATGCTCACATATGATCAAAATAAACAGACGAACAAAACACTATCGGTGTTTTATTAATTATTATAAAGCTCGTATTCTTTGTAGAAAGAAATTAGGTAATTAATTATTACTTCTACATCAACTCTCATTATATTAACAACAGTTTTGAGGGATTAATTATTTTATGCAAATACATTGTCAATGTTCCGACCAAACTTGTGTAAGGACAGGTGCACCCGAGCGTGCGTCAAAGTGACATTCGCGGCTGTTCGGCGAACGTCAACTTTGCGCTTTCAAAATGCTAGTAAAAAAGCCTACTTTATATGTCGATCGTAGATAAACATGTTTTCCATTTTCTTAATAGCTAATTAATATTTTTCTAAATTTTGTTTCTTAGTAGAGTAACTAATTGTTTCATTCAAGATAATGTGTAGGTACGTCTTAAAAGTAAAGCATTTTTACACCTCCAGATCACAATTTTAAATTATTTTCTCATGAAGTGAAATTTCTCGTCGTTTGTTTGAAAACAGTTTTAAATATCTAGCATATGCACTTACTCACATGTAATGGAAAAAATCAACGATTTGATGTCTCAATTTGACGTCTCAATTATGTTGTCAGACTAATTTTATAAATGACTATCCAACATCTCTTGTGGGCGAAGCCAACTCTGACGCTTTTCGATCGTTGGGATAATGTATATTATTTTGGTCCCACAAAGCACTGATGAATCCATCAATAATAATTACATTACGCGGAGGCGATGAATATTATCTAATTTTGTATCTAAATAACTACTACCTAATAAGTTCTCAATTAATTAAATTCGAGATTAGTCAGTGAAGTTCATTGGTATAATAATGAAAAGTGTTCATGTTGTTGCTGCATTCGGGATTTTAACAATTTTTCTTAGATCCTTTAGACATTATACAAGAAAAAGAAAATATACTATAGTGCACGTATCTAGGGTCAACATAAGGTAATGAAAGAGAACGTAAAAATATTTAATATAGTTATTTATGTGCCAAGGGTCGTAAGTGCCCTTTTTTTGGTCGAGAATATAGTTTGCAATCCGCAGAGAGAGCTGGTGGAACGAATATAGGATGTGTTATACGATAAAAAAGAATAGCCCTAGTTGCTTCGCTCTCGATTGCTCTTATTGCCGTACCAAATCAAAGGCTTTCCGATACTGTAGATATGATAGTCGGTAAAAAAGTACTTGACTATAGCGTTATCACTATAAATAAAATTAAAATCGAAGTTAATATACTTATATTTGTTTTTTTAATACATGTTCATATTTTTATGTGATTTGAGTATTTTTTAAGTATATTGTTATTATATTTTTATATCGAATCTGGTTCCGGTACCAGGGGGTGTATATAGCGAC
The DNA here is from genome assembly GCA_936432065.2 of Rutpela maculata. Taxonomy (NCBI): domain Eukaryota; kingdom Metazoa; phylum Arthropoda; class Insecta; order Coleoptera; family Cerambycidae; genus Rutpela; species Rutpela maculata. Next base: position 13,535,474 of record OW386291.2, on the reverse strand, counting down.
TATAGCGACTCACTCCATGGAAACTTCTCGCTTTTGGAACTTCTCGATTTCCAGTGAGTGAGTCGCGACTATAGTTACTTTTTATTTTTTGTGTTCCTGTGATATCATTGATATATATATTTTTTTTATTTTAAAAAACGAAGTTAATAATAGTAGCCTGAAAATGGAAAGCTTATATCGATTTTCATTAAAATAGAATAGAATATTACAGAATATATTTATATATTTATATATATTTTACAGAATATATTTCTAACGAATATGTTGGTCTGCTGGAGGAAAGACTGGCACATATTTTGCTAACCTAAGTCGTATTAGATATGGAGTAATTTTTTGGGGCTGTTCTAATTTAGCGAACCGTGTATTTATATTGCAAAAAAGAGTTACACGCTATATATTTGTATTAAATTACAGAGTATCCTGTAGAGACACATTGATAAATGAGAAAATGTTAACGCTTTAGAAATATTAATTGTAAAAAAGAATCCAGATAAAGAGTGACCCCAAAAATAAAAAATAGGGGTTTTTTGGCCCGTTTGGGAGTCCGCAAAATTTGATTGATTTGTAGTCTTAATGATACCTTTGATGAGACATTATTCGTAAAAAAATTTGGAGCTGAGCATAAGAATGGTTTCCAAATCAAAAATCAAAATCGACTCACATAGCACAGTGAGTGAAGATGATAATTCAATGAAAAATGTCAATTTCTTGATAAAGTCTCTTGTTTTTTTCTATCTTTTTCTCTTTTCTTTTCTTTTTCTTTAACTAGGTTTCGTCGATTTTTATATTTGAACGCGATAAACTCAAAAACTACTCAAACGATTTCGATGCGTTTATAACCATTATTTAAGGGCGATATTTATGAAAGACGGTTATAAGCTATTTATTACGTTAATATTTTCAAATGAAGCAAAGTACTTAGTAAAAATCAGTTAATGAATGTGTACATACATTGATGAGTCACACAGTAGACCTCTCTCTCTCTCTCTCTCTCTCTCTCTCTCTGCGACTGTAGGCAAGGAGGGAGCAAATAAACAACGCAGCTTCATATTACGCCAAGCATACACATGAAGGAATTTTTCTTGTGCAAAAATTCAATCCATCACCTAAGCATCCAACTGCAGCTTTAGATTATACTAAATATGGTATCACAATCAAAAAGCCCTTGTTAATTAAAGCTTATATGAAGTCTCGTTTTCGCAGCAGTAAGCATCACTATATATTAATTCTTATAGATATATGTAATATATCATTGACCATCTGTCTCTCCAATAGCGCTACAGCCCAAATTGAGCCTTGGCCTCCTTTATCTTCCGCCTCCAACACTGTCGATCTAGTGCCGCTCTCCTCCAAGTTCTGACGCCTATCAAGTTTTGCGCGTCTTCTGCCACTCCATCTTCCCATCTTTTCCGTGGTCTCCTTTTTGGTCTTCTACCCTGCATCCTATTATTGAGAGCCCTTTTTGGTAGGCATTCATGTTATCCGGCATTCTCACTATGTGGCCAGCCCATCGTAGCCTCTGTAGCCTGACGAATTCTGAGATAGGTGCCTCCTTAAAAAGTTGGTATCTACCAACTTTTCAAGGAGGCCTAATCATGAAATCTCATGATTATATCTTCTTCTCTATATCTCATTTTCGTTTAGTGCCCCAAGATCCGTCTTAGTATTCTTCTTTCAAACACCCCCTTTGAGTTTTCTGTCATGACCCGAGTCTCGCACCCATAGCATAATATCGGCCTGATGATGGTTTTGAATATCCTGATTTTTGATTTTCCGTGTATAGTTTTGGATCGGAATATATGAGACAGAGCGAAGTAGGCTTTGTTTGCCAATATTATTCGATTTAATAGCTCCGATTCCTCTGATCCTTTCGTGTTGAGTTCAACACCTAAGTATGTGAAGCTCTGGACAGCCTCCACGTTATCCTCTACTCAGAGGTGGTTTTCGTTTCCTCTTGTTCTTGACTGGGTCGAAAAAGGAACTATCGCGTCGAAAAAGGAAGGACTTGTGAAACACGACAATACGTCATATGACAGAAAATGTTCCTTAAACATCAGGGAAGAAGTTGGTATAAAAACAAATGTCGGATTACGACACTTTTCCAATGCAGAATTATTATATGGAATAAACTCTATCAATCAAATCTAGAATCATTCACCTAAGTGCAATAGTTTCAGAGTAATGTTTCTTTAGTATAGGTGCGCGATATAAAAAAAATTAAACGCTCACAAATTTGGTCTGGACCAAGGGAAAAGGTCGTCAATCGGGAATATAATACATTATTTATTTCTCTATCAGAAGGTCTAGGTCCTATATTACCTATATCTTTCTACTCCGAAACATTTTTTTGAACGATTTCAATCCAAATTCCGTTACACTATTAGGAAACATTTTTGGATAAGGTGACTTGCGTCAAATCGACATTTAAATCGAGTCTATCATTTGCATTCGTTTCTCAGAAGAGTTTCAGGACACCTGTATATAGGGTCTCGAGCGGTCGTCTCTCGTACTAAGAGTATTCCTCAAATATTTTAACAACTTCGTGTAAACTTAAACATAAGCGAATAGACGTTAACCCTTCTCGAAAGAATTTTTACCACTTTAAGCAATTTATGCACGCGTAGTAAGAAACAACGTGTAATTAACGGGTCTTAAGGCAGCAACACACAGAATACACAATGCGTTATTATGTAAGACTTTCGACGTTTCAAACTTAATTACGTATTTATATTGCAGCCAGCAAAAGTTGTGAACGACAGAAGCTGCATGCATACTAACACTAGAAGGGTTTGAGCGGAGGTTGTTAAGTACTATATTTCATTCTCGTTTCGGAGAATAATGTTACGGGAAATTTAAAACCTTACATTATTATTAAAACACGTGTAACTTCCTTCTTTGAGAATAACTATTACTAAATCGAAACCAACTCGCCTTCCACAAATATAAATCGATAATTCAAGTAGTATCTAAAATTGTGGATGACACAGTCAGATGATTTGAGCTGGGCATACGTCTATAACGTTGTGTGACATTACCAAGACCTTCGATTGTGTCAACCACGAGGTGTTATTGAAGAAGTTAAAGCGTTATGGAATAAGGTGTCTGATCCATGATCTTCTAAATAGTTATCTAAATAACAGGACATTGTGTTTCTTCAAATGACCAAACTTCAAATACTCTTCTGGTCAGATAAGACTCTGTCCTGGGGCCTCTGCTATTTGTTACTTACATCCACGATATATTAACATATCTTTTTCCTGACCGTCCAGTAATATTCGTGGATGACGCAACCTTGTAGATATAAAGATTTAAACAATCTAAACACTAACAATAAAGAAGGAAACCAACCAGAATTGGTTATCTGCAAATTCCTTAAATTTAAGTACTATCAAGATTCAACGGCTCACCTTTTCCACTATCCGTCAAAATGATGGGAATGCATCTGAAGAGCTGCTGGGGGTTGTTTTTGCCGGTAATTTAAATTAGTCAGGGCATGTGAACCTCTTACGTAAGAAATTAGCTAGAGCAAACTTTTTACTAAGGCAACTAAAATAGGTTTTAAATACTGAGGTGTTAATAACTTCTTATTTAACACTTTTTCAGTCACATATCACTTATCGTCTAATTTTATGGGGTAACCTATGCTATAAAAATTTTTCTACCGCAAAAACAACAGTCGGGGAGCCCACCCCAACTGTAGCTATTCTCCCCAAGATTTGGGAAGCAGCTGGAATATTGATGATAAATTAGTCGTATCATTAGAGGAGTTTACATGAGCCATATATGGATCAAAGAAATGTGCAAGCGTGGACGAGCTTCGCCTAATTGCCATTAGAAAGAAATGTGGTGACAAAGATTTGCCTTTACCAATTGACACTAAAGTTGACCTTTCTTCGATTCCACCATCAAGAGCTTGTCTTATCGAGCATATTAAAAGGAGTGTTTATCAAACGCGTATTTGGCGATTAGCCGACGAAGGTATTCACAAAATTCCAAAGTCTTGGGAATGATTATGGATGGCAAGAAAATGGAGAACCTCTTTGGTGTTCAGCAGATAAAAAACTGCCTCAATCGCTTGCTGCAATTCTTCAGGAGATGATTCCAAATCAGATCATAATAGACGAAAGTGAGAATGATAACGATATCATAAACAAAGCAATAGAGGAAGAAGACTTGGAAGATCGATGTATCGGTAGAGAGAGATAGTAAATGTGAAATCGAATGAGGTGTTATATATTGAATTTTATATTTTACTTTAAGAGCTGAATCATTTATCTGGAAAATGGTAACTCCTATCCAAATATTGTATAGGAACAAAATTGTAGAAAATTGTATGCACTTTGTTTTTTGTGCAGAAAGTTTTTCTCCATCTTTTTTAGTTTTTGTGTTAAATGACAAAAACAACATTGGCAACAGTTTTTTTTAACATATGGCCGCCATTTTGAAAATACAGCCAGTTTTTTTGTTCCTCTTGTCCCCAAGGATCGGGGGGAGGGGTGCAAGTACAGTAAGGGTGGGCTCCCGTAGTACAAGCTCTAAGGATAATATCAGGTGCAGGATTCAGATACCATTGTACCCCCCTTATTCAAAAACCGCTGCCGAAGGAATCACTACTTCCACATCTAGACTTCCTATCCAAGTCTCTTACAACGAAAGAACTTTAATATTATAATATTTGAAACCATCTACCCCAAAAACCCATAAAACGATAAGTCGCACGGTAGTGGCGGTGGTAGAAAATTTTCAAGGTCCTTGATCCTTGGTCCTTGTATACACACTAAGTCATAATTTTATTTTCTACTTTTAATAATGAGGCGAGGGTGGTAGAGGGCGTGGCTAATGCCAAAAATTTTTTGAGGCCCTTGGCTCTTGTACACACACTAAATCACAATTTTATTTTTTTTTATCCCCTTTAACAATGGGGCGGCTAACGCCAAAAACATTTTAAGGCTCTTGGTTCTTGTATACACAATGAATCACCATTTTATGTTTACCCCCTTTAATAATAATGTGGGAGTGGCTGATGCCAAAAAATTTTTTGAGACCTTGGCATCTCGTACATGTCTTAAATCCCCATATTATGTGCTCCTATTTGTTTACTTTACCTATTCACCCTCATTTACCCCCAAACCCTTCAACGGAATTAGATCAAAATGTAGTGTCAGATCTGGCTATAATAAACAAATGTACCAAATTTCAAGTCAATATCTTAAACCGACATATTTTATAAAAAACCATTATTCCTGAATTTTCCCTGACAATGATGAACAGCAGCGGCCCTAATTCTGTACCTTGTGGTACTCCAAAAATAACTGTTTCTTCGAATCTACCTATTATCATTTAGCCAATATATGAATAAAAGTTAGGTTAACATTAAAGTTAGGGAATTACTTATATCAAGACTGCGGGGTTATTACGTAACTTCAATTTTGACGTCTATTTTTCTAGCTGCAAAAGAACTGTTTATACGCTTGTGTAGACTTTTATCAGTATTCTAAATATGAAAAGCGAAAAACAATTAATTGTCAAATCAAGAAGATATCCTATCTTATCTAATCAAGCATGCCTGGGGTATGCTACCGAAAGCTTTTAGTAACCAGCTACCCTAGAGAGTTAAATCTCAACGAACACGGTTTTACTGATTCTACATTGTTCGATAAAAATAAGAAATATAGGTATAGGAAAAAAATTGGAACTAATGAAACATATAAATTCTATGTCGGGATCGTCAATTTTCTTTAGAAAGACGGAAAATCTGTTTTTTGAAAATATTTCGGAAAATAAGCGTTTTAGCGAAAAATGTCAAGAGATATTTTTTTAAATTTATACAATTCCTGTCAATTTTAGAGTTGTGACGTCCATTTTAATCTCCCCACAAAATTGTGGGACGTTGCTAAAACTGGTCCAAAATCATGATACTAAGAAATAGAGATACGCTCTCACGAATACCTCCCCTTACTGCAGTTCCCGCTGTTACGTCACGTAAAAGCCAACTAATTCAGCGATCAATTTTTAGTTTAGACGTAAACCAAAATTACCTTAACCGAAATGTTTAGAAGCTTATCCTTCGATAAAATAAAAAATTACGACTCTTTTGGTTGTTCGAGACAAAAGATAGAGCCAAAAATGTGAGAAAATTGTAAAATTATAGATACAATTATTTTTTCCTTTAACTCGTTCTAACTAAAAAACGGGACAACGAATTAATCTCAAATTTTTACCGTGTGATGAATCCATATTTGTTAACAAAATGTGTTAATATGAAGGTCAAGTTTTAATAAGTGTAGAAAATATGATTTTTTTTTATGGCTATCTCGATAAACTGTGAAAATTTACAGGTGAGAATACAACAAACGAGAAACTTTTTTGTCTTTCGAAATAGATACCAAGTATATCGAGGGCTTATGAAGATAAAGGATGGAGCTAACTTTTTTATTTGAAACTTTTTTTTCTAGGATTAACAGTTTTCGAGAAAATTGCAATTAAGTATACGGAACCCCCTCGCGAACGATACAGCGCAGAGAATGCGGTGTGAGAACTAATGTACGTTAGTGTTGTTTAATGAAATCGAATTCAGATTTTCTTGAAATGTTTCAGCAAATCAATGGAGGTTATAAAATATTTGTAATAATTACCATGAGAGAACACATTGATATATCCCGCGCTATTGAATTAACTAACTTACTGCGAAAACGCTATTTTGCAGATGCAAAATGTTTTTCATAATAAAAACATTAAAGAATCCGGCAATTTATCTCGAAATAATAGAATAAATATTTTTCATTCTTGACTGTTTGTCTATTTTCCTGAATAACGTTAGATAAATGCACCGTTTCATAATTAAACTAATTAAAGTAGTATATTATTTTTACTACTACTATTTATTGTGTTTAATTAAATGAATTAAAATTTGATATTAAATAAAAACAAAATAAATAGCTTACTTACACGTTGAAAAATCAACGGTGCAAAAGATCATATGTGCTTGCACCAATTATTTTGGAGGTGTTTTCACAAATATTTAAACCCACAACGGCCTTATGCGAAATGAAAAGTGCTGACAAAAGCATTCATAGAATTCTATGATATTAAAAAGTAAAATTGCCTGCAATCAGCTTTCTAGGTCTAATATTACGGTTTTCGGTGTTTTTTAGGTGTATTTTTAAGTAGATGGTCGCCGGCGCGGGCTCGATTTGAAGTTGACTAGAGGGTGACGCTATGCGCACAGCAGGTCGAAAGCTGGTACTCGTACTGAGCGTATCTTATATTTCATAGTATCATGGTCCAAAATCGAAAATCGAAATAACATCAAAGCTTTACGTTTTGAGGTCCCAGGAACCCAAAAAAGCGGTTTTTGAAAAATGTCTGTGTGTGTGTGTGTGTGCGCGCGCGTGCGCGCGCGCGAAACTACTAAACGGATTTGGATGAAACTTTGTATGAGGATTTCTTTAGTGCTCCAGAAGATCTGAAAAGATATTGATTGAGATCGGATTACGTTTAGTGCCGCTTTGGCCCAATAAGTTGCTTATTTTATGATTACTTACAATTTGTAATCGAACCATTGAAAAGTAGCAAAAATTCCGATTTCAACGAAATATTACACTTTGCAGCCTTTTGATTTGGTTTCTGTGAAAAAAAAATTAAAAAACAAAGCAAGTTGAGATCGGATTAGGTTTAATGCCGCTATGGCACACAATTAGTGCTTTTTTCGGCTTTAAAGATCCACCGGGTGGGGAGGTTCCAGCCGCTTCCAGTAGCTGCCGATTTTTTAAGGAATCTGTTTTCTTATTATTCATCATGTCATAGCAGACATTTTGTGATTATAGTATTAATCTAGTTGACTGCCCTTTGTTGTATGGCACCTCTGACAGTGTTAGGCATGCGGCCTCACAAAAGCCCTTTACCACCAATTTGATTATTTAAAATATAATTAAAATAAAGCTATAGATATCTGTGTACAACAGTCAACTTCAGTATAGCTCACCGCAGAATTCTTAGACGTGTAAAAAATGCCGGCGCCTTTGATCTTTACCGTACCGCCAAAGACGCCGACATTTTTACACGCCTAAGAATTCTGTGGTGGATTTTAAACTCTTCGTGGAGATTTAGCGGTAATGTAAAGACGTTACAAATATTGGTACCTACGTTATTAAGTTACTTCTACACGGCCTCGCTTTAAATTTATATAAATCTCCCTGCCAGTTCCAAGTTTTCCAGACCATTGATAATAATAATAATAATAATAATAATAATAATAATATTGTTTATTTTCAAAATATTTACAATCTAGTTAATTACAAAGTTGTATATACATATATATTTTTTAGAAAAGTAAAAATTTAATGTGTTAATTAATAACATTTGAAAAATAAACAACGAAAATTCACAAAAATAGGCACAATGCCTACTTGTTTGTGATACACACGCACGCACACACAAGAGCATGTGAGCGCGCGTTCACACACACACACACAAAAATATATACTACTAACTTATGTTTAAATTTTTATTTGTATTTTTTTTTTAATTTTGATTAATAAGAGTATGTATGATTTGTCTTGGTGTAAGGAGCAACCATTTCTTTATTTCCTGTTTGTAAACATTTATTTTCTGAATATTTTTGAGATTCACTGGTAAGATGTTGTGAATACATGGTGCAAGGTAAGAAAATTGTCTTTTACCTATCGTTTTTAAGCATCTTGGTTTCTGATACGTGCTATTAGTTTTGTTCCTTGTTTGATATTTATGATCAGTTAAATTATAATGTATTTTATTTTTAAAATTGTGTATTAAAATGTTAAAACAAAATAGTTGTCGGATATCCAAAATATTGCTTATTTTATATAGTTCGTCACTTGAATACATATATGGTTTGTTATATATAATCTTTAGTATCCACTTCTGGATAGTGTTTAGGTTCTTAAGGTGACAGTCATTTACCCCTCCCCAACTGATTATTCCATATGACAATTGGCTTTGAACTAAAGCGTAGTATATAGTTTGTAATTGCTTAATATCTAGGTAATTTTTTAAATATTTAAAACGTGGTAGTAATCCTCTAAGCTTTTTTATAATATGATTTACTTGTATATCCCATCGCAGGTGTCTATCTATAACTATACCTAAATATTTAATTGACTGTGCTTCTGGAATTTCTGTATCAGCATCAATTTGTAATGGACCAAAGTCAGGAAGGTTGTTTGCGTAAGATGCAAAAGGTAGATATTTTGTTTTATTTAAGTTTACTGTAAGAAGGTTGGAATCAAACCACTTTTTTATTAGCTGAAAATCATTTTCTGCTGTATTTTTTAAATTGGTCCACGTATCTTCTTTGTATAAGATGGCCGTATCATCTGCGAAACTAACTATTGATCCCTTTGTGTATAAGGAAAAAAGACTGTTTATATAAAGTGTGAATAAAACCGGGCCAAGAACAGTTCCCTGTGGCACTCCGTATTTTATTATTCTGGGTAAACTGAATGTATCACCAATTTTTACAAATTGTTGTCTTTCCGAAAGGTAGCTTTGAAATAGACGAAGAACATGTCCCCTGATTCCATAGTTATGCAATTTTATTAACAATTTTTCATGGGACACAGTATCAAACGCTTTCGCGAGATCTACAAAAATGCATAACGTTGGCTTTCTTTCATCTAGTGCTTTGTAAATAAATGATAATCCAATAAACTAGTTGCCCTTGAATTTAATTTAAATTTATCACTTTCCATACCATGGAAAAACGGGTAAAAGTATCGCGAACAATACAATGATACAGAATCGAAGTCGTATAAATCTCGAATTGCACTGTAGGAGTTCAGTTGTTTTTGCAAAGCTTGGTGTGGAGGTTGTATTGGGTCAATGTTATTGTAAATTTTAAGCCATTAACCTGTTTTTGCGCCTTATTCAATCTCGATCATTTTAATACTCTTACCGAGAACGCTTTATAACTACATAAATTACGTATTTTCTTTCAGTTTATAATAACACCAAACATTAATTTAATAGTTCAACATAAAACTGATTAGAGATTGCTAATGGGTTTACGCGTAGTTATCCCAGCGCTAAATTCTCGACAATTAGTGCAAATAATTAAGCGTTTTATGTTTTCTACATTTGTGTATTATTATTTAAACACATGAATTGCTAATGAACATACAGATATGGAAATATATGCTATAGTCGAGTAATTTCTATTGAGGATCACACTGTTAATTTGAAAGTTTAGGTGTCTTATGCGGATGGTGCTTGTGTTTGTGGAGAATGCTAGAAGGTTTGGCGAGGTGACTGTATTTCCCTCCCAAGTACTAACTGCATCTACCTATTTTTCTTATTAAGATACCAGTATAGTCAAGATAGAATTGCGATCGCCCGCCCAATTTCATGTTATAAGAATATTTTTACAACCCAATTAAAAAGTTGTTTTATAAAAGCTTTTTTCATTACTGTAAGAATGTCTATACAGCTTCACCTATACAGAAAAATTGCTCTATAGCTTACTTCCAACAGCTCTTGACAATAGTTTAACAGATAATAGACATTATTGATGAAGAAATTAAAATGCTCGGTTTTTTAAGATTGATCGCTATGGACGGACTTAGACTACGAGAAACGAAATTGAAAACAAGTTTGCTATTCCTGTCTGGTATTAAATGAATGTTTGTTCCATAAATGGAAATTCCTGTTAAGTGTTTTTAATTACTTATTCACGTCCCTTACATACTAATACACCCTCACAAAGCTACCTTTATATGACAATATTGTGTTCATGGTTGCTTAAGATGCTATACTTTATATACAACCTTTTTGGGAGTGACTTATAAGAGCTCTATTATATTTGCGATGTAAAGATGCTACAAATGTTTATAAAACCGTGTTATTATTTTTGAGGCTACATTAATTCAACATTTATAAGTTAATTAAAAGACCAATTTTGCTCTATAACGCGGGGCTCCTTTTGAGCCTAGAAATCTTAAAATTATTTTTAAGTAGGTCCCAAAGAGTAATTTACACAGCTTCAATACTTGTAATATTTGCTGTAAGAATACTCTTACAGCTAAGAGTATTCTTACAGCTTTTAATAATAATAATAATTTATTGGTCCGTTCGATCAATATACATGAAAAAATACACACACACACAATAAAATATTAAATTGATAATATTTAATAACATCCATTATTTGAAATATTAACACACGAATGACAACTTTACACACACAACCACATTTTACTCAGAAATATATGTATTAGTAAAACTAAATTATCACAAAAACTGCTGATCACGCATCATCCAAGTAATCAAACACTGTATAATAGGAGTCACTAATCAAAAATAATTTTAATTTTTTTTTGAAGTGGTGCAGGGGGATTGTTGACTTGAATCTTCAGGCAAATGATTATAGAATTTGTTTCCAGATACGATTTCATATAAACAAGAACGATGTCTGGGTAATTCGAGGAGAGATGTCTCGTGCTATAATTATGATTGGCGGCATTAGCTTGAAACCTATATTTTTTTTACATATAAAATACAGCTATAAATATAAAGACAGAGAAAAGTTAATATTTTGTGTTCCCGATATATTGGTTGGCACGAATCTGTCGGTTTTAATGAGAAAATGAGCCTTGTAATTCTTTTTTGGGTAATAAATATTCTATTACAGTGATATTTCCTCACAGGATCACATTATACGAAAGCACCGAGTTAACAAGTGCATGGTAAATATTAATCACATTTTTTGTGTCGACAGTATTTTACAGATGTAGTATAGAGTACTAACTACTATTAATTTTTTACAGACATGATCCATGTGACATGTATAACTTAATAGCCTGAACGACAGAGAACATTTTATAGTGAAACCCACAAACAATTGCAAATTGAATACTGAATAATTCTTTTTTAATGAGTTCGTGAAAGTGTATCGAATAATATCCTGAAAAGGTTACATTCTGCTCGGATGCAGAACATAAAAAAAAGTGGAAAAATTTTTTTTTCATCCATTTTTTCAAAATTTTTAAATTAAGTCAGGGTAGAAAAAAACAAAAATACAGGTGGATAGACCACGTGTTTCTGAACAAAAAATGTCCCAATAAAATTTATCGCTTTATATTTTTCTTAGCGAATAACATGATAAATAGTGAGTCTGGAGGGAAAATATATAATTATGAACGCATACACAGACATCACACAGCCGCTGAATCGCTCGCATGAATTTCTACGTGCCTGTATTTATTACAGGTACAGCTATCCACATTTCAGCTATATCCAATAGATTTCTTATACATTTGTTGTTGTATTGGAAAAGATCCAGAATTTATATTCAAAACAATCAAAGATATTTTCATAGTTATAAGGATAAGATCGTGAAAATCGCAATATCTTATCATGATCTGATTGATCATATTTTCGAAAAAATGCATACAAGTAAACGAATTTGTGTTTGAACATTCGAAAAGTATAATTTTTTTCCGAAATAGTGTAGCATGCATATTGCTACTTCATACATTAAAACATAATTTAACTAAAGCGTGAAAGACCGCGGAAGTTTCAAATATTTTTTCTTAAATTTACTTCATAACAAACGCAACGGTATGCAACCAGAATCACGTCTAAGTGTACTCAAGGTAGTGGATGTTCTAACTTAGCTTTAAGAGTGGAAAGGGTAAAGATGCGACACGATTTACATACTACGAGAGGGCGAACAGAACTAATATTTCTCCGTTACAAGAAGCTTGGTACTTCGTAATTGTCTGCTAAATTTTTGAATAGTGATGTGTCTTCATTAAATTTTTTTTAACGACTTCAACATCGAAAGGGTTAATAGTCCCTCTTCATGAACATGAAGCAGGCCTAATTGTTCTTCACCGGTTTAATCCGTAAGTAATTTATAAAGAAATAATTTTTTTTGTAACTTAGATTTGGCAACGGCCATTTTGCAGCAAGTCACGCTTACACTTCATTTCTTTCCAGGGTTTTCAATTTAGAAGCAAATCTTTTCAATGTAGATGCAAATCTTCTAATTTTGGATGCAAGTCTCCTAATATTACTACTAATATTAGATGCAAACCTTTTAATTCTAGATGCACATTGTAGATATGCATTCTAGATACGTTTTTTGTCACATTGAAGTTTGGGTTGGAAACTTTATTTTCTTAATCATCTAATGGGGTTGCCTTTCTTCTCCTCTACGTAATTAGAAGATGGAATGTATATATTAGTCTAGGACAACTTTTTTCGGAGATCGCGACGGTAATATGGTAGGATAGATGTAAATTGTCCTTATGGAATTTCTGGAAGCGTCGAATATGATACTGGGAACTCCTTGACTTAATATTGGGCTCATCTAGAACTCAGCGATTGCATCACACTTTAATTCACTGAGAATTCCAGATAAGTGTCGAAAATAAAATTTTCATCTAATGTCTTATATATATATATATATATATATATATATATATCTCATATTTTTATGCTTTAACATTTTTAGACTTCTTTAAAGAATCAAATTGCAAATGTTTTTTTGAAATTATTTCAATTTTCAATTTTTTTATCTTTAATATGTTGTCAAAGAATTAGTATTTTCAATTATTATTAGGGTGTAAATTATCGACGTAACGTCTAATTGAAAACAAATATATGAAAAGCTCTGTAAAGACTTTGTGATCACAATTTCTACGAAACGTTTATATTTAAATAATTAATTATGACTTTTAAACATCATATTGTCGGTTCACGTTTAAGACAATATTTTAAATAATATCTACGTAACATATTATCGTCCATTCGTTTTCTCTATTGTACATAAATTTGTTTAATATTAAGGCCTCAGTTTAGTCGTTTTCTAACAAAAACACATCCAGTTTGATTGGTTTATAATAAAATCAATTTTATAATAGCTTTGTTCACTTATTTCAGGTATTTTGATACAAACCATTTTGATACAAACTATGCAAACCATACAAACTATACAAACTATTTAGATAATACCTACTGAATTAATTAATTAACCTTTTTGTAAATAAAAAGTTGAACACCTTTTAGAAATATTTGCAAGTATTAATCTAATTTTGATTATTGCTAAATTTGGATTATTAATTTACACTTTTTATAGTCAACAATTTATACTTTCTTTATAATTTGATTAGTTTATCTTTCTTGTAATCAAACTCCACTCTTAGTGTAAATTACGAATATAGAAAGATTGGCGCCCCGCCCCGCCTTTCTCTAGGAAAATTATCATTATATAAGTCAAATTAACATCTCTTTAAGATAAATTATAAAAACATCTATCATTTATTAACTACAATCTACCAAACACGTAAAATCATTTGTAAAGTGTTTTCTGAAACATGACTCATCTACCGAGTCTCTGAGCTGCTGGTGTAGTAACTTGTTTCCTCTAAATAATATAAAGTGCAGTCTGAATCTCGAACACATAACAAAAATTAATAATTTATTGAACAGCGAAGGAGACATGTTACAATAGTGATATTTTTTCCAATGGGTCTATTTCTCGGCAAGTTACAGCCTCCAATATATATATTTATCAAGAAAATCATCAAGCAAGGAAATTAAAATGATGGGAATCCACGTTACTACAACTTAATAAACCATAATAATCAAGAAGTGTACATACTTTTTAACAGTTCTCAATGAAGAAAGAATTTTTTTGAAGGGCTTTTACCTTTTTTATATTTTTTATTGCAATGATTGAGTTCGGGCGTGATATATACATTATTACGCCTGTATATTTTTCCCATTCATCCTTTGCTTGTACTGTTTAAAACAAAAAAACATCAGAAAGCTACAATTTCCATCTTTTAAATGAACCAACACTCATATAGATTGAACAAATTCTGATTTAGTGACATATAATTCAGTGCGTCGGTGTCACAGTCATGCGTATTCAAGCGCGCGCACGCGTGTATCTCGCTTCGAGTTATAACGTTATATAGCGACTATAGCGACTCACTCACTTCCAAAAGCGAGAAGTTTCCATGGAGTCGCTAAGAAACAAAAAGGAAAACTCGATCCATAATGGAGAAGTTTCCATGGAGTCGCTAGGAAAAATAAAAACATTCGATATAAAAATATAATATCAATATACATAAAAATACCAAAAATGACATAAAATATGAACCTGTATTAAAAACAAATATACATATATTAACTTCGATTTTAATTTTATTTATAGCGATAACGCTATAAATTTGGTGACCCCGACGTGATCATTTTATGTTCAACGTGATAAATATATCCCGACGTGATCATTTTATGTCCAACGTGATAAATATATGCCCGACGTGAAAATTTTATGTCCAACGTCATAAATATATGCCAGAAGTGAAAATTTTATGTCCAACGTGATAAATATATACAAGAAGAGATTCAATATATCAACTACCGTTATAAATTGACCATTTTATGAAGAGAAGAATTTTCCAAATGAATTTTGAATAGAGGTTCCAAAGTTGAATAGATGTTCCTATAATTTATGGTAATTTCCTAATTCAATCAACTGAAGTTGTACACATTACAAGTACTGTCATCTGTCGGTGAGTGAGTTAAAGTACATTCCCTTTTTATCTAAGAAAACAATCAATCAATCAATCACAATCGATTAGTTATGCCAAGACAACCTTCAGACGAGGATTTTCCTCAAACCCATGTCACGTCTGTCAAATTACCCCCATTCTGGAAATCAAAACCAGAAATTTGGTTTACCCAGATCGAATCACAGTTTTCTGTTGCAAAAATTGTCAATGACAAGAAAAAGTATGATCAGGTTATAGCTAATTTGCCATTAGATGTGATAGATAATATATACGATATAATATCTAATCCCCCGGAAACGGATCTCTATATAAATTTAAAGAAAGTTTTAATTTCACGTTTATCATCGAGTGAGGAAAAACGTCTGAATGATCTGTTATCAGGTTCCCAAATGGGCGATCTGAAACCTTCAGATTTCTATAGATCCATGCTGAATATGGTTGGAGGATTCAGCATGGTTAGTCAAGATTTATTGATAAAGCTATGGAAAAGACGTTTACCTCAAACAGTATATATTGCCATTACAGCTTCAGGGAAAACAGACACAAAAGAGATTCTAGATATTGCAGATCAGATCTGGGAGTCCTGTCAAAATTCAATGGTTGCATCTCACTCCAAAAATCCTCTTGAATCTGAGTCAACCCCGTTATCAGATTTAACTACCACTATCAAAAATTTTTCAATCACTTTCCATGATTCAATTAATCAAGTATTACGAAAACAAGAAATTTTTAATTCTCGATTAAACTCTTTAGAATCCAGACTTTCCAATCAATCCTTCGAGCCTCAACCTTCTACTTCATGCTGCAACAATTGCAAAAGTAGA
The DNA here is from genome assembly GCA_936432065.2 of Rutpela maculata. Taxonomy (NCBI): domain Eukaryota; kingdom Metazoa; phylum Arthropoda; class Insecta; order Coleoptera; family Cerambycidae; genus Rutpela; species Rutpela maculata. Next base: position 13,519,093 of record OW386291.2, on the reverse strand, counting down.
AGCAATTCACAAACTCGTACCACTAATCGCAATCGTTCACCCAGCCGTAATAATGTTTCCAATAAATTTGATCGTACAGACAATACTATTTGTTACTACCATCAACTTTATGGTGCCAATGCCTATCGTTGTGGAGGTGAATGGTGCAAATTCAGTAAGAATTGTAAAAAATCTGATAATTCTCAAAGATGACTGAAATTTGATAATTCTATGACGTCTGATTTTGACATTTCTAACAGCAAACGTCGTCGACTTTTTATTTACGATAGATCTAACAACCTGAACTTCCTAATTGACACTGGTGCCGATTTATCTGTGGTGCCACGCAATGCTTTCACAGATTTAAAAAAGAATTTCGATACGATATTAACCGCGGCTAACGGTTCAACCATTTTTACATACGGTAAGAAATTGTTAAAAGTCAATCTAAACTTACGTAGATTATTTCCTTTCGTTTTCAATATAGCAGACGTTGACATACCGATAGTCGGAGCAGATTTCTTGTCTCATTTTGGTTTAGTTGTCGATCTTAAAGGAGCTCGAATAATTGATACCAAGACTAATTTGTCAGTTAATTGTTTTATTAAAAATAGTCCTTTAGACAATTGTAGATTAGATTCACTTAAATTATTAGCGATAACGCTATACGTTACACTTGACTATTTTTTTTTCGGGAAAATCGTGGCTTTAGCGATAAATGTTAGGATATTTTTTGTTCATAATTACGTGATCTATCCATCTGTATTTTTATTTTTTCCTAGCTTGACTTAGTTTCAAAATTTTGAAAAAAATGTATGGAAAAAACATTTTTTTTACTTTTTTTTATGTTCTGCATCCGTGCGAAATGTAAACTTTTCAGGATATTATTCTATACACTTTCACGAAGTTATTAAAAAAAAATTACTCAGTTTGCAAATTTTTGTGGGTAAATACCTTCATCGATTGGGCTATAAGTCAGCATTAATATAAGTACCTAAAAACTTATTAGAACATGAAATTTCTATCGTTATAAAGACACAAAATTTTAGTTGGGAAGGTAGTTATTCCTACCCGTATCAATACTGTATCCCCAAAATATAACTTTTTATAAATTATTTCTTCTATTTGTCTTTTTTATCTAATTTGCGAGGATGAAATTCACAAAGGGACAAAAGTAAATAAACATTTTAGGTTATATACATTCTAAAAACCTTCAACGTTACTTAAATACTGTAAAATTGCTTGGTAATCGGGATATCAAATTATATGCATCCAATTATTTTCAAGAGTTTTTAAGAACTGACTTTCAAAGTCCAATTCGTAGGATGTAAATCAGTGCTGCGTATTTTCGAGTGTCATATTTTGCTTGGGTGATGGATGTGTTTACTTAAAATCATCAAAACAATGAATTTAGGAGGATTTAATAATGGCAATGAGCTTGTTTTAAATATGGATATACAAGATACTGGTTGCGATGTTGGGCGTATTTCTAGAAGGAATCAAGCTATTAATAATCACTTTTAATTGTTAGGTTTGTTTATTATTAACTGACTGACAGTTCTTAGAATTCAAAGAGATGCTTGATCTAGAAGTTATCTGGATAAAATACTGTGGTCTTTGAAATGTGTGTTTTTTTCAAATACGGTAGAAAATGTAAGAAATAGTTCAATTAATTGAAAACATTTACGATGTTCCAACTATGTCAGATTTTACGTATACACTCGTAGGTATATAATTTAGTGAAATATACGACCTATTGGAAATAAATAAACAGTAAATTGTACACACAAATACAGTGTGTCCCAGGATAGATGTAACAAGAGGTGTAATGGACCAAAAATTTTGGAATGGACTTTGGGGATTGGGTCCTGCTTGTTGTAAAACTAAAGTATACCACTAAATGACTTGATTTGGTGTTCTACAGGGTGTTTTATAAGTAAAGTTGTAAAAATCACCAGTAATAAAGTACCTTTATTTTTCAAAATATGAAAAAATTCCACAAAGAAAAGTCATTTAGAATGCAATTTTATACCTCTATACCAAATTTCAGGAATATAAAATTATTTTTTTGAAACTTCCCATTTTTTCAGTAAATTAGTATTTTATTTTGAACCATTCAATTAAAACTGCATAGAAATTATTTTTTGTGAATTAATACTTACAGTTATGTAGAAGCCAAAAGTAGGCTATGAGAAAAGCAGTGGATACACATTTATCATTTATTATTGACATATCTGTCAAACGTAGTCAATATTATCCTTAACTTCTGTTTCAAATTAACGAACCAAGCATAAAAAATTAAGTGAAAATGATACTCACAGTGCGTGGAAAAATTTATATTGTGCAATGCTGCGGAATTGGCGGTGAAAACTCGCTAAGAGAAGTGGTAAACCAATTTAATTTGAAATTTCCAAACACTTCTTTGTCACGTACTCAGGCTATGAGAATAATTAAAAAGTTTCTGGCTACTGGTAGTGTTCTTAACATGAAAAGAAAAATAAAAGCATATGATGAAGACAATGTTGGGGCTATTATAGCTCATGCCTCTGTTATAGAAAATCCTAGGATGCCACTAAGAGAGAGATCAGCTCTTATTAATATTAGCAAGTCTGAACGCCAAAGAATTTACAAGGCAAAGAAAATTAGGGCATATAAAGCAAATTATAAACATACGCTTGAAGAGGGAGATGACGGCCGTAGGTTGTATTTTTGTTTGACCATTGGAGAAAAAATCATGGAAGAGAGATTCTTTCATCATTTCATAATTTTCTCAGATGAAACCACATTCACAACCAATGGTGTTGTTGTTTCAGTTGTCGATTTTAGGCTTCTGAAAATCCAAATTTTAGAATTCATTGTAGAAGACAATATTATAAAAAAGTGAATGTGTGGTGTGCCGTTTCTTATCACGCTGGAGTTATTGGACCTTATTTCATTGAGGGAAGATTAAACCAGCACACTTATTTACAGCTTCTTGAAAGATTTTCTGAAGAATATTTAAATATTTTAAGAGATATGCCTTTAGTTCATTTTCAACATGATGGTTGCCCTGGCCACAGAAATGGTTAATAGGTGGTTGAATTTAGATTTTGGAGAAAATTGGATTGCCAGGAATGGACCGATCAAGTGGCCGGCGAGATCCCCACTATCAATATTGGATTTCTTTTTATGGGGTCGCCTCAAGCAGTTGGTTTACGCTGAACCACTTCCTAACGATGTAGCAGTATTGAAGCAGAGAATTACAAATGCCGTAAACTCCATACCGTTAGATCATATTCGAAACAGTTTTAAGGACTTCAGGCGAAGGATCGAAATGTGTGTGGATGTGGGTCGAGTAATAAAAAAATTGTAAATATTGTTTTGTATTGGTCAATAATTTGTTTGTGAATCTGTTATGTTTTTGACATTTATTACTTGTTATAATTTTTAAACCTCATTAATTTTCTGTTAGTAATTGTTTCTTGTTTTACAATTAGTTCGATTAATTATACCTTCTTACATCTCGTATATTCAATTTTTTATTTACCAATAGCCTACTTTTTGAGATGAATTCAACTCTTAATTCGCAAAAAATGAGAAGTTTCAAAAAAATAATTTTATATTCCTGAAATTTGGTACAGAGGTATAAAATTGCATTGTAAATAACTTTTCTTAGTGGAATTTTTTCATATCTTGAAAAATAAAGGTACTTTATTAGTGGTGATTTTTACAACTTTGCTTATAAAACACCCTGTAGAACACCAAATCAAGTCATTTTTGGTATACTTTAGTTTTACAACAAGCAGGACTCAATCCCCAAATACCATTCCAAAATTCCAAAATTTTTGGTCCATTACACCTCTTGTTACATCTATCCTGGGACACACTGTATATGTACATACAAAGTATTTCAGGTATGCAGCCATTCATTTTTAGGGGCGATCCTGTGTCAAAAAAACAACGGGGGGGGGGGGGTATCTGTGAACAATTCCAACTAGGAATTTTTTGTTTGTATAATATATGAATCATTAATTAATATTTTCCACAAAAATATCGTTGTCGCTACAGCCGTCATATTGAAAAAATAGCGGTCGAAATAGGTTTTCTCGATTATCTTATTTCATATTAGTTCCTATTAGTTCTACCCCAAAATTAGGTGTTTGTTACCAATATGGTAGGGAATAACATAAACCACAACTCTTATCAAACAATTTTTCTCAGTACTTTACGATTATAGGGGCCCATTTGTAGTTTTCTACAGTACCCTTCTGAATCAAAATTCGACACTGCTCATAAGAAAAACTAATTAATTGGCATACAAAACTAAAATAAACTAGTATATAATATATTGCAATATTTCTGTCTGGCAAAATCTCATTCATTACTCGAATGACTGAATGTCTAATTTTAAAGATGTTAGCTGTAAACATTTATTTAATGTCATTAAAAATAAAACATCCAAAATAGTTGCATTTCGAAATTCAACATCATTAAATAGTGTGAAGTACCTCTGAGGAATGCGTTGGCAAAATCTATTTACAACCCCGAGGTTAGTAGGTAGATTTCCATGTAAATATAGACATTAAAAACTGTCATGTTTCTTAGAATCAACGATTCGGCGGGCAAATGGCCTGATTAAATCTGATAATGACAAGACAATAAAAAAAAGCATCATACGTTAGTTTTGAATTAGGATCTCAAGTTATAGACTAGGAGCCCGTAACACTTGAATTGCTAATCGTGGTGACAAGCTCGTAGATACTAAACCTTTTTATATTGTTCAAATGTCAAAAACGCAAGTATGGTAGCTGTACTGCGGCTACAAAAGCTTTTGAAAATTGTTAATGAAACTATAATTTTTTCTGAAGCGACAAGGTTAATTTTCGTTGTAATCTATAGACAAGTTCCCTCAATCCCAGACATAAATTAAGTGTCACACTGTCAAGAAGGGTAACAGGAGTCACCATGCCTAAGTCAAACTGGTAATTTTCTGTTTGCCAAGGTTTTTATTTACTACTTAATTTAAACATTAATTATACAAAAATATAATAATAATAAACGTCTTCATTTAAAAAAATGCACAAACATACATTATTTCAATTCTTAATAATAAATTTTCTTCGTCTCCGAACACCCTGTATAGTAAATTGCAATCCTGAGAATGGCTAAGGACTTTTCGGAACAAGCAGAGGTTTTTATGAATGATTTGAATGAATTTTTATGACTTTTTTTTATCAAAAAACCAAAAGTAAAAACAGATTACAACTCCATCCGCGAACACTGTATACCGGGTGCCACAGGCTAGTGGCTCCCTCTATATTTCCTTTATTTTTTGACTTATTCCATTTGAAATTTGGGGTACATAAACTACCTGTAAAAATGGACTTTTTGACATAAAAAACAGTATGAGACCATTTCCGGTTTACCCGGAAATGACCGCAACTTTCGATTTTTAAATGGAACACCCTGTGTATTTTTACGTATTTGGATTCAAGACAAGATTCTGAGTAGACCATGAGATCTTCCCGAATTTTTGAGTCGATGTTCAGTTTTTTAAAGCATTTTAAGACATTCGTCTAGAGTGCTTTGGAATACCAAAATTTATTCTACGGCAGGTAAGGTCCAAAGGAAAAATACAATTTTTCGTTTAATTTCATTAATAACTATTTACGAAGCCTCCAAAATTGAACAAATCACTTTTTGTCGAAAACTTTTTTTTCAAATGTGAAGGTGGTGGCTCATACTGTTCAATAAGTTATAGATTTTTTTCTGAATTCATTGATATCCATTTCAAATCTATGCTATTTGTTTTTCTATTTTATTGAATTTATTTAAAAATAGAAAATCATTTTCAATATAATTTTTCCTGAACTTTAACGTAGTTGCCTTTGCAAAAATCATATGTCTAATAATGAAATGTGAATAACTACTAATACTAATAGAGTGAGATCCCAGAGCCGCCAGACCTACGTCATTTTAGCAAAGCTAATATTTTGACAACAAGTAGTGTAATATCTAGTTAAGAACGTATGCGTATTTGCTAGTTTGAAAGCGGGGCCCTTTTGCAGAAAACAGATATAAAAGGTACATAAAAATTTTACTCAGTACGTTAAATTATGATAGCTGGATTATTTTACAAGTAACACGCTAACTACATGGTGTCAGCCTGGTCGTGTGGCTGGCTCCGGGTTGGGCTCCGAGGAGGCACATATTATACTGTTAATACTGAATAAATACTATTGATTGATTGATTGATCAACCTCCGAAACTTAGAGTCCGAGGTTCGATCCCTGAGCGTTCTTAGTTTTTTTTTCAAATATACGTACTAAGAAAAAAGTTATGGCCAAAAATAATAAATATTTCCCTATCGGTTGTCTGTTTCTTGGTAATCGCCACTTTAAGTTAAAATTTGTTGAAAAAAAAAAAAAAAAGGTGAGAACGCTCAGGATCGAACCTCGGACCTTAAGATTCGGAGGTTGACGCTTACACCACGTCGTTAGTGTGTCACGTGGAAAATAAACCAGCTATCATACTTTAACGTACTGAGTAAAATTTGTATGTACCTTTTGTTTTCTGCAAAAAGGCCCCGCTTTCAAACTAGCAAATACGCATACGTTCTTAATTAGATATTACACTATTTCTTGTCAAAATATTAGCTTTGCTAAAATGACGTAGGTCTGGCAGCTCTGGGATCTTGGACTATAATACTAATAATGGGTCGCGTGCGCTGACGTCACAGATTTTGAGACCTTAGGAAAAACAAACAGCTGTCATTGAGAAATCCGCCGATTAAACGTGTTTCTTTAAAGTGAATTTTTCAGTGTTTGTGCCATTTAAGAACTTGTTGTTGGATTATTTAACATCTACAACTATTCTTAATACTGTTATATAAACAATTTTGTTCGTCAGGATGACGGTTAGTTCGTATTTTGCAGAATTGTCTCCTAAGGTAGAGGTTAGGTATATGGCTGCCATCGAATTAAATCCTTATATTTTGAGAAAAAAATACTTTAGTACAAATATTGATGCATTTCCAAATGTTACACATAGGTATGTTGCGAATTACTTGATTTTTGAAAGAATTACGTAGACAGAAGAACGAATTCAAGGCACTGAGAAGTCTTGAAGCTGTTTGTGGTTAGGTGAAAGAAGTATTCTGCAAGAAATTTGCAGGATAAAAGCTCGTTACAACGGTAAGAATTAGTTATCAACTATTTTTTTCATATATGCTTGCCTAATTAAATGTTGTTTTATAAATAATTACTAATGCAGAAATTAATTTTTCAGGATATGAACTCTTAGCATCATGAATAAAAGCCATTGACTCCTTGGACTATTGCAGATTCAGATTGTTCCTTAATGCTCACTGGGATTGTGTTGCCAGTCTAGATAAAACATGTTCACCACTTAACAGGAAATCTTTCCTTTTAGTTTTTTAGCAATGAACATGGCATGGCTATGATTGAAGATTAACCGCTGTAAATTTTGTCAAAAAGACATTTTATAAAATAAACAATGAAAAACTGACGTACCGTACCTACTGTAAACTATTTGAAGTATGTAATAAGATGTACACAATTTCTTCCAGCGGTTAACCCCTCGTCTATACCTTATATACCTATATAGATTGGACTACGCAAACCATTTGTAAATTTTTTATTACAATATATTATATAAAATGTTTAACATGTATTTTACTATTTTATGTAGGTCAATTGTTAATTTTGACTTGTATTCTCTTAAATATACTCTCCCTCCGTGCAGTTCATGCTTCGCTAAAATTTAAATAAGAAATAGTTATTAAAAATAGAGACAAACCAATATAAAATGTTAATTTACTTTACCATGGATTGTTTATTGCTTGTTTGAGCAGCAGTTATTACTATCACAATCATTTTTGCATTAACATGCAACAACTTAAGGCATTTCTTTGAATTGCCTGGAATTGTTTAACCTAACCTCTTCTGTATAAGGATCAATACAAATTATTTTGAAAGAGATTTTTTATGTTTAAATAAGTTTAATAAAATTGAAAAACAAATAGCATAGATTTGAAATGGATATCAATGAATTCAGAAAAAAATCTATAATTTTTTAACACTAGGGCCCACCACCTTCTCATTTGAAAAAAAAGTATTTGATAAAGTGATTTGTTAAATTTCGGAGGCTTCGTAAATAGTTATTAATGAAATTAAACGAAAAATTATATTTTTCCCTTGGACTTTACCTGCCGGAGAACAAATTTTGGTATTCTAAAGCACTCTATAAATCTCACGGTATCCTCAGAATGTTGTCTTGAATCCAAATATGTAAAAATATACAGGGTGTTCCGTTTAAAAATCGAAAGTTGCCGTCATTTCCGGGTAAACCGGAAATGATATCATACCGTTTTTTACGTCAAAAATCCATTTTTACAGGTAGTTTATGCACCCCAAATCTCAAATGGATAAGTTAAAAAATAGAGGAAATATAGGGGGGGGAGCCCACTAGTCTGTGGCATCCGGTATAGTAAAATATAATTATCAACAACTAACAGTATATTCGAGACACTTGGTTAAAAACAACATAGTTTGTGAAAAAGAGAATCTTTAGCTTGTTCTCTGTAAAATATTACCGAGTTTTGTTTTTATTATTATTATAATTTTTTTAAAAATCCCATCATCTTTCGGGAAAAGGTTGAGGTTTCTTGCTAAGAGGTCCGTTGGAAGCTTGCTACGCTTCTGAATAAACAATATAATTAAACAATAACTACTAACTGTATATTTGACATGTTTGTGCAAAATAACATGGGTATTTATTATATGCTCGAGAATAAGTATTAAATAATATGAGAGTTTTTGTTGGACTTAATTTTAGCCCCCATGCCAAATATTTAAAGCGTTTTGTTAGATCTAACACATTAAACTTAAGTAAAATTCCTAATAGTGCTGAATTTAAAGTTGGAACCATCCCAAACTGTCTGTTAGAAAAACCTATTATTGCATATTATTCTTAAATTTACGTGTCTACTGAATTGCAAAATTTCAAGTATGGTTTTTATAAAGGACTGGTCAACACACGTTTTCACTTTTCTAATTTTAATCAATTCATAAATAGGAAACAAACAACTGAAATGGTCAATGCCTTACGCGATGTCGCAATTTCATAGACGTGTTTACTAAAAATTTGGAAAAATAACGACAGATGATAGACATCTAGGAGTCTAAATATTTTGCCTGTACCGTGTCAACATGTGTATTTATGACAAATTTTAAAGGATTAAAAGAGGTCCGTATCTAAAAAAACCATGACCCTCATAGCAAAAAAGTACTACAGAAAGTTGCCCCGTAATAAGAAAAACTAGTGGTTTTGTAGATTCTAATAATGTATAATTCATAGACATGCAAAAGTTGAGATAACTTTTGAACCATCAACGTGACACGAATGCAAACGTGATGTATGAGGTCACGTCGAAAAATACCCCGTATTTTGCAAGAATTTCGATACATCGCACAGTGGGAAATTTCTCCATTTTTTTGGACAAAAATCCGTCTACAATGCAATTATTAATGTATTTGAAATTTTTTTTTTTTTTAAATAATTGTTAGATATCACCCGATGTTTGAGCACTCCCCAAATTTTAAAAACCTTCAACATAACTTCAAAAAATCCTATAAATATATGAAATTCGTGTATTTTACTTAAGTAAAAATGCGAATTTCTGTTTTTTAAAAGTTTTACTAAGAAAATATCCTTTACTACATGTTTTTTGGGTCGCTGATTAAGAAAACTGGTTTTTTCGAAATATTAAAAATGTAAAATAGTCTAGTAAAGTGTATTTTTTATATGATAAAACCTTAGTTAATCAAATAATAATTCAGTAAACATTTACCCCAAGGGTTAATCAAAATATAGTTACAATGGTTATTTTTTAGTTTTTGCTTCAAAGCAGGGTAAGAGAGTACATTGCGACTATGAGAGTGTATCTCAACCCCCTTTAAGGGTGAAAACCACCCTTAAATGGCTGTAGAATTTGAAAATAGGTTTCGAATTTGTTTAAAGTTTTAGAATCACGTCTTTTTCGATATTTTCACTGAAATCAGTCTCCGAACCTTGTTTGATAAATAGAAATTATTTTAAAGGTTAAATTAATCAATTCTTATATACTTTGACAATGTGAATAAACAACAATTCAATGTGAGTAGAAACAAATTCTAAGTTCTTCAACGTTTTTAAGAAGCTCGTAAGTTAGAAATCGGATTTTTTCCATTTGAAAGGAAAAAATTTTTTTAAATGAAATGAAAATTTTTCATCCATTCTATGCAATGTGAAACAACAATCCAATTTTTAGTAAACATATTTTAAGCATCCTAAAGTTCAAAAACAATTGGGTGCTTAAAAGCAATTTTAGACATTTTAAAAAAAAATCTTTTAAAATAAAGTCTAAATTTTTCATACATTCTACTCCATGTAAAACAAGTATCCAAAGTTAAAAAAAAACAAATTTTAAGATAGTCTTAAGATAATTTAATAATGAAAAAAATTGGACATTAAAATGGATGTTAATCAATTTTTTTTAAATTTTTGTATCAATTGTATACTTAGTAGTAAAAAAATTATTAATTATTTTAATTATTTTAAAAGATTTTTTTCGAAATGTCTAAAATTTAGTTTGTTTGAAAAAAATAGAGATATCTGCTGATTTTAAGCTGCTATTAAGACTATTTTACATTTTTAATAAGAATATTTCGAAAAAATCCCTATTAGGGGTGTTTTTCGGTATTTTAAGGGTGTTATATCAATTTCTGGTTAACGGGACCCCATTTTTCTTAATCAGCGACCAAAAAACATGTAGTAAAGGATGTTTTTTGAGTAAAACTTTTAAAAAACAGAAATTTGCATTTTTACTTAAGTAAAATACACGAATTTCATATATTTATAGGATTTTTTGAAGTTATGTTGAACGTTTTTAAAATTTGGGCAGTGCTCAAACATCGGGTGATACCTAACAATTATTTAAAAAAAAAAAATTTCAAATCCATTAATAATTGCATTGTAGACGAATTTTTGTCCAAAAAAATGGAAAAATTTCCCACTGCGCATCGTTTAAGCCGGGCAGAAGCAATGACAGAACCAACAGAAGAAAAAAATATACGAATTGAACTGAGAACCTCCCTTTTTAATTTCTTTGCAGACGGTCAAAACTCTAATGACTCATAAGAATAGCTTAATACACATATTTTCCTTTTTATTATTACTGTTATGTTACGATTGTCGTGTGAAGGGAACTACTATTTACTTGCACTGGAATCCAAATGCTCGACAACATAATGCAAAAACATGTAAGCATCCGCTTAACAAGCTGACGTTATTGGTCTGAAATGCCCTAGTAAATGTTTTGTCTAAGTCGTCGAAGCATCGCCCAGAGCCCATAGACCAGGGACGTGCACACATAAATGTATTTATGGATTCGAGGACGTGAGTTTTCTAAATAAATAAAACCTACTTTAAAGGTTTTAAATAGCTTCAAATAACAAGCCTTTTATGTCTGGTATAGGCACTTGTATGAAAAATAATGTATGTAGTTACCGTACTTTGTGACTCATACTATCAGAACACACCTTAAACAACTGTCTTTTAATAAAAATTCACAATTTCATTCTTTTATAGTTGTTTTATTTAGATATTGATAATTGGGCAATATTTTAAAAAGTCGCGACAAAAAGTATGCTCCTATTACATCTGTCTCGTATACCCCACTCCGCTTTTCACTATATTGAATGTGGTTATGTAACAATAACTTTCTTTAGCAGCAAGTTTCAATAAATGATTACCTCTCTCTGATATAATGAATATGTCTAGTAAAATACCCCAAGGATCAGTCCTGGGCCCACTCTTATTTGTATTGTTTATGAATGACCTGTCAGAAATTGTCGGTGGTAATAATAACTTTATTAACACTTCACGTTTAAGTGTGAGCACTGATATTGTAAATTTAAGGAAGACGGAGCAAAATATGTTAAACAAACTTACAGCGTGGTTTCACTACAATAAATTTATTAGTAAATAAAAATAAAACAGTATTTATACAACAACATTTTTAGGAGTATATATAGAATATGCTATAATAATGCTTTAAGCTTTGTAAAAGGCTGGCATTAATTTGCTTTGCAATATATTGGCTGAGAAATACCGTCAATATGCCTGTTATAATGTAATTTTAGTACGCACAATTTTATTCCAGGTTAATTTACGGTATAATATTTTGGGGATTTTCACATCATATTGATAGAGTATTTGAAATGCAAAAACGGGCAATTCGATACATGACTGGCAAAAATAAATATTCTTCATACAAAGATGTATTCAAAGAACAGAAAATCTTACCAGTTGCATGCGTGTACATATTAGAAATTGTATTGTTTGTAAAAGTCCATCTTCAAGAAATAAAGAATATTTTTTTCCGTGAACACCAAATTCGTAACCAAAATGATTTACAAATTCCCATTCATATTTTATTAATATATAAATAAAGTTATTCAACAAGCTACCACAACTTCTTCAAGAAATTACTTCAATTAAATGTTTTAAACAAGATGTAAAAAATGTTCTAGTAAATAACTGTTTTGATTCTGTATCTGACTTTAAATTATGAATTTTAAATGTTCACCATTTACTTATGTGTTTATTCTCTTATGTCATTACTTTGTACTGTATACTGTATTTTATTATAAATCATAATCTAAATATTTTACATTTTATTTTGATTTTAAAACTTATAGCCGCAACAGTATATTATTAATAGGAAATCATTTACATACTTACTTTAGCCTACAGTGTAGTTTATATTTTAATTATGATAAATAATAATAATAACAGCTTCAAAAGAAGACTGATATGACAATGACTCACGTCGATACTAACAGTAAACGAAACGAACGACGCCCGTCGATTATTCCTTTATCTGTTAACTGGGCATGCTCTCACATTTGACGTCACCATGGGCGTCAAAATTTCTTAACTTAAATAATTAATTTCATTATTAAAATGACTTTAGAATGTAAAATAAAAAATACGGGTTAAAAAAAAAATTAATAAAGTACTTGAACATAAAATTAAAAAAGACGGTATTACCCTGTATGACGGATATGGCCCAATTTTAGTATGGAAAATTCAACCATGCTATTTTAAGTCTAACAGAAGTTGTAGTTTTAAAAAATTGGTAGTTTACACGCCTCTGACGATCACCTTTGACCAATTTTAATACCACCATGCTATTTCAAATAAATGTACTAGATTTGACACAAATATATTAAGACTAAAGTTATCATGTGTACAAGTAACGGTCTATATGTCGTAGTCTTTTGATGAAATACGTCATTTCGTGAAAAGCCTAGGCAGTACATGAATTGCCGGCATATCATGTAAATTATTGAGGTTGCACAATCTGCCTAGGCATTTCGTGAAACGGCGTGTTCGTCTCGGCACAGAAGTCGTTCTACACGAACTGCCGCAAATTAGATGCTGACTGTTCATGAAGTGACTAATACCCGGCAGATTATGTTGTTTTGTGTGTTTGAGGTTAGGTTAGTTCCCGTTTTGGTCGATTATAATTAATATTAATCATATCATGTAAATTATTGAGGTTGCACAATCTGCCTAGGCATTTCATGAAACGCCGTGTTCGTCTCGGCACATGATGCTTAAAGTCGTTCTACACGAGCTGCCGCAAATTAGATGCTGACTGTTCATGAGGTGACTGATACCCGGCAGATTGTGTTGTTTTGTGTTTGAGGTTAGGTTAGTTGCCGTTTCGGTAGATTTATTTGCCTGGAAGCCATGTTGAGCGGTTTTTTTTTGTTTATTATGGAAATTAAGACTCAAAAAAACTTGTTCAGTGATTATTATAAAGAGAGAGAGATGGAGATTTAATTAATTTTGAGGTTAGGTTCAGATTAATTTGGAACGTTTCGGACACTAAATTGCTAACGAAATTACGAATATCAAAATTAATTAAATATTTTCGCACCTCGTTTAATTTTCTGATGGTATACGGTAATTTATTCGGCTTTGCTTCTTAGTACTCTTTGTAATGATCATTGAACAAATTTTTTCACTCTTGCTTTCCATAATAAACAAAACAAATGCGCAGCAAGTAATAGAACACAATCTGCCGGTTTAATTTGCGGCAGATCGTGTAGAATGTCTTTAAACGACAAGTGCCGAGACGACTACGACGTTTCACGAAATGCCTAGGCAGATTGTGCAACCTCAAGAATTTGCATGATATGCCGGCAGTTCATGTACTGCCTAGGCTCTTCACGAAATGACGTATTTCATCAAACGACTACGACATATATACACAGTAATACACACAGACATTTCGTTTTAGCATGTCATGAAATAGATTTCTGTACAATTTTCTTTCTACGATGATTATTAAAAATTCTTGTCCAATTATAATATACCTATTTGATTAAATCAATAAATAGATATAATTAGAAGGAATATATCTTCAAGGTACGCGGGTTCACAAAGTTCCACTTCAACGGGGAGACAAAGGAAACTGTGAATCTATAAAAACATTAAAATCCGTCACGCGTTTCAAGATTACGCCAATATAAAATGAGAAGTAAAAAATTAATGGTATTAATAAACATTCTCCTTGAACATTAATATGAATAAAAACGAGAAAAACAATTTTTTACTTCTCTCTTTGTTAAGGAGTCGCAAAACTTAAAACCTCCTATTCTAGAAATTTTAAAACAATGAACAGCACAAGGATTTACAAGTCTATAGTATATTAACGAACAATATACGAAACTAGAGTTACTAGAAGTTTTGAAAGTAAAGGATTTTGTTTTTGTTTGTAAAATGATGAATTATTAGTAAATGTTTTGAACGAATATTAACACAATGAGCAGTTAATTCTAAAGCAATTTTTTTCAAATAAGTAAAGAAGAGTCTCCACCTTTATGATTTTATGATATGTAGATGTGTGTAGTTTACGTCTATTAGATATGTTGAGCCACCCAGCAGTTTGAAGAGTATATTGGTTGCCTTCTACATATTTTGCACCTTCTGTATACGAGATTTAATAGATTCCGTTATAGAATAGAAGTCATACAAAAAGTCACAATAATTTAAATACAACGGCAATAATACTAGGGAATCACACAGCAATATTTTTAGGTCTCTACTGAGACAATATTTGTTTGCAAACAAAATTTTTAAATAGCACTGCGAATTACTGAATACCTAATTGTATCTCTTATAAACTTCTTCCCGAATAACATGAAATAGGACTTTGAAGAATTAATTTTAAGTGCATGCTTTTTACAAAATTCCACAAGATTCGCTAAATCTGAATTTATTAATGTCATTTGAGTGATTGTTTGAAAAATTAATACAAATTTGAGTGTCTCGGCATACATGTGAAATTTATAATGACTTAAACATGAGTTAATAATGTAAGTGTATATCGAGAATAGTAATGGACCTAATATAGACTTTTGTGGAACCCCTTGTTTACACTTATTGAATTAGATAATTTCCTTCGATATTTAAAAGGCATTTTTAAATTAATTTAATTGCTTTGATATCAAATCCGACAAATGAGAGAATTGAAAGCAAGTCTTGTGATTTATGGTATAGAAAGCTTTTGAGAAATCTAAAAGAATCAGTTCGGTTAAGTTACCGTTATATGTAGCTCTAAATATATCATCAGTTATGTCGAGAAGGGTAGCATTGCACTTCTTCAATTCTCATTCATAACTACAGATTTTTATTAAATATTATTGTTAATAAAACTTATTTTTCACGTTTTTTATTTTTGAAACCCTTAAGAAGTATTTGATTTAATTTTAAATGCATCATATTCCCCGTGGAAACTTCTGTCAGGCGCTCATGTTGCGACATTCGGCGTTTGGATGTAGTCCCGAATTTATGGGAGAGTTAAAGCAGGCTCTGTGTGTCGTCTTTCTATATACGTGTTCACGTTGTATTTTATGTTATGTATGCGCATTTGTAAAACAAAGGCTCTATTTCTATGCAGAGAACCATTCAAATCAAACCACACGTTGCAGTTTTATTCTTATGCATTATGCACTTAAATATTTTCAAAACCGTTCATGCAATTTTCTGCGAACACAAATATCCTAATGGGTTGGGTGTATTTGCAAACCGTAGACTGTTGCGCGTTGAGTTTCGATATACATATACAGTTGGCTATTTCAAAGAAACAAAAGAAATATCACATACCCGTGTCAGTGTGTACGTACAGTTTTATTTTCGCCAGATATACTCAAATGAGTAATTAAGTCGGACGATGCTATAATTATGCCGTGAATGTGTACGGATTCAGTTCACATAACACTTTTGCGTTAATTTGTAACGTTGCGCTGGCAAAACTGCCGAGATTTGGTATTCTTCCATTAGTTTTATAATTATTGCAAACTACCAAAATTAATTTATATCAAAGTAAATCTATAAAAAGAGTGTTTAATTAAATAACTAACATTTTGTGATGAATAATTTCTAAGAGTTTTTAATCCTATACATACTTATTAGAAGCTTTATTAATAAGTCCCTAAATCTACTTACAGATAATGTAGTAGAGCCACTTTACACTAAACTCATAAACAGAGCTGCGGTACCGAATACTGAAAGTACTTAACTGATGAAATATAATATAAAAAAAAATGTATAAACGATTCTCTTAATAACAAATCGACAAAAGCACACCAATTAAAAGATAAAATACAGGGTGATTTACCACGACATGCGGAAAATTTAACAGCAGGTTGTCCCCACCGAAAGGAGTTAAAAAAATGAAAAATAAAAAAAATGACCAAAAAAATAACCTTACTTTTTTGTAGGAATGCCTATGACTTTAATCAATCTGACGTGACGCGGTCCAACCATATCACTTCCCCTCCCCCTTTATCAGACTTGAGATTGAAAGCAAAGCTGAAGAGGGTAGAAGTGACCCTACAAACACTGAAGGTTGGCCATTCAGCGGGCCATCACTTCTGGCCCGGTGATGGCCCGCTGATGGGCCGATCTTTGGTGTTTGTTGGGGACTTTTTGGTTTTAATCATACTACAAAAATAGCAAAATAAGTCGGAAAGACATTAACCCAATGCCAGTGAACTCTACAACAAGTAGATATAAAAGATATTTACTTAAAGGGGTCTACAGACAATCCAACCACCCAACCAACCTACCTTCTCGGTAGACTTTTAAAAATTGCCATGACAACTCGTAAAAGTGAGGTAGTTTACTGAAATTCCAGCGTCTTCAAAGCTTACCGACAATGTTAGCTCCAGCAGACTAGCTCACTTTTACGAGTTCGCATGGCAATCTTCAAAGTGTACCAAGAAGGTCGGCTGGTTGGCTCCCGACAGTAAGGTCGTCTGTCGTTTCACCAAACTGTCTGACTTGTGTGAAAAGATTCGTTTTCGAAACTTGTTTAATATACTATTTTCGATGTGTGTAAAAAATACTTAAGTATTTTTCTCTACTTTTTTTTGCATCTGGCCACTAGCCATGCAACCAACCAGGGACGTCTTAAGGCATGGCCAAAATGGGCCATGGCCGGGTGCCTCGGCTTCCGAAGGGCCTCGTCGTACATGCCCATTTAAAGGTTATTTCTATTATAATTTAATTACGACACACAATCCAAAAAACAAAAACAAAAATACTTATTAAAGTAATTCAGAATATAAATGCGAGGCGACAAATACATTTTTATAGAGACATAATTCATGATTTCGTAACAGGGGTGGATGGGGCAGGAGGGCAAACGGGCAAATGCCCGTCGGGTCTGGGGCCAGGCAGGGCCGGTCTGAGGTAAATAGGCATTTGTTCCGGCGGATAAAAAACCCGACGGCCAAAAAAATTCAAACGGCAGCTCTTTTCCCTCCTTAGTCCTTACTTAGAACGAAAGAAGTCTCAGATGTAATTTTCAGGCTGCTATCTTAAAAAATCGACCACTAACATAAATGCCAGATGTCATTTATAAAAAGTTATTAACCCTATAACCTAATTTTGCATGTTCTGCAAATTCTGCAAGTTTGCTTAAGAAAGTTCTGATATATAAGGGGTCTTTCTTTTTCTTTTGACCTTTTCTGAAACTTTAGAATTATTTTTGTTTTTTTTTTGATGTTTGGAGATATTTATGTAGACAAAGTATTAGTCATAATTATGATTGATTATTATTTATTGTTATACCGTTAAAATGTTTAAATTTTTTATTTCGTTCTTTATTTGTCAATGTCAATTAACTAAAAACGTTACCAAGACGGTAGCAGTCTGCGTTAGACCGTGGTTGAATCAGATTACGTGTTAGTACTTTAAACCTTTAAATAATTTTTGCAATTACATGATAAAAAGGAAAATTCGTTTGATGAAACGTATTTTTCAAAGAAAATGTTTTTTCTACTCGAATTCCTAACTTTCCTTTCCTTCATTTTCGAGCGTCTGACCTTGAAAAATACAAAATTCTTGCCTGACCCCATCCACCTCCGTTTCGCAACCTTGAAATGTAGAAAACGACCTCTCTAGATTACTCTAGAATAAAATTATACACATTATATAGTTAATAACATATTAGTGATACTATATAAGCTAATTTTTTGGTTGCAAACAAAATTATAAAAGGGGGGCCTACATTTGCATATGGAGCCAGGACCTCAAGAATGCTTAAGACGTTCCTACAACCAACCGCTATCCTAAAAAACCATGTATTCCACTTAACCCACTTTTCTCTACTTAAGTACGTCATTGTCTGAGTCATGTCGTAATTTTTGACATAATTTTGCCGCGAAACGATTTATTAAAAGAAAGGCCAATGGACAATATTTATTTATCTTGCTGAAAAATAAGTGCGTTTTCTTTAGTTTGATTTTTGTTTTGTATAAATATTGCATAAAAGCAGTAAGCAGCATAATATTAGCCATTCAGGCCCCCTTATGGGGGGGAGGGATCTATTGGATACTGAGTTTAGGGGACTGGGCTTCCGAGGGGCCCATAGCGGGGACCCGCCAGAGATTTTGACAACATTTTTTGTTTCAAATTTCTCCTAATCAAATTACTTATCTAAGGGTAGGTGATAAAAATAAAGATATTTTTTAAATCAGCTGGCTATTTAGTTAATGTGATGTCCGCTTCCTCTATAAGTCCTGCAAACAATCTTTAGGCGAAGATATTCGATCTGTAGGTATGTTGCCATACGCACGTCATGATAGGTAGTGCAGAGTTGGCAAAATTACGCAGCTAATCGATAGTAATACATATGTCAAAAGATGAAAGTTACACTGAGAGGAAGCTCATATCAGACGGGCAAAGGGACGCTATGATAAAAATTGAGATTTTCAAACCATTATGCAGAACAGGAATGTTTTACATAAAATAACAATTTTTACATAAATTATATACAGGGTGATTTACCACAACATGTGGAAAATAAAATGGTGTACTAGTCTTCTATGTGGGAAAGCCCTGCAAAATTTTAGAGTGATCTGAGGTAATTTGGTATATTTCCTTTCATTAAAACTTGTAGAGATACGCTACTGTTATTTGTCTAGGTCAGTGTGCATAAGTCAATGAATTACGCACCTGGAACGGATCCGTCCTTCAAATAAAAGGAAGGCAAATCGAATTTGGCCAACACGCAATCGTGACTGGTATCTGTCTCTTTCTATCTTATTACGAATTTCAAGTACAAAAAATATCAGGTCCGTTGCAGGTACGTAGTACAAGAGTTTACTAACATATGGTTAATGTATTTATTGTCGTCTCGACTTACAGCTGGGGCGTAGCGTTAAATTATAAATTGTGTTCGCAGATCGATACCGTTCAATATGCCATTCTGCGCTTAGAACAGTGCATTGAATGTAATGCATTCGAACATTTTCTTTGACTTTTCATTACTTTTAAGTTTTGTGCTGTGTTGATTAATTTTTGCTATTTCTGTAGTGTGATTAAATCCAAAAAGTCACCTCTAACCCCGCCATCTTTGCTGTCAGTCAAAGGTCTGATAAAGGTGGAGGGGAAGTGATATGGTTGGCCGACTAGATTGGTTAAAGTTATAGGCAGTGCATTTCTACAAAAAAAAAATAAAGGAATTTTTTTTAGTCATTCTTTTAACTCCTTTCGGTGGGGACAACCTTCAGATACATTTTCCGCATGTTGTTGTAAATCACCCTGTATAGTATATCGAGCGAACCATAGATAGCGCACCACACTTTTCTGAATTTTCAGTCGTTATAATCTACACTTTTCAGTGCAGCAGAATTGAAAGTGTTAGGAGCTGGTTGAAGCCTATTGCATAGTCTTCTTTTCTCAATAGTGGCAGACGCGTTTCGCCTTCCCAGGCTCATCAGTGCCACACGGTAGAAAAAGAACGAAAATACAAACGCTTCAATCAATACTCTTGTGAAGTGTAACCACTTGGCATTAACGGTGCCATCTATGCAAGATGGTAAAGATTGTTCAGAAGTAAATATTTTACAAAGTTCAACTATAGAAAAGTCTAGTGCGCAATTTATAGTACGCTAGATATACTATTTACATCTGGCACTACGCGCGGACTGGATCAGAAGTAGTAATCTGCATTCGCAGTTTCTGCGATGACTTGAATTAGAAGGCTGTATTTTGATGGTATGTGTGTTTAAGCATTAATAAACACCCCCTAAAGGATAAGTCTCTTACATTTAGCACCCCCGACGAGGGTAGAAAAAAATAAAAACCATCCTAAAAAACAGTTTTTCGCATATGTCGCAAAAACGGAGAATTTGATTGAAAATAGTTTTAAACAAGACTAGTAGAGCATACAATTTTGCGTCGAAAAGTATGAAAGCATTTAATAGGAAAGCTGTAGAATATGCTCAAAATGGGATTTACGCGTAACCACACAGAAAATTGTTGTATTTCTAAAAATTCATAAGAAATCGAAAAAATATTATTTTTCATTTTTATTATCGCATCTGCATCAGTAGCACTATATTTTTGTGAAACATCTGCTCTCTTTTATTGTTATTAACAATTATATGTTTAAATTTTTTTTATGTAATGCAATAGGAAAATTTTTACATAAGGTCACATGTATAAAAGGAAAAGTCCTTGTCTGAGTTTCCCTATTCTATAGTCTATTATTTGATGAAGATCGAGGTGTACAAAATTGTGTCTGGTCTGACCAGTGAGCATAAAGGTGCAGTGGATCTGAGAAAAATGATTGCTGACGCTATCTCGCGTTTGATTCAAACAAACAGGATAATTGATAATGAAAGTTTCCCATAAAATATCTGAAAGTTTCCAAAATTACGGGAAAGTTTCCTTTGGAAACTTTCCTAATTTTTAAATATTTGATTGGAAACTTTCTTTTTAACAAAATTTCGTTGAGGAAACTTTCATATGGAAAGTTTCCTTACCCATCTCTGATTTTTATTAAAACTTCGTTCCGGAAAGTCCCGAAAATTTTCTGGAAACTTTTACTTTACCCATCTTTGGATGGTTCCTGTTAAAAAACATCAAATGTTGTCTATAAAGGATTTTTAGGCCAGACACAGACAGCCTAAAATGATACCAAGCCAACCGAGGTAGTTCGCTAGTAAAATATTAACTAGAAACATTGAGATAGGAGCTCTCAATGATAAACCTTAAACATTAGAGTATTTTAAAAACACTAATAATAATTAATAACTTACTGTTATTATATACAGAAAGTGTCTTTTGGATGTACCTGAAACAAAAAAAAGGTATATTACTGCTTGGGTCTAAATAAGAATACATAATGAAAATTTATAATAATGGTAAAATATAGTTTGGTTTTAGAGAATTATTTATAATATCAAAAACATCTAAGAGGCTAAAGTGAAAACAACAGTTCAGTTTTCAAAAAAAAAATTTGTACACTGGATACTATAAATAAATTAATTGGTCGCGTATATCAGAGTGTTGATAAATTAAAACCTTCGCTAGCAGTCTTCCACAACCTAGTAGCTAAGGCACTCGATACTATATCGCACAAAATGTGAATTACCAAATTGTACGCAGAGATAAAATATTTAACTAATTCAAATATCAGACAGTGCATTATGTAAAGATCAATGATCAATGAGTTGTTAACATTAAAAATCAGGGTACCACAGGGTACTGTATTAGGCCCTATTCGTTTAATATATTAACGACATTTTTGATTTAGAAGAAGATTGTCACATTGTGTCATATGCCGATGACACTGTCCTGTGTAACGAGAGAAACTGCTGGCAAGAGGTAAAAAGAAAAACTCAGCCATTACTACAAAATATTAAAGCATGGTTGGATGACAGTTTACTTATATTAAACTCTAGTAAGGCCAAATTTCTAACGTTTTCTTCTAATACAACTGGGCAGCCTAATTTCAATAAAATAAAAATAAATAGGTATAGCTAAGTTCGCATTACAGATAATAATAATTATTATTTATCTATTTATTTAACGGCGGCCTATTTTCGCTACCAGGGCCTATCACCGACGCCAGGAGATGAGCTACCACCAACCTGGAAATTTTGCCGAACCTTTTCTCGTAAGAAGAGTAGGGATCTTTTACTTGACTAACATTTAATAGACAAGGGACCGCCTGCTTTATATCCCCTCCGAAGGAGGGTATATCCACTACGTAATCGTCTTGAAATTACATAGCTTCCGCGTATACACTGATATACAAGCCGCTAGAAGGTGGAACGAGAGCACTGGGTTTCCCAAGATGGGAAACTCATCCCTGTACTAACCGCGCTGCACGTTGCTTCACTGAAGTATCGAGATACAATCACAGTCAAGACGCATCTACGCTCACCCCCCATTCGATACTATATCGAACAAAATATGAATTACCAAATTGTAGGTATATGATTTTAGAGATAAAATATTTTAACTAAGTAAAATACCAGGCAGTACAATATGTAAAGAATGAAAAATGATCAATCAGTCGTTAACTTTAAAAGGCAGAGTACCACAGGGTACTGTATTAGGCCCTAATAATTTCATATTATATATAAACGACATTTCTGATTTAGAAGTTTATCACATTGTATCATATGCCGATGACACTGTCCTGTGTGTCGAGGTAAACTGCTGGCAAGAGGTAAAAAGAAACACTGAGACATTACTACAAAATATTAAAGCATGGTTGGATGACAGTTTACTTATGCTAAACTCTGGAAAGTCCAAATTTCTAACGTTTTCTTCTAATACAATTGGGCAGTCTAATTTCAATAGAATAAAAATAAATAGGTATAACTACGCCCGCATTACAGATAATTATAATTGAAGAGCTAAGTGGATAAAGGTGTTATGTCACAAAAACACGTTACTGAGTAATTTAACTCGAAAGTTTTTAGGCGAGAACTTTTTTGTTGTAACGACTTGCATTTTGCGATGATATTTACATTTGATGTACTTTTCAGAGACAAATAACTAAAGTTGTCAGTTGTCATTATTTTCGAAAATTTTAAAAAATTAATGTACATAACACCTTTATCCGTTCATAAGTTTCTCTGAAATGAATAAGGAATTAGTGAATAAAAGTGTTAAGAAATTAAACATATTTTATTATTATTATTAAAACATTGTACAATTTTTAGATAGTCGGACAGTTCTACGGTTTTGAGCCACAGTTTGGTCATTTCCAAGTATGCTGTGATAATACGGCCTGTATTCATCTTTTATGAATGGTAATTGTTCTTTAAGATTGGCCAGTTTTCCTACTTAGGCTGCCCTTGTTTTCATTAAACACCGTTAGAACAATACCGTCGGAATTTATCTTATGCATATTCCTTTTCTTTAAAATATCGACTTTGTAAAATCATCATTTCATCTAGTGATGTAATAGTAGCACCCATAGGTGCCATTTTATACCGTCGCGAAAATAAACCTTTTCATTGTTCAAGTTTTTCTTCCTGTTGTACAAATTGAGTTTTGAGACAATTCCATCAATATCCTTGAAATAATTCTTCATATCTTTGACAACGGCATCTTTGGGAGTTCTTAAAATTTCTCGATACTGGTCCGGAACGTAGATGTTTTGATGTTTCCTTAAAATTTTCTCGACTTTGCCAAAGTCTCTGTCTGAATCTAAATATGAATGTCCCACCTCCGAAAATTTATGGTCGATAACTTTAAATTCTCTCTTTAAAATCAACAACTGGTAAAGTGTAATGATATTGAAGTTTTTATTTTGTCCACCACAGGAGACGGGCCATATTATAATGTGATCGATCTTTTCTTGGAAATATTCATTGTAAATTTGTGAAAAGGTATGTAAGCAATTTCTAGGCTTTCACGGCTGGCCATATCTTCAGTCCATGTGAAAAAGAACGTTTTTTTTTTCAGTATTCCTCAATGTATGTATGCCAAGGTTGTAAAACCACATTTGACGAAGGTAAAATGCTTTCGATGTACTTAATTTTGGCAGCGGCATGGTTTGCTGAAGATCTAAAGTAAGAAAGCAAATCATTCTATCTTCTGTAACTTTTGCTCCGTCACGCTTTTGTTGTTCGAAAGCTAGTTTGTAATTTTCCCCGTATTCTTTAGTATTATTTCCAGCATCACATTTGGAAAAAAATGTGAGTCATTTCATGATCTCAATTAAACAAGTTTGAATACCATGGACGTAATTTCAGCATTTTTATTGGGTAGGCAGGGATTTTTCACAGATAACTCAATAGATGTAAGCATAGCGAACCCTGTAATTCTTAAACGATAACCTTACAAACCCAAATGACCTTTGACTTGATTGGCGTAATTATCATACTTATTATTTTTTCCGCAAGAATTTCGGAATTCGCCAGATTTGCCTTAAACAATTTAATGCTCTTTCAAAATATTGGGTG
Source organism: Rutpela maculata (assembly GCA_936432065.2). Taxonomy (NCBI): domain Eukaryota; kingdom Metazoa; phylum Arthropoda; class Insecta; order Coleoptera; family Cerambycidae; genus Rutpela; species Rutpela maculata. The sequence goes on along the minus strand of OW386291.2, from coordinate 13,494,284 downwards.
GGCAGAAGCCATACCAGATATCAGTTTTGCTCTTGTCATAAAAATTTCTACGGTCCAGCCCTCTTCTACTTGTCAGCATAAAAATGTTTGTACAAAAATCAACACCGCAAAGCGTCACTTTCCAGTATTTCTGATTTACAGACTAATTTGCTAGAATACTTTGGTAAATTAGTATTTTATTATTGCATTTTATATTGATAATGTTTTGTTTTTAAAACATTATTAAAACTTGCCTGGGAAGAAATTGCCACTATGTGACTGATTTCTGCTGAATTGCCAAAAGGTATAAATGTGTTTACAGCAATTAGATACTCAAGTACCATCTCGACTCTTGTACCATCTCATACCATTTTGAAATTGAACGAAATGAATATATGGATTAAAACACTATAAGCACTATTTCCAAATATCAGCCAATTTCTAAACATCTTACACGATTCATGAAATCGTTTATTCATTGCCATTTGTAATATCAGTTTACTACGACTGGCCATTTTCACTACAATAGTAAGAAACACTTAACACAACTTGTCACATTAATGTCAATATAACATAACTTTAAAAGCAAAGTGTTTTGGATTAAAACAATTTAATATCGCACAGTAATGGATAAAGGTGGTATGTGATCATGACACCTTTATCCATTAAATTATATAAAAACCATATGTACATAACACCTTTATCAAACATTAAAACGCATTTAGGAAAGGTTTATTATCCCAAAAACTTATTGAAATGATAGATTATAAGTTAAAATAGTTGTCTGTGCAGAAATCTCAAAATTTTAAAAAATGTCACATAACACCTTTATCCACTTAGCTCTTCAATTGTAATATTAGCATTGAGAGAACGGCATCTGTCAAACATTTAGAGATAATTGTTGATTGCCGAACGAACAATTATAGTTTAAGTACATCAACTCGTAGGAAGGCATTTTTTTAATGTAGGCTTTAGTAATAAAAAACAGTGAACATCTCTCATTGTACATACACGATACTATTCCTCATGTTTAATAGAATAACCATCTGAAACTTTATATACCACCAATTGCATTGGTTTAAAAAGTTCCTCTCTGTATATTCACAATATTCAGCACGAGCAATAATTTTAAAAGTGAAGGAAATTTCTGAGGAAGTTATATCACGTTTTAATATAAAGTTGGAGTCAAAATATTTGACAAATATTTGTTAAAAAAAAAGGCCAGCACATTTTAATCTTTATTTACCGTTTCACGGGTTAACTTTAATTAAAATTTATGACCCCGGCAAGACGGTTATTTGATAAAAAAAGGAATGGGAAGAAATGTATTTCGAAGAAAATTCTACCTTTATAAGTCGTCCGATTATACGGTGCGATTTTTTTGTCGACAAGTTAATAATTCACTTTTTAAATATCAAAAGAAATCTTAATTACGCTGCGAGAAAACAGTAAGGATTTTTTAATTACTCTTCGTTTCAACAATGTTTCAATGGGACTATTTATTACTGTTATGAGGCGTATAGTTTTTTACATTAATTTCTCTTTTAGTGAGCGTTTTAATGACATCATTATACAGTTTACGACAAATTATGGACAGGTCCTCGAGAAAATCAAAATACAGAGTGTTTAAACTGTATATTACTTCTAGGGGCGATACAGGACCCTTCAGCTATTCAACAACGGCTATAGAAACTCCGTTCCTCTTAGTTACTAAAATGCAGAGGTTCTTCGAAAATCAAAATAAAAGTTGTTTTTTGACGAACTGTATAAATTTCTAGGGGCAAGATGCATAGACAAAAAAACCGCTGCCCAAGGAATCACTACTTCCACATCCAGATTTGCTACCAAAGTTTCTCACAACGAAAAAATTTTGTATGTGGAAATAATTGTTTAAGGAACTTTAATAACATAATATTTGAAATCGTCTACCCCAAAAACCCATAAAGATATCCCACATCGGTAGTGGGGTGGGGGTAGTGATAGGAGGGTGGTAGTGGGGATGGCTGAAGTAAAAAAATATATTTTGAGGCTTTTGGTTCTTGTACACATTTAGCCCAATTTACCCCCCAACGGAATAAGATGAAAATATAATCTAGTTCTAGATCTCGTTAAAATACATACCTACGTGTACCAAATTTCAAGTCAATATCTAAAACGGTTCCAGAGTAATCGTGCGCACAAAAAAAGTTACAGACAGGCAGACAGACAGAAATTTTTCTTTGCTCAGATTTAAAATCTCGACGTTCCATGACATTCTAAGCCTATATGAATAATAAAAAATTTTGTTGTTACTTCCACTGAATATGGAAGTAATAAATTGTGTTTATATATTTCCATGTAGAAAATTAAATATTCGACGAAGAGTAAGATGTTCATATCTAGTCAATATTTAAAATTTCCTGGAACCGGCTTTTATATTGTAATTTTTTATTCTATGTTTATACATTATTTAACCTTCAGTACGAAATTATAAAAGTTCATACATCAGTAAACAACACTACGAGAATAGATTCTATGTCGCAACTTTATCAATTTTTTTTACAGATGAGGATTGAATTTGACAAAATGGGAAATAAATCTGCAAATACACATGCCTTCTGATTTTACAAATGAAGCATACGCTGATATTTATGTTATGGATTTTTTGTCGATAAAGGTGGAGTAACCACATGTTAGGCAAGTATCGTTTGTAGCTCTACACCGCGTTTTTATTTGATATCTTCGTGGTGTTAGTTAACGACATTTAATTATAAAGCAGTTGCAGAATTATTAAAAAGTCTGTACGCATGAATCTACTTGAAAATATTCATTTACTTGTACCTTAAATAATGGCAATAGAACATTTGTTTCTATGCTTTCTTTTTGAATTTTAATAACAAATTTTGAAAAAATTTACAAACGCATAGTTTTTTAATGTATGCTCATATGAAACATTATCAATATCCTCACCCTCAATATAATTTTAAATAATTTTTTGCTACCTTCGTGAAATGGTTTTTTAAATATAACGCCAAGAGACAGACTGATAAAGTAAGTTGGACAGAGATTTTTTACGATTAGAGTAGTATTATTTTGAGAAAATGCTCGAGGCGGAGCCAACGTGTGAGAATATTTTTACCAGAGGCATAGCGTTATCTGGGGTATAAGGATATGTAATTGCAATAAAATTGCCAACTCTGGTATTTACATAGACTACACACGGCTTCCTGGCGGCGAAAGAATGTGAAGATATTTTGCATCCAAAATAGGTTTGTATCACTTAATCACCGCCGGTGAATACAACTCTACTGCAAACTACCGGACTGTAACTTTTACTCGTTCATTAACATACTCTCAATATTTAGATATATTCTATTCACCGAACTTCTGCTTATTATATTTTTCGTAAATACGAAAATGAAGTGCATATGATCGGAATATTTCTAAAACAGTAAATGTAGCTCGTAGAGAAAAAATGTTGATATGCTGATATGTCGATATGTTGATATGTGTTAGTTTCTTTTAAAATTCCGTCTAGTCGTGCGTTCGTCATGTTTTCTGTAAGCACGATAATTAATTAAAAAAAAGTTAGATTGCACTGAAATTTGGAAGGTACGTTAGAGTTTGCTAGAGGAAATTTCTGAACAAAATGATCAGTAAATAGAAAGTTATTAATCATTTAAATTTTTAAAAATATTGCGAAAAGTAATTTTCTATCACTATTAATAGGTATATTTACTCGCATATTTCACTAATTTCGGATAAGATTTTCACCTAGAAATGGTGATTTAGACTCATAACAGCGGGACAGACGTATTAATTAATACATATGTTTTGATTCGATTTGGACTCGGGTGGGTGTCGGGTAGGAAACGCGAATAAGTTGGTTACAGTTTTTCTTACTGACGAATGTTGTTCAAGGCGGATCCAGGGGGGGCACTAGGGGCAATTGCCTCCCCCCCCCCGAGGGCCCCGAGAAAAATAGGATCTAATATTATTTATTATTGAATAATGAAAATGTCGATACAGTTATTGATTGTTCGGCGGTAGATGGCCGCAGTCAGTGGCGGTTTGGCCAGGTTGGCTAGTTGGTAAATGCCGACTGGGCCCTAGGGTTGTGTTTAATGAAGGGTCATGTTTATAAAAAAAAAATTTGCTATGGGAAAAATTTTTTTAGATTTCTCCCCGCCGCTCATCAGGAAAATTTTGGGACGAAAAATTTTTTTTCAGATTTCTCCCCCCCCGCTCATCAGAAAAATTTTAGGATGAAAAAATTTTTTTTTCAGATTTTTCCCCCCCGGACGATGTTTAGATACATGCGAAGCAAAAATATTCAAATCGCTGACGAACTGAGTTTGAATATTTATTGTAAAATGCCGACTAAGCCCTAGACACCCAGACCGCCACTGGCCGTAGTGCCCCCCCCAGTAACCTTTCTGGATCCGCCCTTGATGTTGTTAGCATTGTAAAATTAAAAATGTCCAAACTAACATTATTTTACACAAACTTCGAATAGAATGTGCAACAATTACACATAGCCCACAAAAAAAATATCGTGAGCGAGAATTAAAACACACTTTTCTTTATGTTTTTCGGGACACTGAATACGAATCTGAAGTCGGAATAGCAAGTTTGTGGACGAATTTTCGAGCTAGAGGTCTAAATTGGACGAAAATCATAAAAATTTTGATTTGTGATATTTCCAGGTTCGAAATGAATAGACAAAAATTGGGAGACATGGAAATATCATTTTTGGGAGAAAATACAGTATTTTCCAATGTATTGCATAACTTGATAGAGCCTCATATACGGTGAGTTCACTTTTGACCGCACTATTATACAAAATCTTCGAGGATATTGCTCCCAACGGTGGTTTATAAACATATTCATGTAGATTAATTCGGGATTGTACTTGTGTTCGCGATGCTGAGCAGAACTGCATACGCGGAAAGAACAATGAGAAGAGGCGGGAATTATATATCGGGATTGTATGGAACACTCAGCCTGTGAGATTGGACCCTCGCCGGCATCGACTTGTGATGAAACCTTTGGACGACCTTGCACCCCTGTTACAATCACCTTTTTATTTGAACATTCATCGCTCTGAATTCATCTGTCTATTTTCAGTGTAGTAATTTAATTCGTTTATCAAAACGCATTCCTCTAAATTTGGAGATCAGTTATTTCTTGCTCGTTTCCTGACTCTTATCACCGAATGATCAATGGATTTATTTTTCGTTCATATATGCCTCTTGGACCGTTTCTCTTTTTAATGACCAACAAAAGTCTGCCATCATATTGATATCCCATCTTCCTTGGTACCGTTTCTCCATGTCATTGATATCTTGATGGAATCGTTCGCCTTGCTCTTCATTGAAGTCACCTAGATCACCAGCGAAATAACTTAGATGTGAGTCAAGGAAATGTAATTTCATAATTGTAAATTCATTAAACAACCTAATTTCTATTGCCTTAAAGCTTTCCCATGCGGCTTTCTCTTTTGGAGTCATCGTTGTAATGAACATATCATCCTTCAAAATCTAAGGTCCATAAAAAACTGTTTCCATAAGCTTCCGACAACTGACTGAATGTTCGACTCAATATTCAAAGCAGTGACGTTTATCAAGCGCTTTTACAAACTGCTTCATCAAGCCAAATTTTATATGGAGGGGTGGAAGGAGGATTTTCGACGGTTCTTATCACGCGATCGTGCCGATCGCGTGGGCCAGATCTTTTTTTGTAGTGATTGTTTCGATCTCTACTATCCCATTCACAAAGAAAGCAGGGATATTTTGTAAATCCTGACTGTTGACCTAAAATCATGAAAGTAATTTTAAGATCAAAACAAATTTGCCACGTTCTTCATATTTTATTTTTTTCTAATATCATCTCTAGATTAGTGCACTTTCCTTCCAATACTGTCAAATGCGCTATGGGTACAGCGGCATATTTATTTGTATTATGCAACAATACTCCTTTGAGGCTTCTATATGATGAGTCAATGAACAATCGCCACTAGTCTACTTCGTATATATTTGGTTTTAACTCATTCATCAACCCGTCAATATTATTGCAATACACTAAATCTGAATCTTGGGAGAAATATTGTCGGAATGCTTTATCTCTATCTCTATAAAAGGAAACCTTAGTACCTTTCCAAGACATTTTTCGCTCGCAATCTGGAAGCCAATAATTCCACGGCATCTTTTGGTAGTGCGAGATCACGTACTAAGTCATTGAGTTCTGTCTGTGTAAACTTTTGTGCTTCTTTGCTTTTTCTGACAGATGAAGCGTAATTATCATCTCCAGAGCTATTTCCATCACTACTATCGCCTTCTTCATTGTGTGCAGTTCTGCTCAGCATCGCGAACACAAGTACAATCCCAGTCATCTTCAGAGCTATTTCCATCCCTACTATCGCCTTCTTCATTGTGTGCAGTTCTGCTCAGCACCGCGAACACAAGTAAATCCCAAATCAACCTACATGAATATGTTCATAAACCACAGTTGGGAACAATATCCCCGGAAATTTTGTATAATAGTGCGGTCCAAAGTGGTTTTATCACCTAAGGGAATACATTGAAAAATACTGTATTTTCTCCCAAAAATGATATTTCCATGTCTCCCAAATTTTTTCTATTCATTTCGAGCTTGGAAATATCACAAATCCCGAGTTTTCACGATTTTCGTCCAATTTTTACCTCTAGTTTGAAAATTCGTCCACAAACATGCTATTCTGACTTCAGATTCGTATTCAACTCCCCGAAAAACAAGGAAAAGTGGGTTCTAATTATCGCCCACGATTTTTTTTGTGGGCCTGTGTTATATAAAAATTCAATAAATCCTCGAAAGGCATAATGTTTCTCTATTTTTTAAAATCTAGCCACAATTGTTTATCTAGTTTGTGACTTCATTGGCGGGATCATGAAACCGATATAGCACCTAATCACAAGATAAGCTCGGTGTGTTATCATAAGACAGTAAGAGTAAATAGAGTTCGGGTCACGCACTAATAAAAATTTTCGTATATGTAAACACATTCAGCCTTGACTTTAACCCATTTTTTAAGCCTGCACTCAGCACTTACACGTGACGCAAACGACATATTGTCTGCGGTATTAAATGCCACACCGGATGTGTTCTTTCCGATGAGATATAAATTTTATACAAAAAGTCAGTGTTCTAGGTCAACATCAAGGTTGGTTTTTGCTACCACATATTAGGACCATAAAAAGCGGAAAAAAAATAGTTGCGTAATAATGAAATTTAATATTTCCTTACCCAGTGGAGTGAATGAACGTGAATAAATGGTTTGTTTTTCTGACCTTGGTAATGTTTCCCAGGCGCGAGACATGGTAATCGATGATTCCGAAACTAAAAACTACGTTATTTTTTACAAAAAAATATATTCCGAACATGGTAAGACTTGCGGAAACATTACCACCGTTTTTATTCCCTTTGTATATTTAAAATGCCAAACAGGCATATACAAAATTAATATAAAAAATATACAACCTTTTATTACACAAATATTAAATGCTTTTAAGTACATATAGGATTGGCATGTTTAAAACATATTTAATACACAATGCGATGTCAAACAACTGTTTAAAACGCAGTGCGATGTTTTAAGCAAATGTATTATTTTGGAGTTGTGGAAAAGCAGAAAAAGTGCCAATGATGGTCCATTCCCATAAATAATTCCGATATTAACAGGAAACACACTCACAAAAAATAACCTCTGTAATCTTACTCATGTGAGTCAAATGGTCAGTGGTTACCAGTGAGCTATATTACATACTGGAGTGAGCTCGAACAATAGGAATAGGATTGTTTTCTTTCGCAAAACTATAGAGAGAGTAGCATATATGATATCTTTCTCGCACTTATAAAACTATAATTTCAGGCAACACAGACAGGGCGCCTCGCTTATTAATGCTTCTCTCTCTATTGTTTCCGCGAAACTATCACCCCCCCCCAAACCGGAAATACAGTTGTGGGTCTTGTCGAAATATTCGAAGGTGTTCAATTAATGTGGAGTGGAGGCGTTCCATAATGCCATTTGATTCCGGATGATATGGGGTTGTAAAATGAAGATTAATCTTGTGATAGGCCAACAAGTCTTTTATTCAATTGTTAACGAATTCACGACCATTATCAGTTGTGATTGCAGTTGGGGTTCCATAATGTTCGAAGTATTCAGTTAAGGCCTTCGCTACTTCACATGCTTATTTGCGTTAAATAGGAATTGCTTGTCCAAACTTCGAAAATGAGTCTACTAGGGTTAGGTAGACTTTTTGATCAATGATAAATGTGTCCATAAAAACAACTTTGAATGGTTTTTATTGGATAGGTGTTTGGTTCACTGGAATTCTAGGTGGATGTCTATCGTATTGTCCTCTTTGGCATATATTGCATTCATTCATATATTCTTGTATTGTGGGTAACATATGATTCCAATAATATCCAAGAGTAAACTACCAGTATTTTTTAAGATAATAATATCATTATGTCCGTAATCTCAAAATGAGTCTAAAGAGTGTAGCAGAATAAGGTTGGCCAATCAGCCCCAGCGTGATGTTTATTTTTTTTTACCTTGATTGCTATCAATAGCACTTACCATTTTACCAAATATTAATATTTAACCGTCTAGGTGAAAAACAAAAAAATCGAAAATAATCTATATCTTTTGAACAGCTTAACCGGGACTTAAGAGGGAGCAACGCGATCAAATCAGAGGGGAGTGGGCGGAAATGAGCCAATAAAGTACAGAGAGCTGTTGTGTTGGTTGTCTAGTTTTGGCGTTCGTACTTTCTTTACTATTGCTCTACCCATTTACAATCACGCTTGAAAGGTCAAGAACACATCCAGACTAAGCTTGAAATACACGAAATGAGTGCGCATCGGTTATAAATGTAATTATTTTTAATTATATCGAAGTGACTCCATCTACTAAAATAGCATTGTACTAAAAAAAGTTTCCAGCAAACAGCATTTTTTAGCGAACTGACTCATGTTATTAAACTGATCAAAAGATATTCTTATAAGTAAATGAATACTACACTTCTATTGAAGAACATTTTTAGCTAAAACTTGTTTATTAGCCAATGTGAAGAGAGATCATAACAATAAACAAGCTTTAGATAAAAATGTTTTTCAATAGAAGTATAGTATTCATTTACTTACAAGAATATCTTTTTTTCAGTTTAATGCCAGCCGTTTGGCTAAAAACTGCTTTTTCCCAGTCAAGATTTTTAGTACAGTGCTTTTTAATGTAACCAACATAACCTTAAATTTTAGGTTTTTCCAGTTTATTCTCATTATTAATTTTTGTATACGCACTTTTAGCTTGAAGCCGTACTGGCTCCAAGCAAATACTTAAAAATTCACGTAAATAATTTTTCAATATTGTTGTTGATTAATAAAAATAGATTGCAGGTTAGATACTCTTAAATCTTAACAAACACATATTTTTGAGGTTAGCTATGACGTCACGTGCAGATGCCCTATAATAGCGACACTGCCTATCCTTCGCAACACTTCAGCTTTGTGATTGGCATTGTCTCCTCTTAAATAAAAAATATGTGTTGCAGATACAATGTGGGCACACGTGTTAAAAAATTGAAAAAGATATTTGATGGTGGGAATGGGAACATGGAAAGTAAAATATATATGTCACTCTGAATTTGTTTGAATTATCATCGTTCTGGCTGGCACTATATGTCTTATGGGAAGTATCACTGTTGGCAAGACAGGAGCAAGGTAAGGCCATCACTTCAATTAGCGGAGCGGGAGTGGTAGTAGGTTAGGCATAGTACAGTTACAGAATCAAGTATAAACAAATACACTTTGAAATAGAACCGGAAAGAACCAGGGTTGATAAAAATCATGATTTAAAAAAAAAAAAATAAAAAAATCATGATTTTTTTTATGTTTATTTATTTTTTTACATAAACATCTTAATAATTAACATTAACAACGTATTTAGTACTTATATTAAAAAAGATTGTTTTTATTTAAACTTACAAATGGAATAAATTGTGTACCTTGTATCTTACATAATTGTAAAATAAGCTAGAGCATACATGAAAATTCCTGTCAGAACTCGAAAATTCGCCTGTCTTTATAATGCGAGGATGAAGCAAATTGCCATTATTTGCTAAACTGCCGCGTAACAAGTGAGAAAGCGAATCTGAGTGATTATATTTAAAGTATTTAAATATTAAATAATTTTTTAACATGTCTTCTAAGAGAAGTGGAAGGAAAAAAGATTTTATTTGGCAATGTTTTATTGAAAAATCAAGTAAGCTTAATGGAAAAAGTGGTAATAGAGCTACATGTAAAAAGCGTAATGTAGAAATACCGACCGACTGAAAGTCCACGGGAAAAAATGTGTTTCGCGTAATGTAGGACGTGTAGAAACAAATAATGAAGGTCCCTCCACTTCAGGAACAGTGTCCAATGTAAGTATAGTATTATTTTATTTATAATTATAACTTCTTAGTAAGAGAAAATATTAAGAGAACCTTTTTTTTTTAATTTACTTATTTTACTTGTTATGTAAGGATTTGGAAATTAGTGAAATTAAGGAACACGTTACGTTCATTGTGAAATACTTCCGAAACAATCATTTTGCCTCTGCAATATACGCAAAAGAAGGAGGAAAAAACTTACTTTACCTTCTGACGTAAGATGGAACTCACTTGCCGACTGCTCAGAGGGTTTCGTTAAATCATGGCCACAGAAGACAGGATATAGTTCCTGTCTTCTGTGTCATGGCCAACACTTTCTAAAATCAGCGAGGGAACATCAAAATGAAATTGACAGCCTAGTAAAACAGAAAATTTCAAACATTAATTTAAAAAGAACTGGTGAAGAATACGTATTACCACTAAAACTTATATATGTTGCACTTGATAGGCTTCAATGAAATTTTATGAGACGTCGTAGAACAATTTAAAATACTTGAGTAACATTTTGACGAAACTGAAATTACCTTAAGGCAAATGCAAACATTTAGGTACCGATACGATCAGTGTATCACCTCATACCATTTGCTAGCCTTCATTCTAGACCCTACGAAAACAAAGCATAATTAATAAATAAATTTCTGCCAAAATCTGAGCCTTTTGTCGATATTATGTTTCACGAAGAAATTCTTAAAAACACAAAACCCTTGGACTGGTGGAAATCTCAAAGAAATATTGATATTATTGGCAAATTATTCCCGATTATCAAGCAATTATTTTCTGCTGCAACTAGTTCAGCCTCGGTTGAGAGAATATTTTCGACATTTGGTTTGATTTATTCTAAGATTCGAAATCGTTTAAGGATCGAAAAAGCAGCTAGTTAGTTTTTTTGTACAAACTTTACAATAATTAACCCAATTTAAAATGTTTATTTTGGAGTAAATCATGTTTTATTTTCTTTTAGAGTTGGTTCTGTTTGATTTGTTTACTTTATGTTTCTGCTTTTATGTAGACACCTAATTTATAATGTAAAATGTACATTTAAGAAGATAACTTTTGTTTTATATGTGTAACCTAACTGTCCTTTTCTTCTTTTTATTTGAATTTTCTGAAGTGTAATTTACTTAGATTATTGTGGCTTTACACAACTTGATTTAAATCATGATTTAAATTTAAAAAATCAATTGATTTAAATCACGATTTAAATCAAATTGATTTAATCATAGCAACCCTAGAAAGAACCCTAAAGAAACAATTATTTTTAGGGATTCCGGTACTAGCGTAAAATGAAATAAGGATTCAGTTACGGCTCCGCTCCAGAGAAAAATAAGGGTTCCATTCAGGTTCTCGAAAAATAGCGGTCCGGTTCAGAATCCTGCTCTAGAATTCCACCTTCAAAGGGCTCTTAGCTCATTTAGGAAACATTCCAGGACACATATTTATACGAACTTTTTTTTTATATTTTTGGAAAACTATTACCCCCTAAAGTTTCCTGATGAATTTTCCTAACACCCCGCGTATAAACTATTTTATGGTTGTAATTTAATGTTTTATTCTATACAATATTTGTAACTGGCATAAAGAATCAATAAAAGATATATCTATCTACATTCTATATCTGATTAAAGACATGGTAAACTGTGACGAAAAGAAGAGTCGTACATTGTTTCGTGTACCCGGTATAAGCTACACTTGCAATGACAATAATGTAAATAATTTCATAAACGTTATTATTAAGCATTGCATACAAATCCCACCTAACGGAAGTAGGTTCCGTTTAACACAGCCAAAGAAGAATGCATCGCTATCTTGCTTCTAGACTTTCCTCGTCTGCGGCACATCCTTCCTACTGAAACTTATCGGGAACGTAATATCGCACTAATGCGGCCCTGGTGGCGGCCAAACGAATAAACAGGTCGTATATAAATAGCTGAAGTACGGTCGATATTCCTGCCTAGAGCTAAGACTCGCTCTCCGTGTTGAATGACAAGTCAGACGATGTCCTATTTAATAATACCTATCCTTACGTTACTACGTTGAAATAGAAAAAGGTACACCCGGTTGGATCTTTTTATAAATACTTTATTAACGGAAATGAATTAAAAATTTATACTGATACTAATATGGGTGTCGCATTTATTTTAATACCTTTTATCTTTTAAAAGGATTGAGATAAGAATGTGCAGTTTTCATCAGACGATTTTAAATGATCCCTAGTAGCACAACATATTGGGTCGACATAGGTACAATATGTTACCTATATTGCATACTGGGCCAATATATGTCAGATTTAGCCAATATTGTTCCAATATGCTTATCAGCTTTATTTTCAATATATTAATCCAATATACATCCAATGTTTTACAAACATTGGCAAACTAGATTCAAATTAACAATATTTAACCAACATTGGCACAATATGTAGAAAGTAATATTAATTTCCAAATACTGGGCATATATGCTTTATTATTTTTGTTTACTTATTTATTGACAAATTAGCATCAATATAATGAGTCTTCAACCTTAAAATGTATATACGCTATGATGTTGCTATGACTGCTTGGTTTAGAGGCAAGCAAACTTGACTCTTACCCAGGAGTTCCGGGTTCGATTCCAGGCCGTGGCACTGGGATTTTTTCTGAAGAAGAAATTAATTCCAGAATACTCGGATATTATATGTGCATTCCTTGTCTCCAAATGTGTAGCTCTTTCCGCACAAGGCTCTTCCGGAGCCTTCAAGGATAAAGGGAGTCGTATTACCTGTGGTATGTTGTAATTTAAATACCCTCCCAAATGTTTTTAATCAACTGATTGCTCAAGGTTGAGTAGCCTGTATAACTATTATACAAAATGATATTCGTCTTGTATTGTTAGTTGCTATCAAAACAATTAATGCATATTTTAATACATGATGTACATTTCTATTTTTAAATTTACCGCCCATAGTAAATTCAGAAACAGTGCCACATTCGAGTTTCGGCCATATTGCCGTATGCCGGTCGGTTGTTGGTGTTTCATAACTTCGTCAATTTCTTTAATGAAATACAGTGTGCAGCTTGCGACAACTACAATAATTTAATAGGTAAGTGTGCATGTTCCCATTCCAATAATAATTAATAGTAAACATAGTTTAGTTTTTAGTAATTTTCCATATTCCTACAAAGGCGTATTTGTCTTCTTTCTGCCATGTTTAATTCAGAAATTGTGGCCCAGTGGGTGTATAATATCTAGGACATTTTTGCAAATCATGCATATTTAGGCACTATGATATTTACTACTAATTACCTGTATCTTACATTTGTCTAAATATCTAATGCGTAATTATTTTATAAATACAAATTGTATATTGGGCCAATATTTTCCCAAGGTTAGCAAATCTGATTCAATATTAACATTACTTAACCAATATTGGCGCAATATGTAGAAAGTAATATTAGACACTAAGGCAGTATGATATATTTAACTTATTCGTAGAGTTTTTTTAATATTTCAGCATTTTTTTCTCAAAAAGATCAAGGGTCCTCGGTGCGATGTAAATACCACCACAGGCGAAGAACTAATGGGTGTAAATCAGCAATTAGCAGAAACATAGGAAAATACGAGGAAAATGGTATGCGTATTTATTGTTACATACATATTATTAAAATACAGGGAACATGCTAGATTTAAATTCAATATTTAAGGGGAGAGGACACTCACAAAAAAGCTATGAATGCCCAGCTAATGAAAAAGGAAGTAGCTAGCTATGTTCTATTCAGGAGAAGTAATCAAAAGAAGAAATGAGTGTGAAAGCTCAAATTCTTTGTTGTAGTGTCTAGTAAGTAAAACAAACTAGTGGGTTTGCTGTAGTCAATTATTTTCACTATTGTAGAGGCCGATTCAAAGAAGTCACAGAAGGGCAAATAAATCGAGCAATATTAGCATACTTAGCTGGATCATCAGATAAAGATGGGGAAGTAAATCTCGCGAATCCACAAGAAACCATGGTCCTTCAAGAAATGAAACAGATGAATGGGTATACAATAATAATTACACTTATTTTTTTATTGTTTTGTTTAAGTTTCGAACAAATGTTTTGTTTTCCTTTATATTCTATGCAATTATCACAATTAAGTTTTTATTCGTTTGCGTTTTTGTTCATTTCATATAAATATATTCTTTTTAAAATTTTCAGATTTTGATAACGACATCCATTCAAATTCCAATTGATGTAGGCACCTCAGTGCTACACGATGTGCCCAAATTTCTAACATGGGAACTCGTGCAGTAGGAATTTCCATGTCAGAAATTCAGACACATTGTGTAGCTATATGGCACCTATGTTGATATCCAATATAGCACCTATATGTTAGTATCCAATATAGCGCCTATATGTTAGTATCCAATATAGTGCCTATATGTTAGTATCCAATATGACACCTATGTTGGTATCCTATATGATGCCAAGATTGGTATCCAATATGACGTCAATCTTGATATCTAATATTACGCCAATATTTTATTGCAATATTGGGCCTTTATTGTCAAAATCTGTCGCTCAGTATATTGGCCCAATATGTTGGTGCCTATATTGGCCCAATCAAGTTGTGCTACAGGGGAATGTTTGACGTTTCAGCTAACTTGTGGTCTTCTAAGAAAAGCTCTCTTCCGAGATCATTCGCTTTAGTTAAAGACCACGACAAGATGGTTGAAAGTCAAAACATTCCTTCTTATCAGCAAAATATGTTTCCCTATATCGGTATCAACGCGGGGGTACTTTTTTTTGAAAATTGTTTAAGCAATTTAAACAGGCCAGTTCAAATTCTAAAAATTCCAAGTTACTAAGTAGAATTAATTATAAAGAAGCAATAAAAGAAAGTTTTTTCCAAAATCTGAAGAATGTAAAACATTAACATATATTGGTTTACATACAGAAGAAATAACTTATCAATTAAAGAACAACCACAGTATAAGAATTGCTAACAAAACACATAATATCCTAGGAAAATTTATCAAGAATAATCAAGATGGAATAAAGAAAGAAAATAAAAGCTGCTTCTATAAGCTAACAATGACATGCAATAAAATATTGGACAGACAGGAAGGACGTTTAAAAAAGACTGAAAGACCACAGAGGATGTTACAATAATAAAATATAAGATTCTATATACGCCAATCACTTAATATAAGAAAACTAAGTAGTTTTAGAGTTTTACACCACGAAATTAAAGGATTAGCTTTTAACACTGTTAGAATCATTAGAAATTAATAAATTAAAGAATATTAATGTGATGACCAATTAGACATAAATTGTTTACCGCTTTTAAATTATAATCATTAGCTATTTGCATAATTTTTTTATTAGTTTATTACTTACTCTAAGACCGGATGTAAATACCTTCTGTTGTGTTAAGTAATCTAGTTTTTACTCAACATCTGGAAGCCACTGTGTAATGAAAGAATAGTTATGTTCTAAGTAAAGAGTCTACAGACGATCCAACTTGCTGAAACCAACCTTGTCGGTACGCTTTGAATACTACTGGAATTTCAGCAGACCAGCTCACTTTCACAAATGAGTTCAAAGCATGCCGATCATGTTCTCCAGCAAGTTGGATCGTCTGTAGACCCTTCAAGAAATATAATTTGTGAAAATAAAGCAATTAAACTTGTTTTTGTGTACTGTCTTTATGTACTGTATATGAAAGTTCAGAGGTAAAAAGCATTATTTCATAATCTATGTTAAACAAGCTCCGAAACTCGCCATATTTTCAATCACAGACGTTTACTGTGATATATTGTTACATTAAAATCGATATGTGGGGAGCAAAAAACCTTCCACAAGATATAACCTTTGGGAAAAATAGATCCGAAGGGAGTAAATAAAATTACGGGTACTTTTAATCTTATTTTGACACAAGCTATACCCTCCCGAAATATTTCCCCATACTTCCAGGACTCTCGGTAGATTAAAATAGCACCGCACTTACAGAAAACCTGGCCGAGGAATTGATTTGACAAATTCCAATTTAATTTCTTTTTGTAAGAAAACGTAAATTATCAAATCCATTCGAGAAGGCGACTTAACATCTAATACTACCATTTCTATTGCTTTAAAAAAATAACTTTCAGACTATTTCTAATTTGCGTTGATGTTATACCATTATATCACATCCTGCCATCACCTTTATGCGCAAAAAAAATCCACCCTTCCGCCCTTTCCCAAATAGTTATACATTTTGTCATCCTTCTGCACTGCACTTTTATTTTTATGACCAACCTGTTAGCTTCCGGGTCATCTAAATCCTGCATGGGATAAACTGTAGACGTACATATTTATTTGTTTGGGAAGCAAATGGAGAGTAACTTTATAATGGGGTAAGTACTGTATTATTCATCAAGTAATTTAAACTTGAAATAACTTTGACGGGACGTTATAGTTAGTTAACAGAACGCCCAAAGTTGTTTATTTACTTTACTCGGTAAACGTTTTGATAGTAGGTATAACTTTTTAATAATTTAAAATCAATACTATTGTTTAGAATTTGTATTTTGTTTGTAAAAAGAGTATAATTCAAACATTATACAGTATGGCGCGGCGCATCAGGCTTTTTTTAGGTGCTATTTTCTAAACAAAAAAAATTTGTCTTTACACACTTGTAGTTCTCCGACAATGGTTGATTAAACCGAAACGTAAGAAAACAGTAATTTTTATTGTAGACCGAAAATCCCAGGATATACCCCACATCAAGTTAATTTGATATTAACAGTCAAGAAAATAAAAACATCCATTAAATATTGTTACGTGTTTACATCCCTTAATAAACACCATGTACTGTGGGCTCCGAAAATATAACACCGGGGTAACACTAAACACTAATTTATTCACTTACGTACTAGCCGGAGAGCCGGCCGTCGAATATCCTATGAATAAGATACATGAAAAACTTTTTGTGAGTGACTAGTACTACCACAGACCTAAAGGGAGACACCTTTTATACGAGCTAATTTTGCCCGCGTCATAGATTTTTGACATCACTCCGGTTACGATTTTTAATGTTAATTATAACATTATTAAATTGTATGGATAAAGCACTGTAATTGGGGAGGTTTCGGGCAAGTGACGCAAAAGGCAGAAAATGGGTCTTATTAAAGTTTATAGTCAATAATTTGCTGTTGAAAAAGTCGATAATTGTTTTAAAGTCATTCTCAGCTTTGGTTTTCAATTTGGTCCATGATACGTCTTTACAGAAAATAGCTGTGTCATCGGCGAAGCTAATTATAGCACCTTCAGATGGGATCTTAAACAGATCGTTGACATATATTGTAACCAAAATGGGACCTAGTACTGTGCCTTGGGGTACTCCATAGGACACAGCTTAGATGCTACTCTAAACATCTTGGATTTGCACACATTGCTTTCTATCTGTTAAATAACTTTCCATCAAACTTAAAGCTTTATCTCGGAAATCAATATTATCCAACGTATCCAATAAATCTGGATGACTCACAGTATCGAATGCCTTGGCTAGATCGACGAAGATGCGGGTCACCATCATTTACAGCTTTGTAGATTTTTGAGGTTAAATTTGCTATTGCATCCTGGGTCGATCTAGCCTCACGGAAACCGTACTGCTTTTCTGAAATTATTTTATATTTTTCTAAGTAACAAGAAATTCGGTTTTTTAGGATTTTCTCATATATTTTTGCTATATTTGATATCAATGATATAGGTCATTGTACACTCCCCTTTTCTCCTTAATTTGAAGATTATAATATAATTTTTAAGTGTGCCATGATGGTTCCAATTTATTCTAAAATGATCCGTGTGATGCTAGAAAAATCGAAATCCCGTCAAAAATACTAAATTACGTGATTTATGAGCAAATAAAGTTCATCAAAATGGTTTTTGGGGCAAAACTCAATTTTTTCAAATGGAACCATATTGGTACTGTGGTACCATTTATTGGTACTATTAATAAGGAATTTATTCATATGTCGTATTAAAATGTGCGATAAGTACAAACAAAATTACAGCTGAAAGAAAATAAGAAAATGCAATTTTGTTCTAATTCTATGTTAAGAAGTAACTAAGGTAGCTTTGAAAACAATGAAATTTTAGCTTGTTAAACATTTGTTGGTTTACAGGTTTTTATTGTGTCTTTAAAAATTGTTTAAAATTCTTGTTAATTGTGTTCAAAATGCCGCAAATTTATATAAGATTGTATTTTCTTATTTTCTTTTAGCTGTAATTTTGTTTGTATTTATCGCACATTTTAATACGACATATGAATAAATTCCTTATTAATAGTACTATAATAATAATAGTTTATTGGCCAAAATTGGATACAAATATGTATATATGGCAAGTCAGAATACAAAAGAAAATAAATGAATAAGTGAGCAAAGCTACAATACTATTAGACATACATACATAGAAGAGTACATAAATATTTAAAAACATATATATTACATATATACACACACATATATTATTATACAAACACATAAAACTTTATTAATTGGAACAGAAGAAAATGTGAAGCATTATTTTTTACATAAATAGTCATTCACACTATAAAAACAATTAATAGCCAAATATTCTTTCACTTTTTTTTTAATGGCACGTATTGGGAAATATTTCGAATTTGTACAGGAAGGGCATTATACATGGTAATAGAATTATAGTAGGGTGATCGTTTAAATGCACTTGTGCGGTGGATAGGGATATTCAAGAGCTCGCCATGTCTCGTTACATAATTATGAAAATCTGCTCTCCTTTTAAAATAATCAAAGTTATTTTTAGTAAACGTGAGGCATTTTAAAATTTAAATAGATGGAGCTGTGAGAATCCTTTTTTCTTTAAATAGATCTCTGCAGGTTTCATTAACTTTCAAATCAAAGACCAATCGGATAATTTTTTTTTGACCTATAAAAACCTTGTCAAATTCAGTAGCCCTGCCCCATGCTAAAATATTAAATGATATGTGACTGTAAGCAATCGAGTAATAGATATTAATTAAACCATCTTCATCGAGAGTTGATTTTAACTGCAACATGGCAAAATAGGTTTTATTTAATTGATTACACACATGATCTATATGCCTCCTAGACCAGGATAATTTTGGATCGAGAATAGTGCCAAGTAATTTTGCTGATTCAGACCAAATTATATTTTCATTAATCATAAAGTTGTTGGTAATAGGTCTTTGAAGGTGAAAGTTTAAGTACACAGTTTTTTTTTTTTCATTTAAAATGAGTTTGTTTCTCTGATACCATGTCTTTAATGACTCAATCACGTTATTAACAATACTTTGTAGTTCCTCAGGAGTGTCCGCTGACACAGTAATTGTTGTGTCATCCGCAAATATTGTGACATGACCATATTTCATATGGTTGGGTAAATCATTAATATACAACATAAATAATAATGGACCTAATACGGAACTCTAAGGAACCCCAAGCGCAACGTCATGCACGTCAGATTTTTCCCGTTTACGTTTACAATCAAGGATCTATTTTCCATATATTTTTTTTTTAAATCGCCTTATTTATATTAATGTCCTGGCGGAGTTTAGCCGTAGGCTATTCTACCACTCAACCAGGACGGACACACACACACATAGACAATATCACAACACCCATTCCCTGCGACATTGCCATCTGCCGCAGCTGAGACTCGAACTCAGGAGAGGAGAGCGACTAGATTGTGTTGTCTCTCACACAACGGCAATCTAGTTCACTGCTACTATCTCGGCAACACATGAAAAACGCCACTACACATCCATACCCTAGCCAGGATTCGAACCTGGGACCCCGTGGTCGCAAGCTTAACACCTTAAGCACTGCGCCACCGAGCCCATATATGATATTAGCCATGAGAGAATGTTGTCTCTAATACCAATACTGTATAATTTATGACTCAATATTTCTTAATTGACAGTATCAAAAGCTTTTGTAAGATCAAACAATAGTGAAATCACGTACTTGCCGTGATCCAAGCACTCATATACATTTTCTAGCAGATGACAGGATGCTGTTTCTACCGATTTGTTTGATCTAAAACCATGCTGAGATAATGACAGTATGTTGTTTGTTGTTTGTGACTAATACCACTAATACTTATTTGGTATCGTTTTATTCAGAAAATTATGCAGAATTCAATAATGCAATAATATACAGCACCCTGTATATTAAAAAATCGAAGGTTAGTGTCACTGCCGACGAAACTGGAAGTGAAAAAAAATCACTTGTATGTCCAAAGTGCCGCTTATTATGTATACATTAATTATCTTCAAAATTAAAGGAGAAAAGGGAAGTGTACCATGATCCTGTCACACCCCGTATACTCTCTCCATACATACTCCTAGGTAAGTGGTCCTGGGATTTTCTATACCATTCTACCAGAATCTAGATAGATGTCAGTAGGTTCTGGTTGGATTCTAGATGCCATCTCTCGGATTACTGTCGAACTACAAACTTATTCACTTATTAGTGCAGGTCTCTACTGAAGGAGGTTACATTATAGATCTCTGTAGAGAGGGTATAAATATGTAACAATATGTTTAATGAATTTTAGTTAGAAATCAACTACGCTAACCAGAAACGACTTGAATAGGTCTTACAAACTAAATACAATTTCTTATAGATTTCTGTAACAACAAATTTTTTAAAATTACAGATAAAAAACAACTGTTTACTTTTTCTTATATGGGTTATTACACAAAGTTATCTTTTGATGACATCGCAAAAGTAATTTATGATTAAAAAAGTTTCCTCTTCGCAAGTATAATTAATTACTGATATAACAAGTTTTTCAGACATTTCATTTTTCTCACACCGAGCTAAATTATCAGCACAAGGTGGGATTGTATAAACGGGTTTCTTTTAATTGAAATATCGGTGAAGTCCACGCACTCATTTTTTACTATTAAATACTTGGAAAACAACAAATCTAGATATCGTAAAAGTGTAAAGTAAAATTAGAACGAGCGTGGGAATTATTTATGACAGTGGACTACGGCATTTTTCAGCAGTTGCATTAGTTGCAGAAAAATATTTATTGCATAGAGATTTGGTAGCGAGCCCACGCACTTTTAAAATACTTGGGAGAGACAGATATCTGTTAGTCGTAATTTATTTATATCGCAATCTGCAAGAAAACTAGGTTATCGTTAATTGCGATTTTATCGGCATTAATTACATTTGAATAATTGATAAACAACCAGCCGGAAAATTATTCGAAGGTAAGACAGATTATCCATGGGTAGATAAGGTATTTTACTATCTGATTATTTTGTAAACAAACCTGTATTTATTAAAATAAGGAAGAATTCCGTAAATATTTAAGAGTCGTATGAGATGACTATACATTTTAAATTTTATTACTTAAAAATGATATTTTCTCCTTTTTTGTCATTTTGTCTCAGGTTAACAGTATTGGTGTATACAGTAGTGGCATGTTAAAATATTGAGTCGATGCCAATGTAAGATAGAAGAGAAGAGAAATGGACAAATAATATGCTGAAAAGAAAGAGATTTAACCTACGCTGTTGCCACTTTTCTCTCTAGCTACTTTTAGTCGTCAAGATAATCCTTCCTCTTTTACTGAATTTTCTTTGTGATACATTTGCGTCAACTCATTCTGTTTCTGTCATTTCTTGATAACTAGACACGGATTATGTTTTGAGGACATGGGTGAACTATGGATAAAAAAAAACGGCACGCCCATATTTGCCTGCCTGTTTAATTCAGACAACCCAACGGGAGGTGCGCAAGTGTAGACTGTGGGAGGAGCTTCTGACCTGTTGCCGGCAAAGCATACCGAGATTTGACGTTGGGGGAGATTGGGGAACGTAAATTATTTTACGCCATGTTAAAATACGCAGCATAAATCCAAATAAGTTTAACAAATCATGATGTTTCTATGAGCTACTGTTAATTAAATTATTTTAACAAGAAACCAATTGCAAATAAAGCCGTATTAATCAATAATTGGATTTCATCCGATTTCGCATTTTCTTTTTACCCCACTTTATCCCAGCACTGCAGAGTATTCGCTTAGACATCCCCACCTAAAATGACTGTGATCTAGAAAGGGGAGAAATCCTATTTATTTAAAGAATTTTTATTTATTTTATTTATGTACCTAGGGAATGCTCAGGGGCGGCTCAAGGTAAATTTTCCAACCGGGCGGGAATACTTTTTGGCGCCCTTTCCTGAGGTCATCACCGGACGTACTTCATACTAAAGTACAAGGATATTCCTTGGGACTCCGCGAATAGAAATCCAAATTTTTTATCGCCTCACCTCATGGGGGAGGGAGTGCAAATGGAAATCCAAAAAAAAAAATTTATCGCCTCATGGGGGGAGGAGGGGGGGTGCTATTGGAAATCGGAAAAAAAAATTCCCCTCGTCTCATAAGGAGGGTGCAAATAGAAATCTGAAAAAAAAAATTTTTTGCCTCATGGAGGGAGGTGCTATTAGAAATCTGAAAAAAATTTTATCGCCTCATACGGAGGGAGTGCAAATAAAAATCCGAAAAAAAAATATTTGTCACCTTGAAAAAGTAACTAATACTTTTTTGTCCTCTGGCGCCCCTCCGAGCCGGCGCCCCGGGTTGCCCGGCCCTTAAGCCGCCCCTGGGAATGCTAGTTTAATTTTCACGCCACATGGCTAAAAATGTGCAAAAATAAAACAGTATTTTAGTTATTTGAGCATTAAAAAATGCATCAAATAACTACCAACCAGCAAACTCCAATACGCGTAACATCATTTTTGACAAGAGTAGTACATTCCAACTCATCTTGAAATGTTCCAAAAATTTTTATTTTTAGGAAACTGCTGTTTTCATCATAAACGTCTCAAGCTGTAGGAGGGACAATAAGAGGGGATAGAGGGCGGGACTCTTAACGTACACAAGTGCTGGCATCGTTGTTGTTATATCGCTCTCTTTCGCGTACAATATTTTGCTCTTTATATTTCACTCTATCTTATTATGGGGATCGACCCAAGAACTTTGGCTGCCACTACTGTATAAATCGTCAATTCAATTGGAAACGTCTAAATTTTAAGTTTCAAAAAAAAAAAAAAATTGTCTGTCCGTCTGCAACTATTTTGTGCGCACGATTACTCTGGAACGCTTTACGATATTCACTTGAAATTTGGTACATCTACATATAACGAGATCTGGATCTCGATTGTATTTTGATCTTATTCGGTTGAAGGGTTGGGTAAGTAGGTAGCTAGCACGTTTAGTGTAGTAGGAGAGTTAAGGTCTCAAAATTTTTTGGCATCAGCCACTCACACTCTATCATTAAAGGGGAAAAAAAAATTGTGATTTAGTGTGTGTACAAGAACAAAAGGTCACATTTTTTTTTAACATTAGCCACTCCCTCCCTTCCTCAACCCACGTGACATATCATTTTATGAATTTTTGGGGTAGATGATTTCAAATATAGTATCAAAATTGCTTTCGTTGTAAAATATTTGGAAAGGAAGTGGAAGTAGTGATTCATTAGGCAGCGGTTTTCATTTTATAGGTATATAGTAACACTAGAATAGTTCATGGATTTTCGGGAATTGAATTAAGATGACGTCATCAATTTTGAATATAATATATTTTATTTTTTTTGACACTGTATATCATAAAAGTTTATTAGCCAGACTCGAAGAGGTTGGAGTGAGGGGTAATTCTTTAAAGCTATTAACTAATTATTTAAGTAATAGAATACAAAAAGTAAAAATTGCAGCATCGTTCAGCGAACCCAGGTTAATTTCCATGGGAATACCACAGGGTACTGTGTTGGGACCTGTTCTCTTTCTTGTGTACATTAACCAAATTGGAAATATGCTGACAGATGCTTGCATCGTCGTATATGTTGACGATACAGCTATATTATTCCCAGGTGTAAACTGGTCGGATGTATTCAAGAAGGCAGAGATTGGTCTCAGCAAAGTACAAACATGGTTAAACTCCTTTGAGTCTTAATGTAAAAAAAACTAATTACATTACATTCTCCACCTCAGCTGTTGATCAACCTGATATAGATACTTTAAAAATCCATCAAAATAACTGCTTGGCAGATAAATCAATAAAATGTTTATGCACAGAAATAACTAGAATAAAGGCATTAAAATATTTAGGTATAATAGTTGATCAGCATCTAAGATGGACTGACCACTGCGAATATGTAACGAAAAAAATTCGTAAATTATTTTATAAATTTTATCAAGTACGGGATATTTTAAACAAACAATTACTCAAAATATTGTATAATGCTTTGGTCGAGTCTATTTTACGGTACTGTATAGTTGTCTGTGGCTGGGCTTATAATAATGCTCAACTTAATCTCTCGAAATGCCAAAATACTGTTTTAAACATTATTTTTAAACAAGAACGTAGATATCCTACAACACTACTTTATAAGCATACAGAAACTTTAAATAATAAATCACTACATGTTCACTCTTGTCTGAATTATTTACTTAAAATCAAACATTTATTTCCAACAGTTTTCCACAACTATGGGACTAGGTCAATATCAAACGAAATATTAACAATTCCTTTTTTCGCAAAAACTCATAATCAAAGACTATTGCTTACTTTGCTCCAAAATTTTTCAATGCTTTACCTTCAAAAATTAAATTAATAGTCAATAAATCTCACAAGTTTAAAACCGAAACAAAAAGTTATATTATGCAAAATACTTGAATGAACGTGTAATGTGAAACTTAATAATTAAATATTTTCCCTCTCTATATGTAACGTAGATATAGTGTGTCATTCTCACGTGTTCATTGCTCTCTGTAGCATGGTGACTTGCCTCTGTACTCTCTCTTATTTTATTTCTCTAGCGTTGTGATAGATCTTTGAAAAGGGGTGAAGGGGTGATCACAACACAGACCAGGTGTATTCTTTAACACAACAAGGTCTAGCGTGGCATCCCGTATCAATATTCTACATAGGTAAAACTCATTTTTTACTATGTTATAAACTTATTTGTACCGGAACTTTTTGAAAATAAATGATTTGATTTGATTTGATTTTAACCTTTATACCGCACATATTCACCTCTATTTTTACTTTGGGCATTTAAGTAACTACTCGCGAAGAATATTTTTGGGAAAATTGGATGAAATAAAGAAATACTGAGATGGAATAAGATCTACACTAAAGGTCGTCGTCATTAGGCAGCGGTTTTCATTTTATATAGTTTCACTAGAATAGTACTTGAATATTCGGGAATTGAATTAAGATGACGTCATCAATTTTGAATACAATATATCCTACTTCAACCTTTATACCGCACATATTCACCTCTATTTTTACTTTGGGCATTTAAGTAACTACTCGCGAAGAATTTTTTTGGTAAAATTGGACGAAATAAAGAAATACTGAGATGGAATAAGATCTACACTAAAGGTCGTCCTCAGCTGTACCATATGACAAATTATGGCTTGGTTATAAAACAGATAAATTCTTTAACGCCAACGTTTGATAACACTTGAGTCAAATAATTAATGTCACTATTTCAAATACAAGATAAAAGATAAAGTGTCATATTAATTTTAGACACAAATTAATAAGTATTTAAAATAGTAAATAAAAATAGCAAGTGGAGAAGTATTTGATTTCAAATAAATCGTTTTTAAATTGTAATTTAAAATTAAAATTGAAGCAAAAATTAAAATGGTGTTTTTAAAACATTTTATTGGTTAATTCATTTATTTTTACAGTATAACGCGAACAGAGGGAACATCGAGCATAAAGTGAGTAAATATCATTAACAGTTTTGGGTGATACTGACTCGTCAATTTATTAAATTACCTATTGGCTTTCAACAATTTAAGTTATTTATTTCAAATATAAAATTAATAGTGTCAAATAGAAAATCCAATGATAATTGAAATAACATAAAGAAAACGAAATACTTTACAAAAATTAGATTTAAAATAAAACATAAAATAGGAACACTTTATTTTAAATAATTAGGGTATACCGGGTGTCAACGGAATCATTAGACAAGTCATAGTTTCCAGAATTTTCAAGAAAGTCTTAAATTGGGCAGTATTGGATGAAGTAAAAAATATTTTAAGGTTTCTGGTTCTTGTACACACACTAAATCACATTTTTTTTCATCCTCTTTAATAATGGGGTGGGGGTGGTAAAAATTTTTTTTGAGACCTTAGCTTCTCTCGTATATACTAAATACCAATTTTATGGACTCTTACCTGCTTGATTTACCTATTTATCCAAAATTTACCCCAATTTACCCACCAACCCTTCGACGGAACAAGATGAAAATATAATCTGTTCCTGATCTCGTTAAAGTACATACGTGTACCAAATTTCAAGTCAATATCTTAAACGGTTCCAGAGTAAGCGTGCGCACAAAAAAGTTACAGACAGACAGATCGACAGGCAGATAGACAGACAGAAAATTTTTTTCGCTCAAACTTAATATCTCGACGTTTCATGACATTCTAAGCCTATTTGAAAAATACAATTTTTTTTTGTCGTTACTATACTTCCACTGGATGTGGAAGTAATATGGTTAACGCTCGTTTAAATATCAAGTGCACCATCATTTGTACGAAGATGATGGCAACCGAAGATTGTCACTGTTTACTTCAGAACAATACTGATAACCCGAATTTTGTTTCTTTGATATTGTTTTCTGATAAGTCGAGATTCACAAACAATGGAATGTTCAATAAACAGAACAATAGATATTGGTCGCAGGAAAGTCAACATTTAATGCAGCAAGATAATTTTCAGGAAAGATTTGGAATAAATGTGTGGGCTGGGGTGATTGGAACAAGAATTATTGGACCTATTTTCTATTTTCATTACCCGATTAGCGACGTTCTCATAAGTTTCATCATCGTTTTTGCACTTATACATTTAGTAATGGCTAAGATTTTTACCTAAAAAGATATAAACTGATGTTGATATTGTGTTGTATTTATGGAAAGCACGGAAAAAGTAAAAACCTTATGACTGGAAAAAATGTTCTAAAAGAAAATCAATAAGCACGCAAAAAAGATACCCTCCTAGTATATGTCTAAAATATAAATGTTGTACTTACTCCAGTCGAATTAGACATAATAAGCAAGCACAGAAAACTACGCCCTGCTACACCATGTGCGTCCCCTATTTTTAGGTGTTGAAACTTTGAAATTTTACTTATGTGTCCATATCTTTTTTCCTATTGCCCGTAGGGTTCTTTACCAAGTTACACTTTTTGAAGATTCATCCCTCCTCTACATAATACACATACTACACATTTGCCATAGGACAAAAGGTTTCAGCTGTACGAGGCCGGAAAGGTCGCGCTGTCCGAATTTGCGGGTCTTCTGTACAGTACAAACGGCTATTATTTCCAATCTACAATACTACACATACTAATGCCCTTAAGAAGAGATGATGATTTGTGAAAAAACTTTCATCGAATACCGCGCGGTTTTCATGATACGGGATGTTGAAATTTTAAAAAAAAAGTGAACCTACTTTTTTCGCCCGTTTTTTTTTCATGCATGTACGACCCTAATATAAGAAAATTTACGTTGGTTTCATTTTAATACATTCATTGGTTTAGGAGCTAGACAGCAAAATATGCCAAAAATGGATATTTTGGTATTGTTGCGCTAAAAAAACCAAAACTAGTATAATTCTGGTGTATTTGTTTATCCTAAAAGTCCAATTCATTGCGCATAGAAAATGTGTTTTTGTATTTAAATAGGATCAACACTTATTGTGTAATAACGATTTATGTCATGTGTTCTCCAGTCTCCTTTCTCACATTTTTTTTTGCGGCCTTATGGTTCATAGTAGGGCAGAAAGCAATATATACCTGCACAGGGCACATATTAGGGTGTTAAAATGGATCTCTTGTTAAAATGCGATATGACGTACCGTTTTCGAGTAAAACGCACTTGTTTGCAAAAAATTATTTCAGATCACACTTTTCATCGACTGACTAGTAAATACTCACCGCTGACTACGAAAAAATAAAACTATGTGCCGCTTCTTGCTTTTTCTGTTTATGAGGGACAATGCTAATGAAAAAATAAAGGGACTCGGACGGAATAGGGGGTTCTCACTCCCCTATTTGAAGGCTCACGCTTGTCTCGAATCATCATTGCAAATTATTTTGTGTCTATAACAAAATCCACAGTAATTTTACCTTCCTCTAGAAACAGCTATTATATGTCCATTTCATCGGAAAATGATTTAAAAAAACAAACTCCTAAGAAAGAAATCACCAAAATGTAGAATTTATATATCAGATCACAATTCAGAACACAATGAAAACTCAAAGCAAACATAACCAAACAAGTGCGTTTTACTCGAAAACGGTACGTCCTATCGCATTTTAACAAGAGACATATTTTAACACCCTATTATGTGCCCTGTCCACGTGTATAATGCTTTCTACCCTACTATGAACCATAAGGCCGCAAAAAAAATTGTGAAAAAGGAGACTGGAGAACACATGACATAAATCGTTATTACACAATAAGTGTTGATCCTACTTAAATACAAAAACACATTTTCTATGCGCAATGAATTGGACTTTTAGAATAAACAAAAACACTTACCAGAATTACACTGGTTTTTGTTTTTTTTTAATGCAACAATACCAAAATAGCCATTTTTGGCATATTTTGCTGTCTAGCTCCTAAACCAATGAATGTATTAAAATGAAACCACGGTAAATTTTCTTATATTAGGGTCGTACATGCATGAAAAAAAATGGGCGAAAAAAAGTAGGTTCACTTTTTTTTTAAAAAAGGGGTTTTCAAAATTTCAACATCCCGTATCATGAAAACCGCGCGGTATTCGATGAAAGTTTTTTCACAAATCATCATCCTTAAGGGCATTTAGTATGTGTAGTATTGTAGATTGGAAATAATAGCCGTTTGTCCTGTACAGAAGACCCCCAAATTCGGACAGCGCGACCTTTCCGGCCTCGTACAGCCAAAACCGTTTGTCCTACGGCAAATGTGTAAAATATATATAGGGAAATAGATATGGACACATAAGTAAAATTTCAAAGTTTCAACCCCTAAAAATAGGGGACGCACATGGTGTAGCAGCGTTTAGTTTTCTGTGCTTGCTTATTATGCCCTCTTAAACAATTTCCACAAAAAAAAGTCCGCAGTACGCAAAATTTTTTATGATGTCTAATTCGACTGGACTATATGACCGTCTTCGTAGAAACTTTGATTTGACATAAGGAATATAAGCGGTGCGTGTATTTTTGAAACATCCTGTATAGTACAATTTAGCGAAAAAAAATGAACTAAAGCAAAACTCAACGTCTCATATAAACATATATTTTCATTATAATTCATATACACATACATACTACACACTTTTGATTAAATTATTATTGAATGAGTGGACACCACTCTCGCCACAAAATTTCCACTTAATGGATCTATTCAAGGGGTGAGCCCTCCGCTGTTGTTACATGAACTAATGAAGCGTTTTCATATAGTGCCCAAAAAGCTTCCCTATACAATAGATTGTTTTGTAGCTATCAAGTAAATATTGTTGTTCCGTTGTGAGTTCCGTTGGCACTGAATTTCCTGTTAGGAGTAATAAATAGCCCAAATGTTTGTTTTAGAAGATGTTTTGTTTGCCAGTTTTATCTCTTAATGTTTTATGAATAATAATTAAATACATAAAATATTATAAGACAAACAATTATTTGAGGAATAGTCATTACTGGTAATCCTTGAAAGCGGATCAGCGAGTGCTAATTTTTATCAGTTGCCTTACTCTTATCAGGAAAAGTTTCTCTGTTTGATTTATGGAAAAACGCACCAAAATATAACTAATTTCTTTACACTGGACGACGTGTACGTTAGTGTGGTACTTTAAAACTCAGAAATACTGACAGACGAAGGAGAACAACAGTCAGAACAATTCAAAATGAGGAAAATATTTTGAATATTTTCAAAGCAAACCCAACAATAAAGGTGACTGGCAAATCAAATCCATATGTTACATTTGGTACTTTGAAAAATCGCGAAAGAACAATAATTACCTCCCCACCATTATCAACAAAGGTGTTTTACTAGAAGACAGGGTCCTACGTATTCATTTCTGTGAATATGGCTTTTGGTTAGGCATGCCCAAAATATCACGTTTTTGTCAAAATGTATGTTCAGCGATGTCGTTACCTTTTCAGAAAACGGAGTTTTCAATATGAACCCGAACGTATTTGGGCATAAGAAAATCCTCTTGAGAGAAAAAGTAACCTGTTACGTGTTCAAATGAAATTAAGCCTTCAAAAAAACTAAAAGTACTAAAATGCTCATTTAACTCGAGGTTAGCTAGCTCCAGCAAGAGACTTCAGTGGTGAGATTCGTTTATTTTTAACGATTTTATATTTTGCCAAAAAAAGTTTTGAGCGCCAGGTAATTTCCAATAAAATTTCACCAACCCTAAGCACCTGTTCGACACACCGATTTAAAATTACCAAACTCCGTGTTTATTCTAATACTTGAAGTCTCCTTTGACAACATAATCAATAAACAGTAGAGTCAATTTTAAGATAAAATTTTATTACAGAAAATAGGACAAGTATATCCAAATAGAAAAAAAACTTATTACAAAATGGTGAAAGGTTCAGTCATGAGGTGACTATCTCTGATTTACTCTAAAAAATTCGTACAAAAAATTCTTACCTGATGTTAAATCGCTTCTAATTTAAATAAATTCAGTATACTGTACGGACGTTACTATCATCCAACATCTTTCTAGTATCCTAAGATATGTGCATGTACAAGACAATTCAATATACGTATATAACGGCGCAGTTACTCACATTAATTGTAAAAAAAACAATAAGTATACTACATGAGTAACATATCAAATATTTAGGCACTCAAACTGGCCATCGGTATAAAAAAATTACATGAACAAAAAAATTACATGAACAAAAAAATTGAAACGTAACAGGGGGTCCTTTATTCTGGACATCACTGTAATGCAAATTAAAAATAAGTCACCGACCTCAAAAGTCCTTAAAGGTGATGAATAATGATACCAGAAACTCCAGGCTCTCCAGGTGAATTCTCGTCATGTAACTGTAACCTGATGCGTGACTGCAGTCTACGTACTTAAAGTCTGTCCTAGTAGCGTCCTCACAACCACAAACTCGTAAATTCGTAACCATAACAGCAAATTCAAATCCAAAATTCGGCACGTGGCCTCCAACAAAACTTCCATAACAAGAAAAATCTATCTCCCAAACTTGAAAGTAAAGACTTAACTCTCCAATAGATTAATTAACCATATACAATGTCTTGTCTACCCAACAAAACCGGAATGGGCTCACACAAAAAAAACAAGGATCCATTAGCTTCGTTTTCTACCTATTTAGAAGTTCCACAATAACCATAATCGGCTTCAAACAGCTTAACAAACAATCAGGCCCTTCTAAACTTTAAGACTTTCCAGCATGATCCCCAAAAGTGAATATCGGGATGTTTTTTTTTTAAAAAACAAGTCAGGAAAAATCTCGACTGAATGGCGGAACGACGCGCTAACCAGTGAACAGAAACCTACGTTTTCTTTTCCGGTCAACCACATGTTCTCGAGCACCAATCACAGCTTGCCATTTCATTAGGAACCTACCCATAATTCCTTTTCGCGTATTAATTTATAAATACACAGAAAATAGTCCTAACCATAGAATGATTGAAGCAATTCTTAAAATAGAGACTAATAAGCATAAAACCCATGATCGAACCATATTTACAATAAAATAAATAAAACTAGGATTAATAATTTAAATGCCATAATTTTTCCTCCATAACCAATGTTGGTAACACTTTTCCTCAAACTGAAATATGACAGCTGACAAAAAGGAATAATAAAAAGGTCTACCAGGCTTATTCTTTTAAATAAATAAATAAGAACTTGTTAACTACAGGTAAGAGAGTGTGGTTTTGTTGTAACTAATAGAAGTGTAACTAAATCCTTTTTCCAGACTATACGCCCTGAAATGTGTATATTTGCCTACACTTACAGACATTCCCAAAGATGTTTACACACTTTGTTGGAACCGAATTCCTGAGAAAATAGCAAGGAAAAATAATAGGATTAGCTCAATTCAACAGTAAGTCATACAATATAAACTCTCCCTGGTAGCTATTACTAACTTGTGTTTTGTTTATCGTTTTAGGTTAGGCAGCCAAAATACCTCCTGCCAGCAACCAAAGGAAAAATACATAAAATAAAAACTATTATAACCCTCCAGACATGACAAATCCATGAACCTAAATTATAATGATTCTATGAAATAAAACCCATAGGTAACAAGAAGGTTTCCAGAGTATTTTTATTTAACCAACGATACACAAACAAGTTACCTTCTCTATCCACTTTGCTATCAACAAAAGAAAAGAAGCAAATATAAATACCCTTTTCCTCAGGTATCAACCAAAACATTTAAAAAAACAAACGTAGCCTCACTCATTTTTAAATTTACAACCGCATATACAACTATAAGATCGGAACCCAATTTAACGTTACAAATCCATTCATTAAAAAAGAAATGTATGGGCTGAATACTAAGGAATGGTACTAGGTTATCATATATTCCTTGGCAATTTAAACGGAGATATATCATGAGTTTTATCCAAGAGACTTTTTAAGCTTTTATAAGATATATTTTCCCTTAGCGAAAAGACTCATTCTGTAATATATGCACGATGCTGCAACATCTTGTTATAGTAGGCAATATCGACATGTTCCAAATAAGGGAATAGGTAATGGGAATTTGCTCCCAAAAATAAATTGACCAGCAGGGTCACTAGATTTAAATTCCATTGATTTTATCCAATTTTTCGAAGGCAGTTCATTTTTTTTCGTTTGTGGTTTACTATTTAGCTTCTACACCTAAATAATATTCTCTAATAAATAAAAAATAATTAATTGTAAAAATATCCGTTGTTTTGCTTATGCTTAAATATAAAGAATCCTAAAACCTCCATGTACCAAGTTTCATGTAAATCTGCTCAAATTTCGCAATTTTCGCAACCATATTGGATATTTTAAATTTTTAACTCTTAACATCAGTTTAAGTATCAGCTACTCAGAAAATACAATTTCGACGAAATTTGAATTTTGCAGAGTATCGCTCACTGAGCACTGGTCGTAGTTTGATAAAAAAACTAAAGTGGGACTGCCGCCGAGCCATAATACGTTTTAGTTTGTAAAATATATTATTATAAACCGTTTTTATTTGCCACCAGCGCGCATTCGCCAAATATGCAAAAATAAAAAAAAACTTCCAATTTTTAATCATCTTACACTAGAAGTATAAGCATAACCTATAGTTTGCAAAAAACTTCACAGAAATCGCTTATGCTATTCCGGAGTAATAATTGAACATACAGGGTGTCCCAGAATTGAGTTCCCGGACGGAAGCCTGTAATTCCTGAGTTCATATTGGGCCCATATAACCCAACTTACCTTAGTCCAAAAATGCATCCCTGAGGAAGTAAGTGGGACAGAAAAAAAATTATTTCCAATAATTTGTTATATAGAAGATAACGTTGTTAAATTTTGATGGGAGCTGTATCTTCATAAGTACTCTATGCAAACTTGATAACAACCAAATATCTTTTGTTTCTCAATTTTTTTCATAATAATTAATATTTGACTGGCTGTAATTTTTTAATCATCCTGTAAAGTTACAGAATACCTGAAAATTATTACAGAGCATTGAGAGGACTGAAAAAAAAGGTACTCTTAAAAATTTTTGTAATATCAATTAAAATACAAGAAATTATCGTTTTTTCCTCTATTTGTATTTAACATTTATTTAAAAATATGGTCATATATTTCTTTCTCTCAAATAATTCTTTTTTTCATAATTATAAAACATACTCAAACGAATTTAATATAAATTAAACCCGCAATATTCAAATGCATTACTTTTAAAGTAGGGACAGAACAATTTACGTAAATTTTCAAGTGAGGTTTTTTATAATTATTAAAAGTACTCAAACGAATTTAATTTGGATTGGACCCGAAATAATCAATGAGACATTGTTGATATACGGCGTCAAAATTGAATTGTCAGATTCTCACATCACTTCAACGGAGGTATGCGTGGTGCAGGCTTCTTTCAGAATAATGGTATTTTCTAAGAAAACATACCCATACGCCGATGATCTCCTAATCGCCGCAGTAACAGGTGCGTAAGCAAGGGGCAAGGGGGGCAACTACCCCCCAGACCCGGCGTGGTTTAAGAAGTTTGGGATAGTGACAATTATTTCATATCTGTTTTTGCATACCATATATTAGTTTAACTTTGTTTTTAAACATATGCCAAAAAAAGTGAGGTTTTAAGTTCCACTGTGCTGTGTTATGTGTTTATTTGGTTCCCCCCTCAGAACACATTCCTGCTTACGCGCCTGTGCAGGACACATCTGGACTGAAAACAAACTTCAAGAAAAGCCTAATAATGGAGTGAGAGCCGTCAACAAAAGAGAGTTGGACCAGCGGAGTGGAACATAAAATACGGAGACAAAATTGAATTCTCAGATTCTCACAGCACTTCAACGGAGGTATGCGTGGTGCAGGCTTCTTTCAGAAAAATGGTATTTTCTAAGAAAACATACACATACGCCGATGATCTTCTAATCGCCACAGGACCAGGTGCGTACGCAGGGGGGCAACTACCCCCCAAGCGCGGCGCGTGGTTCAAGAAGTTTGGGATAGTGACAATTATTTCATATCTGTTTTTGCATACCAAATATTAGTTTAACTTCGTTTTTAAACATATGCCAAAAAAAGTGAGGTTTTAAGTTCCACTGTGCTGTGTTATGTGTTTATTTGGTTCCCCCCTGGTTGCCTTCCCCCCAGGCGCGGCGCGGTTGAGAATTTTTGGGACAGTGACAATCATTTCATATGTGTTTTTACATACAAAATATTAGTTTAAATTCGTTTTTACGCATATGCTAAAAAGAAAAGTGAGATTTAAAGTTCCACTGTGCTGTGTTATGTATTTATTTGGTTCCTCCCTGGTTGCCCCCCCCCCCCCCCCAGAACACATTCCTGCGTACGCGCCTGCGCAGGACACATCTGGACTGAAAACAAACTTCAAGAAAAGCCTAATTATGGAGTGAGAGCTGTCAACAAAAGAGAGTTGGACCAGCGGAGTGGAACACAAAATAGATGAATACTCCCTAAGAAAAGAACAATGAACAAATTGAAGTACCAGAATCAGAAACGGAGGAATCAAAAGGTTCAGAAGAAGAAGAAGATTTATAGAAGCAGAAAAACAAAAATAGGAGCACAAACAGCAGCGACACAATGCGGCAACATATATCTCAAGAAGACCCAGAAGAAGCAGAAGTCCAGAACCAAAAGTACAAAAAAAAGGGAGCTTAAACGCTCCCTCACGATACAATGCGGTAACGCATGTCACAAATACCTACACCTCCCATACCACATTCCTTTACCATGCGCCATGTGGCACTCGCTGCTGGCAACAAGCATGATCTTAGTCCAACCCAGCGTGGACGTAGCAGGCCCAGCTGTATAATCCTTGGGAGTGGCAGAAATGCCTACCGCACGCTGGTAAATCAATCAATCAATTCTATAATAAAATTGTATTGTAACAGAAAAGTACAGCTTATTTTAAACACATTACATTCATATCAAATGACGTCCACCTGTTTCAGTACACAAATTAATACTTTAAACATTTTGTGTAATATCAACCAAAAATCAAAAATTATCGTTTTTTCTCTGTAGGTCATAGGTGCTTGTGGAACAGAAAACCTGCCGCGTTGTCATGACAATACAAAACTCAATGTCTGTACTTATAGAGATACAACTCCCATCAATATTTTAATGTTATCTTCTATATAACGGAAGTTATTCGAAAAAAATTTTTTTTTCTGCCTCACTTTCAGTCGATGTACTTCCTAAGGGATGCATATTTGGACTAAGGTAAGATGGGTTATATGGGCCCAATATGAATTCAGGAATAACAGGTTTCCGTCCTGGGACACCCTGTATATTTAAAAAAACCAATTGATAATCTTCTCTTTTTAAATTTCTTAAAAATACGCGATACATTTGGAAATAAACAGTAATACTAAAATTATCACCAAATAATTATATATTACCAGTTTAAAGTGTAGTGGGTTCATATTTCAAAAAACTCACTTCGCATCTCAATCATTAAATATTTATTCAATCAATCAATATGATTTTAACAGTACAAACCCGGCAAAAATAAGTAATATTTTTTAAGGTTAACCACAAAATGATGTAATGGAATAACAAATGTGTCTGTTGTGTCTGTATATTGACCTTTCCGTGAAAAACCCATGCTGACTTTTATTTGTGTAATGATTATTACATATTCGGCTACTGGCCTCAGACTATTAGCTTAATTATTATTTTACGTTTTTGGCGAAACATACGCGTTAGTCCAGCCAAGTTAAATATTTTACTGACTTTAAATAGAGTAGAGATTGATTTTGTGTTATTACAGATACAATAATTCAGTTTTACCAACACTTGCATAGAAAACTAGTGGAAGCATTATACTCTTCGCCGATTTGCTGAGCTTTTTATATAATTGTTACACATTCTATAGGATACTCTTCGCAGTTTTCTTGTAAATAATGTTAGTTTTTGGACATTCTAAATTTTGTGATACCAACTTCGTTGTGAAAAAAATATATGAAAAAAAAAAAACACTTAGTCAAGGATTCGAACAACAGATGAAATTGGGGCGTTAGGGCTCCTGTTTAACATATACACTCAAAGAAATAGTATGGGCAAATTCAACAAAAAAAAATGGTTAACTAACAATATCGTTAATTTTGTTAAACCAAACTATATTGATGGTATTTTTAAACAAGAGGTGATAGTTATTTTAATTAATAAAAAGTTGTCGTACAACAAAACAAACATTAACTTAAAAAATACATGAATAAGACTATTATTTTGTTGAATTCTGTCAAATTAAACTAGATAATAGTATATTTTATTTTTAACTATTATCGAATTGTAATTCTAACCCAGTATTAGTTCGCTGTATTATTGTACTTGGTAGACAAACCAATATTATTGTCGTCTTCTAGAAGTTCTAAAAGAATTACCATAAAATTTGCTTGCTTACCACGTAGTCTATTACAGAGATTATTCCCAGATGACGCCACATACAAATCACTGACAATAATCAATCATGCATTATCTTACACTCTTATGAATTTATAAAAAATTAATAACATGATTGCAGTGTTCAAATTCTCTCAGGGATCATCGATATATTTGGATGGATCTTATAAACGATCTCTAATCTTTGCTTTGCTGATGTCTCAATACTGAGATTTTGGCTAACCAAAAAAAACTTCATCATACAATAAAGTGTAGATCAACCTAAAAATTAGTTGGTGAACAAAAAACAAAGTCGTTGTACTATTTAATTGTAGACCAAATTGAAAATGGTTAGTGAACATAAAAAATGTCATTGTACTATTTAATTTGTTACAAGAAGATATGATTATTAAACTACTATTTGTTTACGAAAACAAATAAAGTTGTATGAATATTCTTTACTGATTGATTCGACTATGAAACTAGATAGGCGCGATTTCATATGCTCTTTTTGGTTGAATTTACCTATCATTTTCTTTGAGTGTATAAAAAACTTAAACCTAACAATTTCGTTGAACAATAATCCGGGAAGATATTAAAATACTTAGAAATAGCTAGAACTACGAAGAAACAATTGCATTTTTAACACACGCGCACTGTCGCACGCGCGCACTAAATTTACGAAGAAAATCTTGTTGTCCATACGGGAAAAACTTAGTAAAAAAAACCCGTTCGAGAGTCACGGATTTATCCAGTGGTCTACCTGCCTCTGGAAGGATGGGGTAAGGGGAGATTATGATTTTAAAAGTTGGGATTTACTAGCAGTTATTGGTCTAAAGGGAATTTGGAAGAAGAACAAAAAGGGACAAAAGAACAAAAATTGACGAAAATAATAAAAATGCAACTAATGGGGGAATAGAGGGGGTACAAGTAAAAGGTGGTGAAAATAAAAGGTGGTGAAAGGAAATTGGATTGCCAGACAAAACTCTAACCATTGGACCATCGACACATCACAACAAAAAGTGAATGCCTGTGATATATATCATTCGAATATTATATTTCAACGAACTAGATATATTATTATGAAGTATATATAGTAAAATGTATAAACAAAAAAAATTATAGAGAATAAAATTTAGCTTATATTTAAGTACAAATGACAAAAATTAAGAAAACATATTTTTTTAAATTTAAATGATTAATAACTTTTTTATTTACTAATTGATTTTTTTCAAAAACAATAGGGTTCTTCTAGCTAACACTAACTTACTTTCCAAATTTCAATACAATCGGACTTTTCTTTCTTAAGTTATCGTGCTTACAAGAAACGTGACGGACGGACAGACAGACGGACATTTTGAAACTTGTTCAGAATTCGTTCACTAACATAGTGATACGAAAATTTTTTTCTCTACGAGCGATATATTTACTGATTTAGAAATGTGCCGATCAAATACAATATACTCTTCGTTTTTGCGAAGAGTATAATAAAACAAATTAGCACCACGTCCATACACGTACTTTTTAAATATACTAATAATATACTAATAAAAATACATAATTTGTAAAACATCTTTTTCTTTACCGTTACTGTGCCTACTTTCACGCCACTATGTGAAAATGGAAGTAAGTAATAGGTGAGTACAAGTGGCGAAGTTTAGCTTCAAGCTACTCTTACACTTAACCACATAATGTAATGTGTAACTGAAAAAAGTTTAATAACACATAAAATTCATACAATAATTGAATATAAATTAAATACACTGATAAAAGTAGTAGTAAAATTACCGAGTAATTGAGCACTTTCCTAAGTAAATTTCCTATGACATGACTCTAAGAATACATTTTTTTAAAAATAATATCGCTGTAAGTAATATTCAGGTGTAACTTTAACATGTCGTTAGAGCCTGATCAAATAGTGTTCAAAAGTGCCTGTCTCGTAACATGAGTCCGGTAGAAGATTTCTCAACGGAATTATATGTTTTTTGGGGTGCTGAACACGAATCTGAAGTTTGCTGCCTCGTAGTAGTACCGGCTCAGGTCGAAAAACGCAAAAACCTCGAAATTCTCGAAGGTTTTCCGTTCATATTTTGCAAACGACGCGGCGTACGGAAAATATTACTGTATTCAAAGTTGAAGATCATTAAATTCTGCGTCGAATGACCTCCCTAACTTCCAAATTAGATTAGATCAGATTAGATTTATAAGGTCGCCATCGTCAGTCGAAAAAAGGCAATTTTTACCAACACTGCAAGAAACTCACTTTTAGACGTCTGTGATGTTTCTGCACGCGATAAGTGGATGCGACTCCACGTCATCTTTATATAACCAAGGCAAGACTAAATTCTTGAAGTCTCTCTCTAAACATCCAGAGCTTGAAGAGACCGTTAGGAAATTCTTGGATCCGTCAGCCGAGCTGCTGGAGAAAAATTTTTGGTTGCCCTTTACAGGGCTAACCATCTAACAACTACCTTGAATGCGTTGCGATACAAGCAGTACGTGACATCTGCCTTCAATGTCTCCAGCAACATTGCAATCCATCCCTCCCACCGATGCTGCAGCCTACCAGCATAGCTTGCGTGTATATTTACAAGTGCAGCAGTGGCTCGGCAATAGTTTGGATCCGAAACTGTGGGGTTTGAAGTCAACCAAAAATGGTCTGATCCCAGTTACCACCCTGAAACCCCCGGCTCCTGACAAACTAATGTAGCAAATGTCATGCAAGTGCCGCACTGACTGTGGTGGGCGTTGTGGATGCAGCCGCGCAGGTCTGTTCTGCACCGAACTCTGCATCAACCGTGCCGATACGTGCACCAACGTGGACGAAATAACCGACCTCGATGAGCAAGAAGACGACCCTCCGTTTGCTGCACCACTGTCAGAGGCAGGTGAGACTTCAGAAGGTAATTTATGCGTTATTTTACAACATAATAACTGGATGGCACTGCTTTCAGTTAAAGAACAGCCATCACAGCCTGCCACTCCGAGTGCTGAAGAGCCTGAGCCTGGACCATCATCGTCCATTGATCATCCTACGACCGGACTTTCCACAGTCCCAGCCAAACGAAGGAGAGTAAAATAAAATGGACATTGTTATCAGGTATTTTCTATACATCGCATCTTCACACTACAACTTACTTGCTCTTTTTTCTGCTCTTTTTTCCAGGTGACTATATTGACAGCGCAGAGTTGTTATTATTGAACCGCAGAATTTAATGCTCTTCAACTTTAAATACAGTAATATATTCCGTACGACGCGTCGTTTGCAAGATATGAGCGGAAAATCGGAAAAACTCCGAAAATTTCGAGGTGTTTTGCGTTTTTCGACCTAAGCCGGTACTGCAATGAGGCAGCAAACTTCAGATTGGTGTTCAGCACCCCAGAAAACATATAATTCCTTTGAGAAAGCTTCTACCGGACTCATGTTACCGAAAAACTACCATTTGATCAGGCGATTATCATTTACAGTAAAACTGTAATTTTACTTTGAAATTTTAATGCTGTATGTACACTATAAAAAGAAAATCCTGTTTGGATAAAGGGCAATTTTGTTACACCACGAGGTGTGTCTATGTTTAAAATTGTGTTCACTAGATATTCTAACTATCTGTTTGTCTATAAATCTTTTTGTAGCATCATTTACATCATTTACTCGGAAGATATCGTCCCAATTCACGTTATTTTTGACAAATCATTTTCTAGTGTATCGAAATTAATAATGTTACTGTGTTTTGCGATTTATATATACCCTTTATTTACATTATTTTCAAGTTTTTCATATAATACAATTCTCAATATTTGATGGAAATGATCACTTATTTTGCAATTACGAGTACGTTTTGTGGATTAATACCTCAAGAAGAAAACTAAAAGGTTTTGAATATTTTGAGATTAAAAAACAAGTAAAAACTGTTCGATGATTTTGTCAATTTAGATTTAGAAGTATTATTGATTAAGCAAATAAAAAAACGTGGCGAATTCTACTAATCTGCAATAGGCTTTGGCTACTAAATAGCGACCTGCTTCATAGAAACTGAAAAAAAGAAAGGAACTGCTTCCTCTTATACTATATAACGTACACAGTAAGAAGTCTACATTATTCAAACGCACGTAGTAAAACAATAACGCCATGGTAAATTGAAGGCACACCCTCGATATAAACTTATAAACCCTGACTTTGAAACCTTGATTTTATAAATAG
Source organism: Rutpela maculata (assembly GCA_936432065.2). Lineage (NCBI taxonomy): Eukaryota > Metazoa > Arthropoda > Insecta > Coleoptera > Cerambycidae > Rutpela > Rutpela maculata. Next base: position 13,452,535 of record OW386291.2, on the reverse strand, counting down.
ATCGTACATGAATGAGTGTATGTTGTAATTCGAGAGGAACTTAAGTGGATGGTATTTAATACTACACCAGCAAAGTTGTTTAGGTGGAAAATTTATTGAAATTGTAGTCCAGTCAATAAAGTTCAATTTACGAGCGAGGAAAACTGCTTAATTGCGTTTCCCACTACAAAATATTCCTTTTTCGTTTTCCAGATGGTCAATGGTTTTCTTAAGCTGTTCAGAAGTACGAGTAACAATAATAATAATAGTACACTGTTTTTTTGCAAAAAATAATATAAATCAATACAGAAAGTTACTTAGTAAGTGTAGGAAAATAATTTTTGTTATACGTGGTTATAGCTGTCAGTTTTCAAATGATCAAATTGATGTTTATACTTTAATAATCATATATTGAATATAGGCACCACCATATTGAATACTGTGGTCAACCGTCTACAGAATTTGTATATACTTCAGGTGTATCGTTCTGTGTTAGGTCCATTATTCTTCAATATTCAATATAACTGGGTGTCAATTGTCTCTTATATGCAGATGATATACAGATTCGGCAAAGGTAATTTTATATATGGGTCCTGAGATAAACGAGCGCAAGAAAGAACAGATAAATTAGTAAGTGAAAGACGTATCTATTCCCACTACAATGCATAGACGGTTAGAAGCGATAGGTACCGATGCCCTACGTTGACACACGACAAGGTGATAAAAATAAGATTTCACGATGTATGTAACGTGTTGGAAGCAATACATCCGTATTTTTTTTAATGCCTTATTTATATCAACGTCCTGGCGAAATTTAGCTAATGCTACTCTACCACTTAACCAGGACGGCGAGATGAGATACGATTATCCATCCAAGTGAAAATTCGCCCGGCGTGCTTAACTTCCGATCGAGGTCCAGTCACTGAAACCGGTACCGTACCTCACCTCACCCTCATTTCATTCCTTAATTTATTTTTTTCTTTCTTGCTCTCGCTTGTTAAGTAAATGATGATGGTAAACTAACCTTTAATTGTCATGTAAACACCATAACCTATGAAAGTTTTAGAACAATGGGATTTATCATACGGTGTTCGTAAGATCTTAACGAAAGTAACACGCTGAAACTACTATAGCAGTATTTTTCTTGATCAAAATGAAATATTCCTCAATTATTTCGTCTCCTCATTGTAACATACATATAGAGAAGATTCAGAGGCATTTCTTCATGACTTTAAGTAACAAGATGATGTATATTCTACTATTGGTTTTCCACAGACTGCACTATAATAATAAGTCAGCTTAAGGGAAAAGAAGATGTGATTCCTGTAAAATCGTACTCTGATGTGGCAAAAACCAAACCCGGTCATGTATTAATAGTCAAACCTAAAAAGGAACTAACATTTGACAAGCTTAAAGAAGATTAATTAACATAAACCCTTCAAGTTGGTATTAGTATTGGAAAACCAGCTAAGATGGTGGTATTCTGGTGAAGTGCGCTGATGCTCAGGATCTAAATACTACTAAAAATAACATTCAACCTAAGATGGGAAATTATTATGATGTAAAAATACCGAAAAAATCCTACCCAAAAACAAAAATGAATGGAATTTTTGATGAAAAAGAAGAAGAACTCAGCAAATAAAATAGTTATAAGCAAAAGAAAATTCTTATGACAGAAAATTTTCTGTTTAAGCCAATCCATAAAACTAAACCTAATGAAAGGTTCAATCTAATTATTGAGACCGATCCAAACACATTTAAATGGGTCATGTCAAATACATTCGAAGAAAAATCATCTTTACACGTTGGATGGAAGGACTGGTATGTGTCTAAATATTTTAATGTGTTTGTTATATAACCACGGAGCTGAAAAGTGTTCTGAACGTGTAACATGTCCATTATGTGCAGGAGGTCACAAAATATGCAGCACAGAAGAAAGCTGTAGAATCAATACAAAGAAAAATTGCATACGAAATACAGTTATTTATATCCTGCTAAATGCTCAACGTTTTTACAAAAATAAGGACGAAATAGTTTAATATGTGGTTAAATATAATTCTATTGTGTTATGAACTACTGAAACGTATATAACAGTTGATTTTACTGATGATGGATTAAAAATAGCAGGATATAATTTAATTCGCTCCAAGACCAGTTTTATATCTTCCACTGCATTGTAGCTGAGATAAACAGATTAACTACGTAAATTAAAATTTCTGTTTTATTTATTTATTTTTTTCATTGTTTCTATATGTTTATTTTCATTTTATGTTACATTTCTTTATATATTTGTATGTTCTTATTATCTCCTGTCCTGTAATTGGAATGCTCTGTTGTGCAGTGTATTGTTAAATAAAAATGAATAAAACACGAAAATAAAAAATATAGCTATTGTTGAATTGTATTTTGTTGAAAACAGCATCCTTTGATTTCATAGCTTCGTCACAAGGTACTTGCTACTAAAAGAACAGCTGAGCAACTCATTTTTTATAAATGTTTTTCATTTTTGGACGTTTTTGCGGAGATTATAACTGTGACGCCACAGCCAATTGGTCGTCTTTCATTTCTTGACCTTCTGCTTCTTTTTTGTTATATGACTTGTGTTCCAAACCTCATTTCCACGTCTGCACTGAACTTTAGTGGTCAGATTTTCCTTCTGTTCTTTACTGGACTCAATTTTTCCTAAAATAACTGACAACACAAATTACGCCAGCTTTCTTGGATTCATGATGTTACACTCGGAAATTTTTCGAGGTAGATTCATACCCTACAAGGCTAACTTTTCAGGCTTTCGAATTCTACATTTTACTATGTTTTGGCTTTGGAACGTGCGAATGTCCAATTTTACCAAAGATGCGAACATGTTCCGATTTGGGTTCTTTACCAAACCATTTTTCAAATGGCGCTATGTACGTTCCGGAATTTGTGATCTGAAAGATATACAGCTGTTCTATCAGCTTTTGGACAGATGTTATTTCCCAGATTACTTGTAATTAACATGGTCCTCGCAGAATCTTGAATTGTTCTATTCTCACGCTCAATAAATCTATTCTGCTGAGATGCGAATGGAGCTCATGAATAATAGCATCTTCTTCTAACAACCCTTTCCTACGCTTGAAAACAAGACGAAAATAAAAACTTTTGTTCTTTGGCGGCAGAGAACAAAATAAGACCAAAAACTAAATTATAGTTCTCTTAAGAAGACAATAAAGAAAGAAAAAATACAGAGAACGAAACTAAAAACAAAATGCGTTAAGAACGAAAACGCGAGAACAAAACTACTAGGAGGAAAGAGCGGAAAAAAGTCGGGAAAAAATGAGAACAAAAATAGAAAAAAATTGCATGTGTCTATTGCGAGAGACTGTGGAATAGGCATCTGGTCATCGTCGCCAGGGCTAGAGACTTTTTTCTTGCAACAGAGTCATTAGAGAGAAAAAACTTTTAGCATTTAATATAAGAGAAAATCTGTATAAATATCAACGTAATAAAGAAAATTCACCAACGAGCACATATTTCATAAAGATTTCTCTGTGGAGGACTATTTTGTTCAAAATGTCATATTCTCTAAACAATCTTGTAGTAAATGCAGTTGCACGTATCCGCCTTAACACGTCAACCCAATTTAAAATCAATTTTTAATTCTACGGGCACGCCTGCAAAGCGTACAATCAATATAATTTTCTGTTTGAACTGTCCACCTAAACACTCTGGTCTTTATCTAATCACTCACGTAGAAATATTGACAGAGTAATTTGTTCTACATGTGAATTACAAAATGTTAAAGATAATTATATACAATATGGTAACTTGCTTCGTATTTTAAAAATCCAAATATGTGTGGAAGCAGCACGATAATAAGAGAAAATTTTGTCGCAGGGTTGGCAAAAAAACGCTTTTTCGTAGAAAAGTCCTGGCCAGTGGACAAAACTAGAAAAAAAGTGAAAAAAAAAAAACACTGGTCGAAACTGGTTATGCAACTTATAGACAGATACTACGGAGTGAGTTCTTTAGTGATTTAACTTTAGGTTTGTTTTGATTCTAAATTTTCTGAGTTATAAAATAATCAGGCTTTTTATATTTATCAAGACAGTAGGCTCCTTGCCTATATATAATTTAAGTATATTTAGAGTCTTTACTTAATACAAATCACAGAGTGTAAAGGATTTTTTCCCATTTTGTTTATACAATTTTCTTCTTTTATCTTTTTTGTTCTTTTAGTCATCTTTTTATCTTTCGAAATTCCCTCTAGGCCGAAAACATCTCAAAACCATAATTTTTTAAATCACAAATCTTCCTCGACGGCGGTCAGACTACGAGGTTCGGCGGTCAAACCACGAGGTCGTCATTCGTTCGAACGGGTTGCTTCGCACATTCGCGCTCCTCGTATCAACAGTCAAAATTTCGTGTCATTGCTCAGTGTTTAATGTTAAGTTCTTTATATTAATTAGGACAGGAGTTCTAGCTAATAAATCATTGCCGTTAGGCCGAACCGGACCCACTCCGCACAACCACACGTCCACCACGCGCTATACGTCGTGGTTGTCTGGTCCGCTCCGAGACGGGTTCCAGTTAGGCCCATCACATGTACTAAAATGTTGAATAAATTGAATCGAACTGAATTGACTCGGAACTCAAAGGTCACGGGTTCGAAACCCACGTAGATTTTACATGCAGTTTTTTTTACTTTATTTTATAGAGAGAGTGTTTCACCAACTAAGTTCGTATGATAAAATTAAAAATATATAAAACTAACATTTACAAAAAACTGCGAAGAGTATCCTATAGAATGTGTAAGAATTATATAAAAAGTCCATTAAAGTATAATGCTAGAGTATAATGCTTCTTCTAGTTACATAAATCTTGGCTACAATTTTCAAGTGGTGATAAAATTTTGGTTGTATTTTGTAAAAAAATGTTATCACTTTTTTGTCTTTTAATTAGCTAATTAATGTTGCTCATTTTATTTAAATTATCATAATGGGAATCAGGTAGTAGCAATGAATATTTACATAGTAAATAAATTTTTTAACAGATTAAAACAGACCGTTTGCGTAACAAAATTAAATTAATTCATATTAATTAAATATAGAGACCTCTTTAATTGCAGTGACGACTTCTCATTCGAAATGCTGACTTTAATCACTATATTCACAAATTACAGACATAGTAGTTAAATTACCTTATTACAGGAATTTTATAAATACATTATGAAAGCATCGTGTTTATTCTGGAGTTGGTTACTTGTGAAAGGTTTAATATTTTATACAGAAAGAACAATATTTCGTTAATAAATATTTTACTAGCGCTCTTGAACTCACGCGAGTGTTGGTTTCTCAAACCTTTAGCAAGAAAGCCACAAAGAATAATAAATCAGCCATCTGTTTATCGGCTTCTAAAATATTTAAACTAATAAGATACTACTGTACTAAAATAGTTAATACTATATCCGGGATACTCGAAATATATTTAGAAAAATTAAATTAATACATTTGTTTTATTTGCTATAAATTGACATAGGTCAATCAATACAAAACAGATAAAGACTAAAAGAGCATTATCTAATCTAAATTATGAAATAAGCCTTGGTCTGGATAACTCAGTGAAATTGGCAATTTTAAATATTACTCTATTGTCTTCTAAGAAATCGATCAATAAGTCAAAAACTATTAACTTATTAACTATTTAAATTTTAAAAAATTGACTTCTTAATTTTTATGTTTTGTAATTGATAATGAATCTTGTGAAATGTTACTTCCTATCAGTATTATACACTTCGCAAATACGAAAACGAAGAGTATATTGCTTTTGATCGGCACATTTCTAAAACCGTAAATATCGCTCGCAGACAAAAAATTTTCATATCATTGTGTTAGTGAACGAATTCTGAACAACTTTCAAAATGTCCGTCTGTCCGTCCGTCCGTCACGTTTCTTGTAAGCACGATAACTCAAGAAACAAAAATCCGATTGTACTGGAATTTGGACAGTAAGTTAGTGTTAGGTAGAGGAAGAACCCTATTGTTTTTGAACAAAATCGATCAGTAAATAAAAATGTTATTAATGATTTAAATTTGAAAAACTTTTTTTTTTATTTTTATGTTTTTGTAATTGAATAGAAATCTGGTGGAATGATATTTCATTTTAATATCTAAATATTTATATATTTTACAAATATACATTTCATAATATAATATACAACCGTGAAAATATGATTTTAGCTCATGTCTTATAATGTAAAAATTTACATTTTTTACGTGTAAGGTGGCGGTGTAGTTCTTACGCTTTTGACTCGGAATCCAAGGGTCCCGGGTTCGAAACTCAAATGGGGATTGGTATAGTTTTTTTTATTTTTACTTTATTTTACACTGAGTATATTACCAACTAAGTTCGTACTATAAAATTAAAAATGTCTAAAAACTAACATTATTTACAAAAAATTGCGAAGAGCATCCTATAGAATGTGTAACAATTATATAAAAAGTTCAGTGAACAGTACGTTTTTAGCTTGTTTATTTATATACTTTGCTAATGTACATTTCATAAATCGTCGAGATATGATTTTCATCTATCGTGATGGTCCCTGGAGTGGGAGGAGCCTTTGATCCTTCTGGTCTCCATCTCTATTGGTGCTTACCATGGGTTGTCGAGGATATATAAATCATAATTTGACTTGAGTTGTCTGCAGTTTGTATGCAAGAGCAGGTTTTATAATATGTTTCTTGATAGTTAGTAGTTGTTATTAATTTGTTTGGCCGAGACTATTTTATGGTTTTTAATATAAAATTGAGTATGGAATGCACAGTGTTTCTTATGGCTCTTTTAGACAATAGGGTCAGAGTGTTATTAACTTGACTATGGTTTTTTTCAGCTGATCTTCGTTTATGGCAAAATGTGATGTTATTAATTTGTAAGTATTTTTGTATTTTTAATGTTTTTTATCGTTTTATTTTATTTTTTTTTTTCATCTTTTTTAATTTTTAGTATTTTTTTATATTTTTGTGATTTTTCTAAAAACACAAATTTTAAGGGTTATAAATATAATTTAATTTGCAGAGTGAGAGGAGAATATGCGTTTATTTTCAGTTTATTGTAAATATTTAAAAGATCATAAATGGTATAATTTTTAAAATTGTTTCAGGTACTTCTCGTTGCTCTAAGGAATACAACATATACAATTTTTATCGTACATTTTGTATATAGTTAAATACCATGCTTTAATGGCCACTGAACTTACGCTACAAGGTTTATATCAAATAACAGCTGTATTCCACCTTTAATGAAAAAAAGGAGAAATTTCAGTTATTTTTCAACCAAAATATATAATGCACTACCTTTGAACATAAAAAATTTCAGTAATACATCCTATACTTATTTTATGAAAATGTGTAAAGAATGGGTACACGAAAATCGTGTCCTTATCAACCACTTATTTGATCAAATATAACAGCTCTCAAATAAAAAAATAAAAAGATAAAAAAAAATACATAAATAAATAAAGAAACAATAATAATAAAAAGGTAATACTTAATTAAAAATATAAATATATAAAATATAAAAAGTAAATAAATGAAAATAAAAAGCAACTACCCTAATATTATAGAGCTTGATTATTAGTCTTTTGTTATTTGTGTTGTTTTTTCTATTTAATAATATATTGCTTTAGTCTTTTTTTAGTTTGTATCGCCTACATAATTTATTTATTGATAAGAGATTATGTTACGTAGTTAATTATATAGGAGCACATATTTTAATGATTTTTTAGCAATATATTTTACTGTGTATTTTATTATTCCGTAGTGTTTATGGTAATTTGCCAAAGACAAGTTTTGTTTCTAAAACTTAATTGGCAAATTTATATTCTTTCTGACTGTGTATAATTTTCTGAAATAAATATTATTATTATTATTATTATTAATGATGAAATTAAGAACGATTTTCATTGAAAAACTACGAAATTCAAGTATAACAGAAATTTACAATAAAAAAAAAATAGTTGTATTCGTTAGAACAATAGCAATTATCAAAAACAGTTTTAAAGATTATACTATGTTTGGTTTTTTAAATATTTATAATAAATCGAAAATAAACGCATATTTCCCTCTCACTCTGCAAAATCCTATCCTTAAGGATGGGTAGTTGAGTTCGTGGAGAAATTTTGGTGTGAGAGGTAGGATTGTAGGAGGAAATGAGCAAAATTAGGGATGAGGTGTTTAAGCCTACCTTGGGCTCATAATTGATACAGGCATGTCGTGGATGTATGCGTTGAAGAGTACGGGTCCTAGGTTCGAGCCTTGAGGGACCCCAGAAAAGATTGGGATATCGGGGCATGCCTGGTTAACTGCTACTCGGAATTTACGAAGTAAAATACAGTTTGTTTCCTGTGTCCTGTTTTTGTAAACCTACAAACATTCTAACCTTTACGATTCAAGCTGAATATGAATTTGTTATCTCCATTCAGGACGCCACACCCTCTACGGAGAAGATTTTCCCTGGAGATTGGACCTTTAATCGGAAGGCCTTCTTTAGAAGTATTCCCTGCAACAGCTCTATACGCCATTAAATTTTCGATAACTTTCAGCACACGACAGCGATATAACTCGACAGTGGTGCATCCTTTTCACCTCTATACTCTCGGGATTTCGTAATAGCCCTTATTTTTTAATTAACTCGGACCATAAAGCTTCTCTTCAAACGGATTTTAAAAGGTATATTTCATAAACGTCCATCTCGACGAAAATATCACTCAAGGTTCACTATATTTAGTTATCTTACACCACTGTTTAGAAACTTTATTGGGTTATTAACTAAAATGGTAACCTGATTAGCTTTAGCTACGGGCCACAAACTCCAAACTTTTTTTTCTATCCACATTAACAATATCAAATTCTTCACGGATTGGTTACAAATTCGTATTCCTGATAGAATCAAAACCACCAGTCAACGTAATTTCCAACCCTTATTGGTCATACCTTTCTTCACGGAGAATCCTTCTCTCTGTTTAGCTTCAGTTATACAGACTTACCCGTACCAACGACGTTCGCCCAGAAGGCGTAACTCATTTAATTTTCACAGTTCAAAAACCCATCCATCCAGACTCTACCCAACAAATTAGTCATTAGATAAAAAAGTGCCTCCAAACTGTGTGCATTGATATACCCCAGTTTACCAGCTACAATACTCGTTATGCATCTGCATCAGGAGTCTTAAAGGTGGGTCTATCTATAAAGCTTATTCCTAAAGCTGCAGGATGGACAGAGAGTTCACAAATGTTTAAAAGATTTTATAATAGATCGCTTGTTGCTGATTCTTCTTCGTTGCCAGAAATGTAATACTTAGTGCCACAAATATTGATTAGTGATCTTTTGGTTGTACCTTGAGGCCATGGTGTCTACCAAATCCGGACGTGGAAATTCCCGACTTTTTCCCGGTTTTTCCAGGACTTTTTCCCCGATTTTCCCGTTTTTTTTTCAAGCTTCAATATAACAGACTAGTACAAACAATAAAGAAAAAGTAATGAACGAGAAGCAGATTTTTCTAATTATCTCAGTCAGAGCTCCAAAAGTACGATCTTTAATAATTTTTGGGTATAATATCTATTTTTTCATAGTAGATGGATAATATTGGATATCTGACCGTAGTTTTCAATTAGGATCAACTTTTCTTAATAACGATTGTCGATATTACTCTTGAGCAAAATTTACATTTTTCGACAAACCTCGTATACAACTGCAAAAAATTGATATCTGATTATTTAATTCCCGGTTTTAGGCCATGCAAAACTTTTTATCAAGAATAACTTTTTTCATAAAACCAATAATAAAAAAGTTTCCCATATGGTGCCGAATAAGTGGCACACACTGCATATTCTCATGGGTAATGTAAACAAACATATGGGGAAATGCAGTACAGTATAAGTGTATCTTACGAATGCAAATATACCTATAGTTATTAGTCGACGTTTGCAATTCCCGATTACTTTTTGAGGGCAAAACTCTAGGGCAAAACTTCCTCAAGATTGCAGTGAAGATATAATCAGGAACCGACACGGGGAGATGAATGGTGCCAGTGTTTTGCCAGACAAAACACTTTTCTTTGAAGTTCGAGGTCAGCGCTGAGACAAATTGCGACTACAAGTAGATATAATTCTTCGAAAGGCGACACTCTTATAATTTGGGTCAACCTTCCTTGAGGTAAGTCGATTGATCTGTTAATTATTGTAATAATTATATTGTGTAATAATTTTTCTTAAAGTTGTTAAAACATCCACCAATGGTGAACGAGGACAGTTTTGGTAATTTTATTTATTTTGAAACAATACGTTACGTATTTATTTAACAAAACTCAGTTATTTAGCGCGTGCACATCCTGATTCTATAGCTATTTGTAGAACGACCTGATAAAATATTTTCGATACATTATTTATTTCTAGCTGATAAATTTTCAAACGCAAAACTACTCCCCGAAACATCAAGATAAAATACTCAGAAGTGTAGAGGTAAATATTATTGTTTTGCTAAGATTCTGATAGTGGTAGTTTTATAAAAAAAAATCCACTTCAGATTGCTGGGATTGCCGTTTACTGAACTAATGCGTCATCATTTACGATTGTAACCCAGGCGGTGAGCGATGTGCGTCTGACAGATAATAGTATAGGCGCGTGGGACACAATTTTAGCTTTGGTGGAAAATGTATGAGGGTAGTTGTCACCCAAGCCAGATCGACACTTTGCGACATAAGCTACGAAAAAGTGATGGAGCCGCTCTCTGGAGCGGTAGCCATCAAGGAGCCACGATCTTACACCGGGCGACATTTTCTTTGGGAATCTGTGAAAGACAACTTTATGTCTCTCCGCTTTCTAAGGATTTAGATGAGTTGAGACAAAGCATCACAAGAGTTGTGGAAAGTGTCTCTGCAGATATGTCACAGCGGGTTTGAAATGAACTAGACTATCACCTTGATATGTGCCTTGTGGGGTGCACTTATTGAACACTTGCGAGTTAACAATGTAAACTTTAAGAATTGCTTTACAAAACAGTGTAAACAGGTTCATGATACTATTATTAGTTTTCGATTAGTAAAACATTGAAAGTGTCTACTTCTTTTGTAGTAACTCTGTACTTGTAAATACGCTTATAAATACTATTTGCATATTTTGTTAGATTCATTAAATAATATATATGAGCATTTAAAAAAAAGTTGTCGAAATATTTTGAATAATACCGAAGATGCACGTTAAAAATTGTACTCTTTGCAAGTGGAGTGGCAAGGTGACAGGCTCAGATGCGAACGTGGCACCATGATTTTCCGTGGGAAGTACTTTTGACTAAATTTTTGGATTTAGCGTAGATGACAACTTTCATAAAAAAATTACCACTGAATGACATACGCGCCCCTACTATAATGCAGGAAGCTGCAACCGATCTGATTTGGGAGATCCCTTTCCTCCTACAAGTACAACCGAAGCCAGAAACGCAAAGCCTGACAAGGATTTTTTCATCTTCCTTTAACTTACGTAAATCTCGCTTCTGGAACGCAACGCACATGCGTTTGTGGTTTCGATCCGACTTTTTATATCTTTATGAAGTTTTTATGTGGGTGCATTTACATTCTGGGTCTGGTGGCGATAAATTACTCGAGACTGTTTGGTGGTGTCTTACTTGGGTGCTTTTTATTTATGTGTAGATGTCTGTGTTCTACTAAATGAGTTTTCATTTTCTTAATTACATACATGACGTTTTTTCAGTGGAACAAATAGATGAGGCACATGAATATATTAAATCAGAATTTGAATAAAACAACACTGGAGATATTTTACGTTTGTTCTTGCACAACTGCAAAAAGTCGATTTATTCGTGAATCGTAAGAAGGTCTAAGTATATACCTTTTCCTCTGTGTCTCGATGGTCTGAACCATTTATGGTAAAACGAAAACGTTTGTGTTTGATAAACAAACGAATACATTGAGAAAATACTTCATTACTTTAATGAATAGTTTGTTAAACTACTCAAAGAATTTAGCAGACTTCTGGCTCTTAACAGGCGATGACATTTCCGGACTTCAGATTTTTTAAATTAATTTCCAGGTAACATTAAAATTACTGCTTTATACTTAACTTTTTACCATTAGCCAAAGAACAATGTTAAAAAAGGGGCTTTTTTAACTCATCCGTGGTAAAGTGTGGAAGCCATCTTTTTTTTTACTAATTTTAGGGTGCTGAAAACGAATCCGTCATCCGCTTTGGCGAAAAATCTCGGGAACACATTAATAAACAACCCTTATTTGGAGGTGACATTGGAATTGATATTAGTCTAAATACTAAGTTTCGATAACTAAGTAGAAAAAGAAGTAAAAAAACAAATTTACCCCTCCTCGCCATTCCCTCACCACCCACAAGAAGGTTGTAAGCTACTGTATAGTTATTTACACATTTTTAAAAAAATCAGAACACCTCATTGAGTGATTGCTATCAGAATATGATCTGATTACTTCTGAGTACACTCATATGCCTCTCCACCTTCTCGGAGATATTGATCGGTATTAATTACAAAAAAAATCCTAATACTCAGTTGGATGTTTTTTTATCATATTAAGGTGACTTGGCCAATGAATATTTCTTACCCCTCTAGGAAGGGGATGTAGAGTGTCAATATCCCCTTTAAAAAATGTTGGTTGATTTTTATAATAAAAAATTATTTAGTTATTTAAATAATTAAAGAATTTTTTAATATAAAAAACAAGTAATATTTTCTGGATAGTGATACGCACACCGTACACCCGAACCCCCAAATGTGAGAAATGTTCAAGAGCGATAAATATTCATCTGAATTGACTAAATCGCCTTATTATGATTAAAAAAAAAAATGTGTGATTAGGGATTTCTTTTGCAATTAAAACTAATAAAAACTCTAAAAAGGTAAAATCCACCACCTTAATTGGTGGGGATGGGTGTAAGAATATTCAGAAGTAATCACAATATAACTTGATAATAGCCATTTAACGAAGGGTCTTGGGTTTTTTTTAAATAAAAACCGCTGCCCAAGGAATCACTACTTCCACATCCAGATTCTCTATCCAAGTCACTCACAACGAAAAAACTTTGTATGTAATAATAATTGTTTATGGAACTTTAATAACATAATATTTGAAATCCTCTACCCCAAAAACCCATAAAACGATACCCCACATCGGTAGTGGGGTGCGGGTGGTGATTGGGGGGTGGTAGTGAAGGGTGGATAAAGTAAAAAAATATTTTGAGGTTTCTGGTTCCTGTACATACACTAAATCACAATTTTTTTTCATCCCCTTTAATAAGGAGGTAGGGGTGGTAATAGGGGGTGGTTAATGCCAAAAATTTTTTTGAGACCTTAGCTTCTCTTGTATATACTAAATACCAATTTCATGGACTCTTACCTGCTTGATTTACCCATTTACCCCAAATTTACCCCAATTTACCCCCCAACCCTTCGACGGAACAAGATGAAAATATAATCTAGTTCTAGATCTCGTTAAAGTACATATGTGTACCAAATTTCAAGTCAATATCTTAAACGGTTCCAGTGCGCACAAAAAAAAGTTACAGACAGACCGACGGACAGACAGACCGACGGACAGACAGACCGACAGACAGACAGACCGACAGACAGACAGACAGAAAATTTTTTTTCTCTCAAACTTAAAATCTCGACGTTTCATGACATTTTAAGCCTATGTGGACAATAAAAAATTTTTTGTCGTTACTATACTTCCACTGGACGTGGAAGTAATAAATAACCGTATATTATCCCTATATTGTAACTTATAGGCCGTGAAGGGTGAGGGAAACGAGGGGGGGGATTTAGAATGTTTGCTTCTTTTTCTACTTACCTAACGAAACTGAGTATTTTGAAAGAATTTCCTGCACTAATGAATGACTTTTTGTTGCAAGTTCTAATATCAGTGTCAATGCCATCCCCAAAGGGTTGTTTTTTACTGTCTTACCGATGTTTTTAGCCAATTCTGATGACATTCGTATTCAGCACCCCAAAATTAGTAAAAAAAGATGGTTTCCACACTTTACCATGGATGGGCTAAAAAAGCCCTTTGTGTAAATAACTATATAGTAGTTATAGTAGCTTCTATAGTACCTTCTTGGAATGGCGAGGAGGGTTGAAGGGGTGAATTTGGTTTTTTTACTTCTTTTTCTACTTAGTTATTGAAACTAAGTATTTAGACTAATATCAATTCCAATATCACCCCCAAATGAGGTTTTAATGTGTTCCCGAGATTTTTCGCCAAAACGGATGACGAATTCGTTTTCAGCACCCCAAAATTAGTAAAAAAAAGATGGCTTCCATACTTTACCACAGATGGCTAAAAAAGCCCCTTTTTTAACATTGTTCTTTAGCAAACTTATTATTTCAGTTTTTTCGTTGTAATAAAATGAACTTTCAATGTGTCTTGAAAAAACATGTACATTCATTAATTTATTTGAAATAAATATTATACAAATTATATATTTATTGAAATATAATTTTAGTCTTTTAAAATTAACCTCGAAATTAACGAAAAAGAAATTTGTAACTGGTCAGTTAAAAAACAAGTTAAGGAATGGGTACGATTTTGCAAGATTTAAAAAAACATCATTGTAAAATGTTAAAATAACATGTTAATAAAATATTTTAACTTTATTGGATGACACACAACAGGTCTGACTAGTAGTAGCATGTGTAGTTAAAAGTTATATAATTTTAGCATAGTATATATTCATTTTTTTCATTTATATTTCATCAATTTCAATGCTAAAAAAATTATTCATTGAGATAACTGAAGTGCCATATTTAAAAAAAAAAATCTGTAGAAATATTTACAAAATTATTCTTATTATTTTTCTCTTAGGTCATCACTATTTTTCACCAAAGGTATCAGGTTTTCTTCATTGATACTAATGACAACTACTTTTCAAGTATTATTTTCCTACGTTATTTCCTAATTAACTATTGAATGTTATCCAAAAAAATATGCATAATTTTTTACAATGAGCAAGATGCATGAATTTTAAAAATGCATTAATTTATTATTTTTTCATTATACATATTAAATAAGCCGAGTATATAATAAAAGAAAACTATAAAAAAAGTTATTTTGTAAAAAAAAATCATTTTAAAATTAAAATTTTATCGTATGTAATATCACTAGTGCTTAAAATTTTATCGAAAATTTTTTCGAAAGCGTGTTGCCTGGTAATATAAAGAGTGCAAATTGGCAGTTTATTATCTGATTAAATCCCGACCGCTTTAGCGGGAGGGATTTAATCTTTGATAATAAACTGCCAATTTGCACGAGTTATATTAACTAGGGGCGACTTAGCTTGAGAAAAAATTTTTAGATAAAATTTAAAGCACGAGTGGTATTTGAGGAGAATATTTCACGAATAAATAATTCATTAAGTACATCTTCAATATTATGTTTATTCATTAACTGCCTTCAGACGTTTTCTTGTCACTTTTTGGAGTTTACTGACCTTTATTTTCAATTTCATCACTAATTTGATATACAGAAATATTTCCAAACCGACTCATATTGTCAAAACAGCAAATCTGAAACAAACGCAGTAGAAACAACGGAGATTCGCTATATTTTAAAATAATCTAGTGACGTTTCCATGGCAACTAGTAAATAAAACGAGTTGAAACCTTAGATATTATAATATATAGACTGGCTTAACACCTTTCAGGCGTTTCTGAGGTGCAATACGACGAGGAACGATAGAGAGAGCACTACTTTAGTACCGATGTCTCGCCCAAATAAAATGTACACCCATGGTTCCGAGATTGACATAGAGAGCGCCATCTAGCGCTACAAGTTATATTCCATAATAAATAAATGTTCATCGACTCATATTTACGTATTTAATCCTTATTTTTAACTTACGAAATTTATGAATTATGTTGAGGTTTGCTTTGTTAAGCAAAGATAATTTTAAATACAACAAATTATAATGTTTGATGCACAGCTTTGATTCAACGAGTTACTTTTTGGTAGATTATCATATGTAAGTACTATACATTTTTAGTTTGTTCCAGAGCGAATGTGTACTTGACATTTATAATAAATGATTTGCTTACCTTTGTAACTACGTTATCGAGCTATTGAAAGCTGTGCTTGACTTGTTCCTGTATTATGAGCTATATTAAGTACAATCTTTGTGTGTAATTGTTACCTGATTGAACACTAGGAAAACTGACATAGTTACAGATAGGCAAAAGTTACAGCCTATATATTTCAGACAAGATTCGCTTTGGAATTGAGGTGTGGTTTTGTTTGCTACTACATAATACAATATTACAATTTACAAGGTAAGTACGTTAACAATTACTTAGTAATAAGCTAGAGAAGATATTTATAGATAAAACTTAAAAGCTCGACAAAAAACGTCAAAAAATTTTCGCATATTTGCCGCTGCAGCGACCTAAAAAATTAGAGCGATAAATTTTGCATGTTGGTCCTGTCAAAAGCCGATCTAGCTTGAATTACCACTAATAATGACGTTTGATTGGTGCAATGTTTTGAAAAAACGGGCTCTCATTGGCTATAACGTTAATGAGTGAAATAATCGGAACAAAACCACGCGACTATAAACGGTACTGATGTCATCTGGCATAACCTTTTAGTTTCATCCATAGACCGCAGATTTATAAATTCACCGGTGGAGCGCATCAGTAAGAAATAACATTATATGGTTGGCTAATTTGAAAAACACAGCCAATCAGCTTCGTATTTTATCCACCCAGCGGTAAATTTAGAAAAGTACGGAGACAAGTGACAAGTTTGATAGCTTTGACAGTTTACATCTGCTAGTTCTGAAATATTAAATTGTGTGTTAATTAAATGTTAAATTTTAGTCTGCTGACCTTTAAATATCGATTTGTTTATTTTTGTAAAAATTATTAGTGTATTAATTTATCTAAGTGGTAAAAATGACGAACAGCGACTTTGTGCAAGCTCAAAGTGACAATTTGCCGAAAATCGACGTGTTTATGATGAGCAATTTTTTGGTAATAATACCGATTATATCAGTGCAGAAATTGGAGGTAGAAAAGCGACAAGGATGCATCATTCATTGTTCGTAACAATAAATTTGTTTACGCTCACTTTTATCCTTTTACTGCAGTTAGATTTAGATACCTAACCTCAGAATATGTAAACATAATGCATTATTTTAATATTTTTATCAACATTAACTATTGTTTTTCGTCTCAGATTATATAACTTTTTTATATTAAATAGTTTGCCACCACTAAGTACATAGATTAAATATCTGTTGAAAATAATACTAATAAACATTGCCAATGCTAAATGCCGGATGACGTTACACGCAAATGGCGGGAAACTTGCTTCGTTTGAACGTGTCTAAATTCTCAGCGAAACTAAATTATTTTTTTATCCTTTAATTGCGATAAAAAAAAAATAAAAAATACATAGAAAATAACGCTTTTTAGTGATCTATTATTCGGTGATGTCAAAAAAATTTATGCATTTTGCTCATTCAACCACTCATACAAATGAAATAGTCAAAATTTTCATCAAACTCTAAAGTTTAATAAATCAACTTTGTCGCAAATACCGCCTCCGACATCCATGTATTTGAATTACATCCGTAGCTATTTGAGTATAAGCGAAACTTGAAAAAAAAAAGGTAAACATTTTGGAAAAAATAATATATTATTATATGAGCGATTATGATAGCCATTACTCACGAAGATGATGTTTGAGCCCACGAGCCGTAGGCGAGTGGCTCAAATCATCTGAGTGAATAATGGCCATAATCGCGAATGTAATACTATGCTTTTTCTACACCTATTAAACAAATAAATTAGACTGAAATTTGATAACTTTAATGGAACACAATATAATACATTTAATTAATTTTTATTATTCATTAAGTGAACTACTAGGATGATAATGTTATATTGAAATTTGTGCAGTTAGTATAGTAATATTTAAATTTGGGGTTGTCACTTCCATTGTTACATCTGATTGGCAGTTTTAGTGGTTGAATTTAGTTTGCACGGATTGTAAAATCCTACTCGTAAGAAGTGCATACGTTGGAAAACGTAAACAAGCAATATGGCGATACACTTGGTTGTCACGTTGACAGTTGATTGTCAGCTGCAGTAAGAGTTGATCACGGTCGATTTAAAATATTGAATCAGCGAAACAGTGATTTTTGAATTTGTATTTGTGATTGGACGGATGCAGTGAATTATGAATCGATAATTCACTACAGTGAATTATAGGTACGATTTTTCACAGAAAAAAATGCTAATAACTGTCATATAATTAAATAGTGTAGAAAAAAGTGTAAAACCCCAAAAGTGCAAGGGTAGCGACCAAACATGACTACCCCCACCCCCCTCCCGTTTTCGAGGACGGCCAACACGATGGTGATAGTCGCGCGGCCTCTACCCCCCTCAAACTACCCCAAAACGCAAAAAACTACCTCATTTTTCCATTTTTCGTTGTCAGGCATACAGGGACTTGTTGGATCGGGGGAAGTAGCGAAGGGGGTATGGGAGGTATGTTACCCCCCCAACGTTGTCAGATTTGACAAAAGTTGGAAATTTGAAAGTGGCAATTCTTATTTCAGTGAAAACAATTTTTTTCTTTGATTTTCTCCCCTCCCCCGCTCATCAATTTTTTGAATTGATATATTTATATTCATAGTTGGCTTTTTAAGTTTATAAGTTGGCAAATTTGAAAAATAACTCCCCCCCCCCAAAAAAAAAGTTGGCTCCCTACGCCTCTGGTTGGATCGTTTTTTTTTTTTTTGAGGAAACTCAATATGTCCTGTAAAATTTCGCAACCAGACATCCTAACGACGCCCTGGGGTTGAAACCACCCTCTCCCTCAATACCGAAAGATGCAACCATTCAAACGTGCTGAAAATTATTTTCTAAACGTTTTCAAGGGCGGGGAACACGATGCTCATATTATTTAGCCTCCCACCCCTAACCAACTACCCCCAAATGCGGTTTTATGCATTTTACCCATTTTTGAGGACTAAGAGAGAAACTGATGCCACTATAATTTTCTCCACCCTTTTTAAAAGTTTCTCTTTGAGGGACACTTCAAGATTGAGTGATCCAGTGAACCAGGCATCTCAGCGAGGGTTGACCTCGCTGAGATGCCTGGTTGCTAAATTTTACAGGACATATTGAATTTGCTCAAAAAAAAAAAACCGATTCAACAACTCTTCGCATGCCTGATAACGAAAAATGGGGAAAAGAGGTGGTTTTATGCATTTTGGGGTAGTTGGTTAAGGGCAGAAGGCTAAATAATATCAGCATCATGTTCTCCGCCCTTGAACACGTGTAGAAAACAATTTTCAGCACGTTTGGATATTTTTTGCATCTCGGTATTAAAGCAGGGGGTGGTTTCAACCCCCGTGGGTCGTTAAGATGTCTGGTTGCGAAATTTTACAGGGCATATTGAGTTTCCTCAAAAAAAAAAAACCGATCCAACAAGTCCTTGCATGCCTGGCAACGAAAAATGAAAAAATTGGTAGTTTTTTGCGTTTAAGGGTAATTCGAGAGGGGTAGGGACCGCGCAACTATTACCATCGTATTGGGTAGTCATGTTTGGTCGCTACCCTTGCATTTTTGGGGTTTTTGCAACTTTGGCATGGACTATGGGGTGTAAAAGATTTCGAAAACAAAAATCATTTAATGACTTTTGGACAAAGGAGGATAATGTGACGAAATTTTCTGTTTAGTTGTAGTTAATGTAGCTTACATTAAGAATACTTTACAAAAGAAGCTGAAAATCTCGGATCTGCCTGGATGCATTTTTCGGTATGTCTCATAGATCCGCCTCCTCATTCAGACTTTCGAAATTTCACTTTGCTGGCATCCTTTTTCAACCCTCTATGAAGACTTTGTACATTACGAATGGGGTCGGAATTTTCAAGCAATAAAATTGACGAAATATACGAAGATTCATCTCAGACAAGGCCAGACAAATTACACTTTCCTTGAGCATTTTAAATATTTATACTAGTTCTAATTTTTCTATCTCTCAACCTCGTAAAAGGGTACATAACAAAAAAACATCAAAGAACATTTTATATGTAATTTTCATTGTCAACACTTTTACGTTCTAGTAATGATGGTCTAAAGAAACCCGATGTGATATAAAAATAAATATTTATACATTACAACGTATCGCTCTTGGATAGAATTTCAGAAATATCCAAGCATGTTTCAGATATTGGCTTGTCAATGTCTCATTGTACTGCGGCCTACACGCCGTTCGTCGTCCATTTTTATAAGTAACAATGTACAAAAGAACATTTTTTTCCCATTGAAAATAAAATTTCTCGGAGGTACACAAATAGACGTTTTCCTTTTGTGAACTTCTCCGCAAGGGATATATCGTTTATAATTTTGTGTGTGCTGTTAAATTCCCTTCGCTTTACAGTTAACTGATTTATGGAGTTGCTATTGGGTATTCAGATGTCTCTATTACTCTATTTTAGCTAAATTATACAGTTTTTTGTAAACAAAACTGTTTTCTTTCAGAAACACAATTGAGGAATTGATCGAAGTGAAAGACCCTAATTTTCGGGAATACACATAATGAAACGTGAAATCCAAAGCAATCTGGGAAAGTGATTCTTTGTCGGTTATAATATCCCCTTTAGTCCTGTCAGTGAACGGTTTCTAGACGGAAATGCCGAGATCACAATTTTTGACTTGAAGTTTGGACTATTTAGGAGGTAAACATACCAAAAGACCCCGAACGTAGGTATGACAGGGGGGGGGCACGAAGAAGGTCCCGGTTTTTGGTCTTTCGCTCATATCTCGAAAACGGTTAGCCCTAATCAAAAAGGCTATATGTAAAATTAAAGCTGACTAAATTCTCTACAAAAATGTTCCTATTATTTTTTTTCATATCTGTTATGGTTCAGCAATGAATTGTATATCTTTTGACTGTATTCTAACTTTGTTATAAATTTATTATAAATTGAAAACAAAATTTAATAATCATCGTCGAAAAAAAGGGCATAGCAGGATAAGCATGTGTTAGGTGCCCCCGCACCAATCCGGTCGAAATTTTTAGCACAAGTTGATAGTAGTATTAGATGAAATTTCCCAAAATATTATTTTTGGAAAACCATTTTTACGGGAGTTATGGGGGTAAAAAGAAAAATGGAAAAAAATTTTTTTCTCGAGAACGGATAAACCGATTTTGATGAAAGAAATATATGTTATGGCTTCTGATGGTGCAAATGTGGGAAAAAATTATTGAGTCATTTGTCGAAAAAAAGTGGTGAAAAATTTTAGGGTATGTTCTAGAGGCACACCCACCATTTTCTTCCAAATAAATGCTTATATGCTCCTTTAAAACGTATCCAATTTTCAAAGCGATCGGAAGGGTACAACATACTCAAAATTGATCATCATTGGCAGACCGCGGGCGGCGCGTAGTCTATGTAATGAAGCATTATAAGACGACTTCTTTGTAAATATTTCGTGCAAAGACGAGATTACCTCCCCCCCCTCGTTTTCGAGGGTGCTGAACACGATGCAGGTGGTGGGAGAAGTTTTTGACCGCCGCAACCTCCTGAAATGGACATCCCTCTTATGGATCCCTTTATGTTTTCATATATAAACGGGTTTGGTTTGATTTATCGACGGTTATACTTGAAATAATATGGAAGGGGGTTATAGAGTAAGTGGAGTCCAGACAGCAGGCCTAGGGGGTTGATTAAACCCTCCTGAGGGGTGTAGTTTTTTTTTTCAAATGATTCGGTTCAAATGCGTATACCCTATTTTCGGGGTCGCTGGTCACGGGAAAAATATTCATTTTTAGCTCCAACCCCCTCAAACGGGCAGAAATCACCCCTAACTCACCTTTTGAGAGATGAAGAGGGGTTGGAGCTAAAAATGAATATTTTTCCCATAATCAGCGACCCCAAAAACGGGGGAAACGCGTTTGAACCCGAACTATTTGATAAAAAATGACTTTCCACAATTAACCCCCTGGCCTGCTGTCTGGACTCAACTTACTCTATAACCATCTTCCATGTTATTTCAAGTATAACCTGTTGATAAATCACTCCCCAGACTCGTACAGAAAATATAAAGGGATCCATAAGAGGGGTGGCCGTTTTAGGAGGTTGCGGCGGTCAAAAACTTCTCCCTCCACTTGCATCGTGTTCAACACCCTGGAAAACGGACGGAGGAAGGTATTTTCGTCTTTGCAAGAAATATTTACACTATTTCTGCCTTTACATAGATTAGCGGTTCATTGCTACATCTTACTACCACGGTCACTGGCGGCCATTACAACCCTAGCATTTAAATCAGTATCAAACTTCAAGAAGTGTGGCGCAAAAATTCTCTGACGTCAACTGTGGGGTCAAACAAAATCTAGTTTGAAAATCTGAAGATTTTGCAATGATGATATCTGCAGTCAGCCTACGAAAGAACTAGTTTTCAAAGTCCACTACGAGGAGGTTACAGTGCCTTTCACTAGTGAAGGTGCCTGTTTATTGTGAGTCCCCTTGCCTCTCACGAGTCGAGGTGTTTATTTATCGTGAGTCTCCTTGCCTCTAACTAGTCGGGGCGCTTGTTTATTTTAAGTTCCCTTGCCTCTCATTAGTCGAGGTACTTGGTTATTATGAGTCCCCTTGCCTCTCACAATTCGGGCTGACTTTTTTGCGTGAGTCCTCTTGCCTCTCACGACTCAGGTTACTCTATATTGATGAGACTTCTCTCAGTCTTCATTCTTCGAGAACATCCCATAAAAAAAAAATTATTTTGAAAAAATTTTCAAAAAGGTTGCTGGGGGTTGCGGCGGTCAAAAACTTCTCCCACCACTTGCATCGTGTTCAGCACCCTCGAAAACGAGGGGGAGAAGGTAATCTCGTCTTTGCACGAAATATTTACAAAAAAGTCGTCTTATAATGCTTCATTACATAGACTACGCGCCGCCCGCAGTCTGCCATTGATTATCAATTTTGAGTATGTTGTACCCTTCCGATCGCTATGAAAATTGGATATGTTTTAAAGGGGCATATAAGCATTTATTTGGAAGAAAATGGTGGGTGTGCCTCTAGAACATTCCATAAATTTTTTTTTTTTATTTTGAAAAAATTTTTTTATCACTTTTTATCGACAAATGGACTCAATAATTTTTTCCCACATTTGCACAATCAAAAGCCATAACATATATTTTTTTCATGAAAATCGGTTTATCCGTTCTCGAGAAAAAAATTATCTTCCATTTTTCTTTTTACCCCCATAACTCCCGTAAAAATGGTTTTCCAAAAATAATATTTTGGGAAATTTCATCTAACACTACTATCAACTTGTGCTAAAAATTTCGACCCGATTGGTGCGGGGGCACCTAACACATGCTTATCCTGCTATGCCCTTTGTTGTATAGATGTCCGTTTCACAGCAGACTGAAATCAAATATCGAGATATGAGCGAAAAAACAAAAACCGAGACCTTCTTCGTGCCCCCCTCCCCCCTCCCAACCTCCTACGTTCGGGGACTTTTGGTATATTTACCTCTTAAATAGTCCAATAACACAGCAAGTCAAAAATTGTGATCTCGCCATTTCCCTTTAGACCCCCTTATTGAATGTTAATTGAAAGGAAAATAAAAAGTATACTAATATTATTTACTAATATTATTTGTTTTAAAAAATATTCCTTGAATGTTAAAAAAAAACCGCTGCCCAAGGAATCACTACTTCCACATCCAGATTTTCTATCCAAGTCTCTCACAACGAAAAAATTTTGTATGTGGAAATAATTGTTTATGGAACTTTAATTATATAATATTTGAAATCGTCTACCCCAAAAACCCATAAAAATATATCCCACATAGGTAATGGGATGGGGGTGGTGGTAGGGCGGTGGATGAAGTAAAAAAATATTTTGAGGTTTTTGGTTCTTGTACACACACTGAATCACATTTTGTTTTCATTCTTTTAAATAATGGGATAGGGGTGGTAATGGGTGTGGCTAATGCCAAAAAAATGTTGGGACCTTAGCTTCTCTTGTATATACTAAATACAAATTTTATGGACTCTTACCTGCTTACCTTATTTACCCCCAAACCTTCGACGGAATAAGATGAAAATATAATTTAGCTCCAGATCCCGTTAAAGTACATACGTGTACCAAATTTCAAGTGAATATAACGGTTCCAGAGTAATCGTGTGCATAAAAAAAAGTTACAGACAGACAGACCGACAGACAGATAGACATATTTTTTCGCCCAAACTTAAAATCTTGACGTTACATGACATTCTAAGCCTATTTGAACAATAAAAATTTTCAAACATTTTTTTTGTCGTTACTATACGCCTACTGGAAGTAATTTTACAAGAAACATAAGAAATATATTTTCAAATAGGTATGGCAGAACCCAAGATAATTGAACTAACAAAAAGTTACGCTCACAATGTCTAATGTAAACAAAGCTGAACCGAAAGGGCTAGCAAATATTTGTATTTAAATGTATAATAAATACAAATTGGAGAATATTATTTAAGTATTAAGCAAATCCAAACATTACACACTTTTTAGTAAAGCAACTTGCGGGGGACGGGAGGGAGTGGGCTGCACTTTTGGTTTTACCACCGATTTTGAACTTTCAATTCTTCCTTTTTTCTTTCAGATCTGGCGATATCAACATAAAAGTTTATTTTAAAATAATCCTTTGACCCCGTCATAGGTAAACAACATAAATAATAAAATGCTTTTGCTGAGAATAAAAGCATGTGTTTCCTTATCGAATCTCAATTCAATGTCCACAGAAAACGTGCTATTTTTAACCACAGAATTACAAGATAAATTAATGACATCAATAACAATTATTATAGCATTGTTTGGAAGGAAGAGTATTTCAGTAGTCACGAGCATCATATCCAGAGCCGTACTAGGGCACGTATAAAACATCGAATGGCAGCAAGATAGAATTAGTTTTTTAACCATAAAAAATGTAGGGTCAGTGGGGGTAACTGTGATAGGAAAATCAAAAGTTTGTGTTTGTCTTTAGATTACTCAAATACTATTGTAAATATCGAAATGAAATTTGAACTGTGTAATCTTAGAAACGTTCTGTTTAAACATTTTATGCCGGATTATCTCTAAAATTATTGTTTTTTTTACATATAATTTTTTTTGCCACATGCTGTCACAGTTACCCCACCGCGTTGGGGTAACTGTGACCGATGATGGGGCTAGTGTGATAGCCATGCATTTTCTAAGTAACAATGTACAAAAGAATTTTTTGGAACAGGTTTTGTTTACTTAGTACAAAAATTTATAAAACTTTATTTTAATATTTAACATTACAAAAGAACAAATGAAAATAACTTTACTTATAATTTAAAGAAAATAATGCACACAAAATAAGTTACAGTGGTTCAAATACGTCTACAGTACCAGGGAAAACATCTTATTCGTGCACCTTGGGTTAAAAGTTGTGGTTCTTCTAAAATTCCAACAATTTCATTGGTAGAAATAAGAGACCCATCCTTTTCAACTGTTATAAATGCAATGTTATTGTTTTCTACACTTTTAGACCCATAACTTTTAATTCATTATTTGAAACAACGTCCGATTGGATAATACAAACGTAACAAAAAGTTGTTTGATTTCTTTTGCCTCCTTTAAAACTAGCTAAAAAGAAAGTTCCCTTCTCTAAATTCTCATTTTTAGCGGAAAGTACCTTTGTCTGTTCCATTCTAGGATCTTTTGGTGCATAGTCAATATCTCTCGACGATACTGTTAATATTTCCGACTCAGCTGTATCACTACTGTCAGTATTCTCATCTTCTCTATAAACAAGAGTATTGCATCACAATGCCTCCACCTGTTGATACCACTGTAACCCCCTAGTGTTTATTAATAGGGGGGAGGGGGGGCGATTGTGATAACATAAAAATTTTTTTTTGGCAAGCTAAAATCTGTTTTACTATTAGAATACCTTTTAGATCAAACAGTATAAAGAGGCAATCCAAATAACGTTTAACAAATTATGAAACAGCGTGAATTAATTTTGAAGTCGAATAAAAATAACACATGAAAAATATTTGACTGAAACTTTTTTATTGTTTGATTTTTTTTTCCTTATTTTAATCCAGTATTATTAGCTATCATAGTAAGCGTTAGTGGCAAAAGATTTCTAGTTTCTCAATACGTTTTAATTTATATTTGTGAGTATCACACTCACCCCGAAATCACCACCACTGACCCTAAGCGCTCAGCACTTTACAAAGAATTATTTTTTTGTGTGACATAAGTGTGAGTCTGAAATGAGTGGCGAAAATTGAACATACGAAATGCAAAGATGACTCAACATAACAGTGTACCGACCACCAAATGGAGATGTAAACATATTTTTATCAAGTCTCTCGGGAGCACTAAACATTGCTTCAAAAAAATGTAATTTTATTGTATTGTGCGGAGATTTTAATATAGATTTTAATAAAAAGTGTACCATGACAAAATCACTTGAGGATCTGTTAAGTTGTTATGAACTCATGGTAACTTCTACAGAAAGTACTAGAATATTTACGTACAGAAATGGTCACACTAGTTCAACTTGCATTGACTACATGATTACTGACATGCCAGCAACTATCTTTGACTGCCGACTGATAAATCCTAATATTGCTGATCATTTAGCGCATTTGTTATGTATAAGCACTATTGCCGTTGAAGAAAACCAAGCTGAGATGTGCAAACAAAAGGTGAAAGTTAAAAAACGTATCATTACAAATAGTAACATAAAACATTTTTGTACGGTTATGAGTAAAGTTGATTGGTTTTACATTTTTTATTTAAATGTAAATGATGGTTTTCTGTTTCTAGTTGATACGATTGTATGGAATCTTAATTTTTGTTGTCCGGTCAAGTATACAGAACGAAATTGTATAAAAAGTAAAATAAATGACAAAAGATGGATAACTGAAGAACTGATTCAAGAAAGTGAGGGACTAAAAAATATGTTTTGGCTTATGAAGTCTCTAAATTGTAATCAAATTAAAATCGCTTATCAAGCTAGAAAAAAAGAGTACAAAAAAAATTGAAAGTAGCCAAACAGAAATATTTTAATGAAAAAATTAAAAATTCTTCAAATAAAACCAGGGAAACCTGGAATATTATAAATAGTAAAATTGGCAGAAATAATGAGAAAAATACAAATATCATTCTTAAGTACAATGCGGACTATGTATCTGAATCTTATGAAGTAAGTGAATTATTCGCTTCCTATTTTTCCACTGTAGCCGAACATAAGGTGGCGGAGCATTTCGGGCAAAACATGTCCCTACCGAGTATTTCAATTAGAGAGAAAAGTAAATTGGAATTTATTATTGAGCCCGTCACAGAACAAGAAGTTATGAGTATAATTAGTAATTTAAAAAATGAAAATTCTTGTGGCATTGATGATATATCTCTACGGATGCTAAAGCATATTAGTGATCATGTTGTTTGTTCACTAGTGTACTTAATAAACCAGTCGTTCTGCCAGGGTTGTTTTCCCGATGTTTTTAAAATTGCACGTGTTATTCCACTTTTTAAAAAAGGCAGTCCAGAAAACATTGATAATTACAGGCAGATATCTATACTTAGCACATTATCTAAAATAATAGAAACAGCCTTTCATATCCGTCTTATTAATTTTGTAGAGGAAAATAATATATTGACGCCATCGCAACACGGTTTTAGATCAGGTAGATCGATTGAAACGGCTTCCTGTCATTTTCTTAATTATGTATATTCCTGTTTAGATGCTGGTAAGTATGTTGTATCAATGTTTTTTGACTTATCCAAAGCCTTTGATACCATTGACTGTGATATACTATTATCAAAACTGTATCATCTAGGAATTAGAAATACTGCTTTAAGGTGGGTCAAATCTTATATGGAAGAAAGGTCATTAATAGTAAATTATAATCATACAAACTCAAGGACTCATAAAGTCAAACTTGGAGTTCCCCAGGGCTCGGTCCTGGGGCCTTTATTATTTATGTTATTTGTAAATGACCTTCCAGATTATGTAAAAAATGAAGGACATGTTACGATGTTTGCTGATGACACCACTATTTCAACAACGGCAACTAGTGTGGATGAAATTCAGTTACAGGCTGAAAATATTATTAATATTTTAAGCGCTTGGTGTGATAGTAATAAATTAATATTAAATGCTGGTAAAACTGTAGTAATGAATTTTCATATAAGAAAATCACTACCTACAAATTTTAATATCTTGGGTATAGAACTGAAGGATGAAACGAAATATCTTGGTACTGTACTGGATTGTAAGTTATCATGGGATAATCATATTGACACTGTATGTAAAAAATTGAACAAAGCATATTTTGGCATCCTGCAAATGAAAAACACTTTGGATGAAAATGGATTACTGAATATTTATTATGCTTTGGCCTACTCACACATCTCATTAAATATTATGAGTTGGGGATGCGGCAGAGAAATGAGTAGGGTATTCATTCTACAGAAAAGACTAATTCGTTTAATATTCAATTTAAGATCTAGGGAAAGTTGTAGAACAGTTTTTAAAGAAAAGAAAATCTTAACTCTACCATCCGTATACATATTTAAATGTATAATGTATACTAAACAAAATTTTAATATGTTTGTTAAAATAGCAAATACCCACCCATATCACACTAGGCATGGGGAACTCTTAAGCGTTCCAGCTCATAAAACTACCACGTTCGAACATTCCTCATGGTATAATTGTGTCAATTTGTACAATGCACTACCAAACACAGTGCGAGAAATCAGTAGCACTATATTATTTAAAAAAAAAGTTAAAACCATCTTACTGGAAGGCGGTTTTTATAGTATTGATGAGTTTGTGTCCGGGATATCCTAGTTAGATCTTCTCGAAGATAATCCTTTTATTTATTATTAGAATAAATTTGACTTTCATATTACATATTTTTATGACAAAATGAAAAACAAATTTTGTACATGTATTTGTTATTTATATGTGTATTGTTTTTATATAACATACTGTTTTGTATTGTTTATATTGTTTTATTTTGTTTTTATATTGACATGCCATATGTACCATGTGTATCTTTTGTGTGGTTAATAAATATTATTATTATTATTATTATTATTATTATTATTTACTCATATACCAAAATGAAACCTTACCGAGCTATAACCTAGCAAAGAGAAAGAAAGAAATGAGTCTTTAGTTTGGTAACTAATTATGAATAAGATTTTTATTTCTAATTCTTTTTTAAGTAAAATTAATTCTTAGAAACCGGTAGGTTCTGACTGATATGGCGAGGAATGACGAAAAGTGATACGCGAAAAACCAGACACGAAGAAATGCATCCAAAGAATCTAGAATAGAATGCGAAGGGAAAAGCTATATTATCTAGAATCTACTGCAGAAAGAAAATAGGATTTTTAAATACGGCTAGTTGAATATAAGAACCAGAGAAAATAGTAAAAAGCAACCCAACACAAAAAGTAGCGGTCCTAACAATCGTTTACTTTTTGATACCAACAAGAAATTTGGCACAATGGTGTAGTTTTTTGTGAAGAATATAATAAGGTTATAATGTCATTTTAATAAAGTTAATTTGCGTCTTGAAATCTTGAAAAATGGCATACGTAGACAATTTTTGCTATTATCCCGTGAATCAATCATTACAAAGAAATTTTTATCATAAAAAATAAAGAATATAAAATTCTCTAGAAGCAATATTCTTTATAATTTTTTTGCAATCTTAACCGTTTTCTATAATCGCGTTGTGACGGTTATGATTACCACTCTAAATATTGTTCCACCTATACCTTAGCAAGCAACCTGTAATAAAGGAATGAACAATATATGGTTAATCTGTTCAAGTTATAAAATATATATACAGGGTGTAACGCAACTTACCCAAAAAATTTTAACCATACATGCACCTTTAAATAAGAAGTCGACTTCTTAAAAAAAATTTAATAAAAATCCAACACAGAAAAAGATACACATTGTTAAAGTTACAAATTGATGAAAATTGTAATTTATTGAACTCTACTTAAATGAAGGACTGTTGTTAAAAAAAAAGTAGGTACCTAAAAAAAAATAAAAAAATTTAATTAAAAATTTTAATTTTAAACAGTAGATTATTTTAACATTTCCATTAATTTGTAACTTTAACAATGTGTCTCTTTTTCTGTGTTGGACTTGTATTAATTTTTTTTGTAAGAAGTCGACTTCTTATTTAAAGGTGCATATATGGTTAAATTTTTTCGGGTAGGTTGCGTTACACCCTGTATACTTAATGAAATTTTTCTGTAGAAAATTTTGTTCTGGTTAATTTATTGGTCACAATAAATTTCATCAGAGGTGTTAATACCACTTGGGAAAGATCTGCATGAAGTTTCTGAATCATTGTCACTTACTAAAAGTATAAAATGATTTTTAAATTTATGACTGTTTAAACTGAATTTTCGCAATTTTTTCAAAGGGAACACCTAGTATATTTTTCGACGTTGTCATGAAGAATTGAAAAACGAACATGTTTTTCTGCCATCATCTGGTTATTTGTAACCATTTTCAAGTTATCGAGCAATCAGAGTAGATATTCAACAATAAACATTGGAAATAAGGGGAGGTTTTTCAAACAATTCAAGTGACATTATAATAAGTGCCCGACATGTTGCTAATAAAAACAGTATGAGTTATTTCAGTAAGGTCATTTCATGTTTGTGTCCCGATCTCACGCAGCACTTCAACAATTTCTTGTGAATTTTCTTGCTTGAAAATTCTCTTAATTTTTTTGTTTTCAACAAAAACCATGAAACCTTAGTTAGGTATCAATTGTCTTGCATACATGTACATTTATCACAGTTATCGGTCATCAGTTTTCATTTGTGTCATTTTTGAAGTATTTGGAGTTTTCCAAAACGAATTTTAGCAAAGAAGAATTTGTAGACACGATTTTTGTTTCTCGCGAGACAGGCAGAAACTGTTGCTTGTCAATAGAATTTATCACTAACGGTATCCTGCCAGAAGAGTACTTGAAGTTAAAAGTTTGCTTGATAGGTTTTTGAAAATTGGCAATGTACAATATTCCAAAAATGAACGCTTAAAAAATGTCGTGAACAGAGAAAATGAGTATGAGAATGAGTTTAACGTTCGCGCAACCACCCTGTACATATACATTTTTCGATTCATCGTTGAAAAATATACAGGGTGTTCCGTTTAAAAAAATTGAGAGAATTTGCTTGTGTAGATGGAATTATTTCAGCAACAAAAAATCGTTTCTTCATGTTGGGAGAGAGTCAACAATAATATAGGAGTGGAAGGAGGCTATAAAAAGGCTTCGATAATGTACTAATATACTTCACACTCAATTTGAAAAATGCCCTTGGCCTGTAGAATCGTGCCCTGTATTTTCGGTTATATAGACTCTTTTATCTGGTTTACTTATGTTTTTAAATAAAAGTTAAAGCTATCATAGAACTCCAGATATCGAAGTTAAGTGCACCATTGCCGCACCCCGTGTTCAAAAAAAACTACTTTTGGGAGCCATTTTTTCCGAGATGAGCAATAAAAATCTATTACAGGGTGGCACTATAGAAAATTTTATTCGTCATAAGAATCTTACCACTATGCCCAATTTTATGTTAGTATCACAAAGTGAATGATTTCTATTAAACAAAAATTAAGCAACTCCACCATTAATAGAGAATCCCTTTTAACGTGGGACGAAGTGAAACCAATCAATCCAGTTTGGTGATTTTTCACGCATTTTTCAAAAAAAAAATTCCCCAGTTCCCGAACGTATTAGAATCCACAATTGTTTTTTGGACACTTAAATAAAGTACGTGATGACTCGGGATTAATAATGTAGAAACTAACTTGCCTGTAACAACGTACATCATTTGTACTAGGAACTACAAAATGCCTGCCGCTGCCACAAAACCTACTAGCATTAGAATATTGTGATTAGAGCCCGAATAATAATAGTTCCTAACCTACCACAATATGATTGATGTATTGGTTAAGTGACATTTCCGAAGGTGCTTATTCATCACTAAGAAATACGCTTCTATAGTACTATTCCTCGTTGTGCTGTCAATTGACTACCAGCAGATTATTCAAATAAGGCCATCTTAAGAGTCAGTGAATGATTGGAATAACAACAAATAGCATAAAGAACAAATTGTATGAAGCGTTGTTCAACAACTAAAGATATATTGTCCTAGTCCTAGTATGAAAGTAAAAATGATAGGCTTTATAACATCACATGCATCATTCATGTCTATATGGACACAATGTTTTCATATAAGGTCAATACTACTTAAATTTTTAAACCTCTAAAGGTAATGGAATTATTTTATGTGTTTATGCTTGGAAGCCAGCTCGCGAAGGCTGGATAATACTAGCCTGCCAATCAAGTAAATGTATTACAACAATAAATATAGTAATCTTTACTACCATCCATTAATAAATTCGGAACTATTTACTCACCATCGTAGTTGGTCAGTACGTTGTCAAAAGTGACAGAAAACATATAATGTCCATACTGAGCCACATATCAAAAAATGTTATGCCAGAAAACCTGTAATTTTTTACATATCTAACTTTGAATGGGAGTATATTCACTTGGACATCGCTTACGGACATTGTGAAGCCCAACAAATGATATTTTAATAATGATATTTGATATTTTAAATTTGTATTAGCATTTGTAACCAATTTGTAAAATATTTCTCAGAAATAGGACAAAAAATGGCAGAAAACATTACGAAAACAATTTTCTTAAGCCCAGTGGCAGAAAATGAATTAACAAACATTATAAACAGCAGTGCCCCTGGACACGACTCTTTAATAGTAAATACAATAAAACACAATGAAACACATTATAAAACTATTACAACACATTATCAACCAAATTTTTTCACAAGGTAGATTTCCTGACGTGTCAAAGAAAAGCATCATCAAACCTATATTTAAGCAAGGCGACGTAACAAATATCTCAAATTACCGCCCAATTTCATTAATAACTAATATACCTAAAACTGTTGAAAAATGCTTAAAGAAAAGACTTTTGGACCACTTGAATAAATATAAAATCACATCCTCCTCCCAATATCGCTTCAGAGAGGGGCTATCTACAGTAAATGCCATACACGATTTAGTAGACATATATCTGTCTAAATAAAGGTCAAAAGTCTTTCGCAGTATTTCTGGATCTGGCAAAGGCTTTTGACACAGTGTCGCATAAAAAACTACTAGATAAATTAGACTATTATGGAATTAGAGGCGAACTTATCAGGGATTACTTAACCAATCGACAGCAAGAAGTAACTATGAAATCAGATAGCAGTGAAAAAAAAATCATTACATATGGAATACCGCAAGGCACTGTAATAGGACCAATATTATTCCAAATTTAAATCAACGATATGCTCCAGTTGAGCATCCCTGGTAGGATCGTCTCTTACGCAGACGACCCTGCTCTATTATTCTCTGAGACCAGCTGAGAGGAGGTGAAACAAACTATGGCAAATTAAAAACTGGTTAAATAATAACTTACTCACGGTAAACCAAACAAAGACCAAGTTTATTACATTTTCCTTGAATGCGTCAGGACAACCTAACTTTGGGAAAATAGTATACCATAATTGTATTGACCCCACCAGCTGTAACAACTGTCATGAATTTATAGAACTCACTCACACCATCAGGTATCTAGGAATACATATAGACAGATTTACAAATTCTAAAAATAAAACAGCTAATCAATATCTATAAAATCTTGGTAGAATCACTATTGACAAAATAGTTTAAAAGTTGTTCAAACACACACTCTGAAAATCATTTTAGGGAAATCAAAAAAATACTCATCAACAAAGGTCTGCGCAGAAGCGAGTGTATTTGATATTAAAGGATTATTCATAATAAACGCAATCAATTACGTACAAAAACATCCAAAACTTCAAAGTAAAATAAATCATAACTACCCAACGAGAGCGAATATAAACGAAAACTTCAAAACGCCAAAACCAAAGAGAACTTTCTATCTTAAAACCATAGACTACATAGGACTAAAACTTCACAACAAACTACCAAACAAAATAAAAGATATCAAAAGTTTTTCATCGTTTAAAAAACATTCAAAAATATTTGTAAGCGATAATATCGAAACCCTAAAAAACACTCTGCACTTGTAGGACATAAAGAAATTGTATCTGTATAATATTCATGTTGCTGCTATTATTTAGGTTAGATCTAGATACCGCTAACATATTTTCTTTTTTTCTTTTTTATATATTTTGTTTACTATCTCTTTTATATTTTTTTTGTATTATATTATATTTGTTTTCTTGTATGACGCCTGCTCCATCAATTAATATAACACATACTTAATTATATATTAAGGCACAAGACAAACTCTTTCCAAGAGTTTAGGTGCCACATTCATATAAACTATCTCATGTATTACCAAAGATTGAAAATAAACTTATTATTATTATTATTATTATTATTTTATAACTTTCGCATACAAAAGCATAAAAGGACTTTTTCTATCCCTGAAGACGTGTTGTACCAAAAGTGAAAAATTCGAAAGCAGGTTGAATTTTTCAACATCGCACGCCAGTGTCAATGCCCTAGTCACATCATTAGAAAATACGCAGTTTGACTGAATATTTTGGCTGCTTCACGACTCATTGCAGAATTAGGAAGTATCTGTATTTTTACGATTTTTCAATTGACTTTAGATAGATTATACATGTAAACAACGATTACATGCAAATGCTCAATATCAATAAATAGAATGACGTCGCGGTGAGAATCATCATCAGTCGTCGTTCGCGCTTCTTCGGATCAGAAATTCGAAAATAATTTAAATTTTAATAAAGAATACCTGAAAATAACGTATGATGAAGAAAAGATAACATTTTATTAAAACTTAACTTTTTATAGCATTCAATTTTACTTAAAAATGCGTAGTTAATCCTATTTATCTATCCTGTGTACCGTTTTGGGTAAAGTTCCCTTTAAACCAAGACACGTATCAAAGACATCAATCACTAGAACTCCTTAAAGAATAAGATTGAAATGGCCTGGACATGGTTTTGGCTAACAACCCCTTTCTAAAACTACCTCGTTATTGTTGATGCGGTGAATTTTGAACAGGATTGAAGTCGCTTATGGATAAAGAAGGAAGTGGAAGACTTCACAATGTAAGAAAATGCGGCGTCTCACAGTTTCAGAAATAAAATTAACCACTGATGAATTTTAGGAACGTTTGCGTATAATAATTAATATATCAAAATTATTGATTCTTCGTTCAGGGAATAAGCAAATAGTAATGAAAAATGCTATAATACAAAAGATCATTTTTGATAAATCATATTTCTTGCAACAGATCAAGATACAGAAAAATACATATATGGCTTTTCGCGTCCATGTCGTAAATTTTTAATTGTCAGATGGATGAATATTTTGTTTGTCAAACATTTGACTGGACATTGATTAACCTAATGTTTTATGAAAACTTTGTCTTGATACACGATTTAAATATTTTGAAAGTGGCTTTACGTCCTTCTGAAGAGCCTTTAACAAGGTCGAAAAACGTTACAAGGGTTAAGGGATTTCTACGAGATAGAATGAGAGATTAAATTCAAGATGAGTCCTTTTATACAGGTTGTCCCATAAGTAGTGGTACATATAGCAATGTCAAATTCCTTACGTAAAAATATCACGATTTAATCCAACTTACCTTTATCCAAAAGTTGATATTAAAAGAGATACAGGGTGTCAAATTTAAATTTTTGTTTTGGTTTTCTTTAAATAATTTCTTTAAAAATTGAAATATTTCAACAAAATTTGGTGATTGGAGATTTCTTGAGGCGAGGGATTCAAATCTATTCATACTTTTGCTGTTATTTGTAGAGGACGCCACCTACGGTAGTTTGCGTGTAGTTTATAATGTCATATATTTTTGGCGAATTTTTTAAAAAATTTTTGAAATAAAAATTCTTATTTTTCTGTCTTTCTTACGTAAAAAAGTTATACCTTCTAAATTTCGCTACGAGTAAACGTTTTCGAGATATTTCGGTTTAACGTATTCAATGAAACCAATTTAAATTATGATGTTTAAAGTAGGCTTTGATTAAAACAAAAACAATAAGAGACGCTTCCAAAATTAATATCTGTCAAACCTACTTGTTGTTTGTCGGCATTTTGTGTATTGTTAAAAAAATTCTAACAAAATTAAGTTTAAAATGCCAAGGCATAATTTATTTTCAAACAAAGATATGTAAGTACAGTACCTAGAGGTAAAAAATATGCAAAACTTCGGAATAATGTCATATTGAACGGATTTCGTTCATTTTTGGCAGTATAATAGTAAATGCTTCACAGAAAAGTTTCTATATTGTGCGGGGGCTTGCTAATTTATAGGGGGTGGATGCCACCCCCTCCCAGGGGGTGGCACTTAAAATAATATATATTTATTGGAGCTGAAGTAGAATCAAATTTTAAGAAGAAAAGGTTCTATGCAATTTTTCACATAAATTGATAGTTTTTAAGTTATTTCAAAATTGCGATTTTAGCTTTAAAAAAAACGTATTTCCAAACGGCTTTCGTCAAGTATCTCGAAAAGTATTACTTTGTCGAAAAAATGTTATAGACCAATTACAGATAGTACAAACTGGGAATTAAGTATATTTTTTGTTTATTGATGTAGGATTAATAATTTTTGAGATATTTAAGTTTACATTTGGCATCCAAGTGTACATAAGATAATTATTTAGAGTGAGAGTTAAATATGTCAGAAGCTGTAACACCTACGTCAAGGATGCTAATAGGTAGAATAATAGGTTATTAATTAAGCTTTCAACTATTTTTTTATTTGTTTCTGTAGCATAAAAAACAAAGAAGTTATGACCGAAGCAATGTGCCTCTACACATTTTTTTTAATAACAACGTCACCATTTTGTTACTGTAATTAGCCAGTAATTAAAAAAAAGGAATTTCAAACACTGTTTCTCATTAATATATAGCATGACGTAGATGCTCAAATTTTTAAGTGTGTATACAGCACACGCTTTAGAAAAAAAATACAGTTTAAACTATAAAGGTATTTTCGATAGAACGTAATTTTTTTTTCCTTTTCCAAATATCTCAATAAATATTAGCTTTATTGAGAAATGGGTATAGACGAAAAATAAAGCTGATAAACTGATAATGAATTTCGCTTGTTTATTTATTTACATAGATTTAATAGTTTCGGAGATATAAAAGTTTACAAATAGCGTCCGAACGTTTATAAGACGAAAAATGCAGTTTATACGTTAAATATCTCAGAAATTGTGACACCTGCGTCACGCATGCTAAGAAATGAAATTAAAGACAATTAATTGCGCTTTCAAATTATTTTTTACTCGTTCCTGTAGCATATAAGAAATAAAGAAGTTATGACGGAAAATGTGCGTATTTATATTTTTTTATATAAAAAGATCGCTATTTTGTTACTCTAATTAGTCAGTAATTTAAAAAAATTATCTCAATACAGTTTTTCGTTAAGATATAGCATTATCTAGTTATTCATTTTTTTTGCTCATTTAAAGCACTTGCTTTAGAAAAAAATGCATTTTAAACTTTAAAGGTAATTTCGAAACACTTTAATACCAAATATAAACTTAAATATCTCCGAAATTATTAATCCTACATCAATAAACAAAAAATATAATTAATTCTCAGTTTGTACTTTCTATAATTGGTCTGTAACATTTTTTCGATAAAGTAATACTTTTCGAGATACTTGACGAAAGCCATTTGGAAATACCTTTTTTTTAAAGCTAAAATCGAAATTTTGAAGTCGTTATAACTTAAAAACTATCAATTTATGTGAAAAATTGCATAAAACCTTTCCTTCTTAAAATTTGATTCTTTTTCAGCTCCAATAAATATATTTTTTTTTTAAGTGCCACCCCCTGTGAGGGGGTGGCATCCACCCCCTATAAATTAGCAAGTTCCCGCACAATATAGAAACTTTTCTGTGAAGCATTTACTATTACACCGCCAAAAAATGAACGAAATTCGTTCAATATGACATTATTCCGAAGTTAAAACCTCTAGTTACTGTACTAATGCGCGATATGGTTTGCGTATACGCGCAAGAAAATTTTACGTATGTGCAGAGCTCATCGTCGATATTTGAAAATTTATCCAAATAGGAGGCAGCCGGATTTTAAGTTATTTCGTAATATTTAAAGTAGATTGGGGGAAACTGGTTCCTTTCTTCCCAAACGAGATACCGTGGAACGCCCAAAAAGTATTACTGTGGAACAGGAGGAGGAAATCTTGATCCGTGTTGTATAAAACCCAAAAAATAAGTATGAGGCGTATTGCTGCTGCTACTGGAGTAAGTAATTCAAGAATTTCAAGGATTTTTCATCAAGAAAGCCTTAGCCGTATCATTTTACGTCTATTCAAAATCTGCTGGAAGCCGATTTTCAAGACAGGTTAAAGTTTGCTCGTTTCTGTTGTGCCGTTTGTGCCCAATGTTTTTAAATAAAGTGTTGTTTACACACGTGACCACCTTTACACGTAGAGGTGTATTCAACTTTAGAAACAAACATGCAGAACATGAAAATCCGCACTTAGAATAAGCTGAACCCAGAATGATAACATATCGTGATTATAAAAAATTTAATTATACTTCCGTTGAGCAAGATTTGTATGCTATACCATTTTATAATATTTTTGATATAAACAATATTGACGAAAAAGTATCATTTCTTGCCGATAACCTGATTAGTTTATTTGATCAACATGCACCTATATTGTGACAAAGATTTACTAAACCTCCCGCACCCTGGTTAACTAACATAATAAAAACAATGATAAACATTAGAGATAGAGCGCTTGCCAAATTTAAAAAAACAAGTAATAACAATGATTTTTAATATTACAAACAGCTGCGTAATTTCACATCTCAAGCCATTAAAAGAGAAAAGAAAGCATTTTTAAGTCATCAGTTGCAAAATTCTAGTGCTCATGAATGTTGGAAAATTCTAAAAAATAATGACATTGTCTTTCAAAATAGAAATAAAAATATACCCGAAATTTTAAAGAACGTAAATGATATAAATAATTTTTTTTGTAAATTCTTTGCCATTCACAAATGCGTCTGATAACATCCTTAACTATTACAAAAATAATTTATTATTCGATTCAGTTTTCAATTTTACGCTTGTTGATGAAGCCACAGTATTAAAAAATATCATGGAAATAAACACAAATGCTACAGGGTGTGATAAGATAAATTTAAAAATGATTAAGTTATGCTGCCCTCATATTATTCCTTATTTGACCCACATAATTAATTATTGTTTACAAGAAAATATTTTTCCATCCACCTGGAAAAGTGTTGTAATCACTGTATTACCGAAAAAAAAAAATCCTGAAGATTTTAAAGACCTACGTGTCCACCAGTGTGTTACCTACTTTATCTAAAATACTTGAAAAAATCATGGAATATCAACTTAAAGAATATTTACTGGAGAAAAAAGTACTACCCAAAATACAATCGGGCTTTAGAACTGGATACAGTTGTACTACAGCACTTTTGCACGTGGTTGATGATATAATGGCAGCATCAGATCAGGGTTTATGTACAATTTTAATTTTACTAGATTTTAGTCGAGCGTTTGATACTCTTAATCACGAAATACTTCTATCTCTTTTGTTACATATAGGTCTCACAAAGGAAGCAGTTAATGTATTTAAAGATTATTTAAAAAATAGGCAGCAGAAAGTCTGTATTGAACAAAACTGCTCAGAAATCTTAGAGCTGAGGTTAGGTGTACCACAAAGTTCTATTCTAGGACCATTACTTTTTACCCTATATACCAGTCAGTTTATTTCATGTTTAAAACATTGTCAAATTCATTTATACGCTGACGATACCCAGCTTTATCATTCATTTAAAACTTCTGACGTTGATGGTGCCTGTCAGCGTATTAATGAAGATTTAAAATCTTTTTTAAATGTATCAAAAGACCACTCTCTTATTTTTAATACCAGGAAATCTAATGCTTTAATTTTTGGTCCTAAAAAATCTCGACAACTTATTAAAAACCAGGTTCAAATAAATGTAGATCAAGAAAATCTTGAAATAGTTGACTATGCTAAGAACTTAGGTGTTATTATTGACAGCGATCTCCGATTTGAAAAACATGTAAATAAACTTACACAAAAAGCATACAATTCCATCAAAGTAATCTACGGGAATAGGCACTATTTATCTCAAAAAGTAAAAGTGATGTTATGTGAGAGCCTGGTTTTGTCTCATAGATTTTGCTGATTGCCTATATGGCGTCAATTTAACTACTGTATACAAAAATAAAATACAAAAAATTCAAAATTCTTGCCTTAGGTTAATTTATGGTATACGCAGGAGTGAGAGAATATCGCACAAGTTAATAGATACGGGTTGGCTGAACATGGAGAATCGCAGACTATTTCATTCAGCATGTATATATCATAAAATTTTAGTAAATAAATCTTGAGAATATTTATATAATAAAATAAAATTTCGTACCGATGTACACAACCTTAATTTAAGGTTCAAGGGGCCTATTAACCCCACCTGTCCACCGAACAGAGCAATTTAAACGTTCTTTTAGCTATCAGATTTGCAATGTATATAACTCTCTACCCGAAAACTTGAAAGGAATGAATGTAAACTGTTTCAGGAAAAAATTAAAAATATTAATTTATAATCAACACATTTAATGTCATTAGCCCCTTAGTTTAAGTTGAATGTATTTTTTTTGTTTGTTTGTTTATATTAGATGTAATTTAGTTTACTTTCATTGAATGTAACGCGCGAATTAGGTTAAGTGGAAGAGCAGCTAAACCTTTGAAAATCTTATATTTTCATTACTGCTGTTAATATTTCTAAAATTATTGCTGAACTTCGCCTATTACTTACTTATTACTTACTTATTTAATAGTTTTGTAACTGAGTATATTCTTTCAAATGGAAAATAAAGACGCTATTATTATTATTATTATTATTATTATTTATTTTTTTGAACCGTATGAGTTACCACCTATTTAAAAGGTGCATTATACTTAATTTTCTACAAACTCAGCTAGGCGAGTTCTTGGATGGTGTACCACTATATTTAAGACAAAATATGTTTTTTATGCAAGATGGAGCTCCACCGCACTTTTTTATATAATGGTCAGAAACTACCTTAAATACAAATTTTCCTGGTCTTGAATAGGTTGTGGAAGCAATATGCCTTGGCCTGCGCGCAGTACCGATCTTAATCCGTTGAATTTTAGCAGGTACATGAAATCTCTTGTGTATCAAGATGGAATAAATCGAGAAGAATTATTGCAGAGAATTGGAAATGCAATCGAATCATTTCAAAAGAAACATTTATTATTTAAAATAAGGCGGTTTAATAAACGCATCGTCAAATGTATTGAAGTAAACGGAAGTCACAGATCTCTTTTTTTTTTTATTAATTATTGTTATTTCTTTATTTTTTAAATGAAATCTATATTTACCTAAATAAACACTGTTTCTCGAATTTTAAGTTTATTTATTTAAAACTCGTACTTTTCTTGCTAGTGCTGAAATGTAATAAATTTAAAAAATCCGAAAAAAAGAGAATTTAACTTTATACTCCTCGCTTCACTATCAATTATTCTGTAAAACAAACAATAATATGATATTTTATTTAATTTAAATTGGTTGCATTGAATGCCTTAAAACCAAATGTCTTGAAAACGGTTACTCGTAGCGACATTTAGAAGGTATATCTTTATATACCTTTTTTACGTAAAAAAGACAGAAAAACGGGAATTTTTATTTTAATGAAATAAAAAAAAAATAGCCAAAAATATATGACATATAAACGACACGCAAACCACCGCAGGAGGCGCCCTCTACAAATAACAGCAAAAGTGTGAATAGATCTGAAACCCTCGTCTCAAAAAAAATGTTGTTAAAATATTTCAATTTTTAAAGAAATTATTAAAAAAAAAGAAACAAAACAAAAATTTAACTTTGACACCCTGTATCTCTGTTAATATCAACTTTTGGACTAAGGTAAGTTTGGTTAAATCGTGATATTTTTACGAGAGGAATCTGCCACTGCTCTATGTCCCATTACTTATGGGACACCCTCCCTGTACATAAAAGTTTGAGATGCGTTTTTATAAATAAATTAATTTTGCAGTTCTTTGTTCTCTAGCACAATCAGATGTAGGTTGTCAAAGAGGCATAGAGATGAAAAACTGACATTTCAATTAGATTTTCATTTCTGACTGGTTGATGTTTTATAAATAAATCATTTAAAAGTTTTTTTATTTCTAATATAACCAGAATGCAGATTAAAAATTAATATTTTGATAGATTTCTTTTTCTATTTTTCAGAATTACTTTTTCTGCTGTTTGCGAAATCCTAAAACATATTTTTGGCCATATTTAAAAGGAAATGCTAAAGATTTTAATAGTATATTACATACAGCGGTGGAAAGTGTTTCATTGTTGTCGAGAGATGGGATAGTTGAGCGGGGCGGGAAGCGGCGAGGTCAACTAATTCTCGAGACAGCAATGACACTTTCCACCAAGATTTGTATACTATTTTATTCACAATCATCTCCCTTAAAGAACAAAAAGCCGAAAAAATCGTTTACTAAATTTTTAAATAGCATTTTGTTTTTATTAAGCAGGCAATGAACAAAAAATTCTTATGTCAGACGACAAATGTCAAATGGGATGTACTCCACCTGAACTCAAGGAAGTTGCCGAGCGAGTAACACAAAATTTATTGCCAGAAAAAAGTAAAAATGGGCATGAAAAGGCATATAGAATAGTCATGAGAATTCCAATGTTTCAATTAATTTGAATCGCTAAAATTTTTAATATACAATTATTTATTCAATTTATTTGTTCAGCTATTTGTAGAATTAATTATTCTGTATCGAGGTTTCTGTTAAAATAAATAAACATACCTTGTGTC
Organism: Rutpela maculata; assembly: GCA_936432065.2. Taxonomy (NCBI): domain Eukaryota; kingdom Metazoa; phylum Arthropoda; class Insecta; order Coleoptera; family Cerambycidae; genus Rutpela; species Rutpela maculata. The sequence continues at coordinate 13,409,515 of OW386291.2, read as the reverse complement.
TTTCTTATAATTTATATTTCCTACAACTAAAAGAAAACCAGTAAAAAACACAGGTTGGCAAATGCTCACTTTCCAACCCGAAAACTGGTAAGAAAGTGGCTACTTTCCAATCCGAAATGTCACGTTTCAGTTCAATTGTCGAATGTAGTAGAAATGTCATACTTTCCAACTTTTGACATGTAAGACAATTTGATTATTTCTGTATGATTGTGAATGAAATCTATTGCTGTTGTATTAGATAGATTGCAGAAAGATGATGCCATCCTCTCAGATCAATGTTTAAACACCTGGAGGCAGTTTTTGACGAAGCTGAAAGTACTTTAAGCCAAATGCAAACATTTAGACATCCATACGACCAGTGCATCAGCCCGCATCATCTGTAAGCGTTCTTTAAAAAACACCCGAAAACAAAGCGAATTAACAAACAGCGAAAAAAATGTTGTTTTATGAGCCGGTAAAGAACTAACTGTATTGTAACAGTGATTTGTTACCACTAATAATTAAATTACAATCAAGATTTGAACCTTTTAGCGGCATTATATTTCATTAACACATTTTTAAAAGCGTAAAACCCATTGACTGGTAGAAGTTTGAAATAAACTCTTTCCTATAATCGAACTACTATTATGTATTGTAGCTTTTCCAGCATCGCTCGAGAGAGTATTATCGACATTTAGTTTAGTTCATTCTAATGTTAGAAACCGTTTAGGAACCGAAAAAGCCGCCAAATTAATGTTTATAAATCTTATAATAAATAACAAATAACGAATACAAGATTTCTTTGTCAAAAATCACTGTATTTTTTCTATTTTCGACTGCATTTCGTAGTTGCTGGGCGACATTCTCAAACTCAGTGAATATACCAATTAATTTGTAGGATGTTAATATATATAACAAATAAATTTTTTGTGTTATTTTTTATAATGTAATATCACAAAGTAACAAATTACTCCTTTGATTTCTATACAGATAAAAACAATGTTTTGAATCAAGAATCCACTGTTTCATATACGTAAATAAATAAATTATTCATAAAAACAAATACTTCTGTTTCAAGAATAATTTATTTACGATTTATTATGGAGAATTTATTTATTTTTCGCGTATATGTAAAAATGGATTCTTGATTAAAAAAATTATTTTTATCTGTGTATTATAAATAACATTTAAAATATTACTTATTACATGTTTGTAATTCGATGTGTATTGCTGTTTGGGTTTTTTATACTACAAAACATGAAATCAATTGTTCAAAATCATTTTTAAATAATCTTAAGTTTTGCTTTCTTAAATATCCGTTTTTGTAATAACTTGATTCAAATCATGATTTAGAAAATAAATTGATTTAAATCGCGGTTTAAGCAGAGATGGGTACAAGAAACTTTCCAGGAAATTTTCGGGAGTTTTCAGAAAGAAGTTTTGCTAATAATCAGAAATGGGTAAAGAAACTTTCCATATGAAAGTTTTCGGAATTTTGGAAACTTTCAAATACTCAACATATTTTATTGAAAACTTTCATTTTTATCAACATTTCCTTCCGAAAACTTTCAAATGGAAAGTTTCCTTTACCCATCTCTGGGTTTTGCTAATAATCAGAAATGGGTAAAGAAAATTTTCTATATGAGTTTTCGGAATTTTGGAAACTGTCAAATATTCAAAATATTTTATTGAAAACTTTCATTTTTATCAACATATCCTTCCGGAAATTTTCAAATGGAAAGTTTCCTTCATCCATCTCTGGGTTTTGTTAGTAATCAGAAATGGGTAAAGAAAACCTTCCATATGAAAGTTTCAGGGAATTTTGGAAACTTTCAAATATTTTATTGAAAACTTCAATTTCATTCCGGAAACTTTCAAATGGAAATTTTCCTTTACCCATCTCTGGGTTAAAGTCACATGATTTGAATCGTCACTGGTTTAGATACATACTCATATGGGCATGAGTAGAAATAGTAGCAATTTAGGCAGGATCTTAATTGTTAATCATACTTACATAATTTGCAGATAAAAAATAGCACCTTACCTGGAAACAAAACAAACAATTTTAGTAAATGGAAGTGAAATGAAATCTTTTAGGGCAAGATTTTTAAGTCAATTCTGCGCCGCCCATTGTAATTAATTATTAAGTATGCCATTTTTTCGTCAGAATTTATTTATATCCCCAAAATCATTTACGTGCGTCATTTCTTGTCCAGATGTATCAAAATTTAAAATTTGCGTAATAGATTTATCAAAGCAAAGAAATACAACATAAACTCGACGTATGGGTGACTCAGTTTATACCATTTTTGACAAACCTGTAGTCTATCTTTTTACAAGCTTTTATTTAAATTGCTTTGTATGTATCTTACTTAGTCAGTTAGCTTGTTTGTTAGTATGTTTAGTTCAAATCTCGCAAGTCAATTTTGAACCACTTAACGACGTCCAATTGAGCTGATATTTTGCATACACGTGTAGTTCTGGTGACAATACAATAATATGGTACCAACAAGTGCGTTTTTAATTTTAACACTATAATTTGATCGCATGATTATTCACTCAGACGTTTTATTCTAAGAAATGGTGAAAGATCCGGTATTATTTTAAGTAAGGATGACGCAATGAGTATATAATAATTAAGACGTACCTAAAAATTTTAAAATACAATTAAATGTAAAAAAACTTTTTAAAAACATTCTTTTATTGTTATTTAGGTGTACTAAAACGAAAAAAAAAAAACTTACTTAGGTACTTACAATTTCTGTCAAGCAAAATTAATGCCTGTATGAACTTCTTGCGCGCGACAAACTTTTAAGACAATTAATTCAACATAACCTATTTTTTTCGATTTATTACACCTAAATAATAACAAACTTGTCTTTTTACATTTAATTTGTACTATTAACACAAAAAAGCTATGCTTTTGTAAATGAAAACAAATATAGTCATCAGTATTGCATGCCTATCCATTGATTATCATAGATTCGTTTAAAATCAATTTATTTAACTAAATTAAAGTTATAATGTAGGTAAGGTACTAGGTTATCAGTCACATTTTTTAATACTAAACGTATTTTTTTTAAATAGAGTAATTCGTATATTAGTATAGTTGACTACACACTTGTTATGCGTGTAAAAAATGTCGGCGTCTTTGGTGCCGACAGTGCTTAGTAGATCTGAAGACAACTTTACACAACTAAGTAACTTTTTTTCGGATTTCAATTCTATATATATACTTTGGTTACTTTATTTTTAATATTTTCTGGGATATTTCGATTAAAAACACAAATGAGTGTATGAATCACAAAGCGTTTGCAAGATTAAGTAGCGTATTATGACAAAACAAAATGTTAATTTGTTAGACAGATAGTCCCAAAAGTTATATCGTTTTATTTTTAAACATCTTGTGCTATTTTTCATCCTAGTGTTTCACAATAAAACGAGTTTCAGCGAACGAGAAAAATATCTTATATTTTCAATTTATATTAAGAATTAAATATAGCTGAAGTCACAAAAAAGAGCCCAGAAATGAAGTAAATATATAAGAAACATCCTATAAATAAACATGTTTACATTGTTTAATATTAATCCTAAAACTTCTGTATATAACTTTCATTTATTCTCAAATCCAAATTCTGGTAAGGTATCCAAAATACTGAAATTTCTGTATCCACATTTTTTCCTTTTTATCAAAAATATAGGTAGGGGGTCAAAATATAACAGATAACCCTGTACCTACTTATTTCACGAAACGAAATAGTTTTAAAACTATAAATTAGTGACAACAATCAGAATTTACACAGTAAATACAAAAGAAAAGAATGTATATCGTTATGTCAATATTTACATTGGTGAAAACCAACCACACTCATGGATTACATGATTACTGTCCGACAGAATAATTATTATTTAATAATAAAAACTTGGTTACTTGAAACTTAAAGATTCATAAGAAAACCAGATGCAAGCATTATACTCTTAAGCGATTTATAGAAGTTTTTATACAGGGTGTAATTAGTCATGTCATTAAAAAAAAAACTGGTAGGTCAAAAATTTGAATGTTAAGGTAGGAGACATTTGAGAACCACTGCTTTTCTGGGTCAATGGACGTATAGATCCGAATCAGAAGTCTCTTACTTACTTTTAAAAAGTGGTAAAAAAAGTGTAAAGATGAGAAGTGTAAAGACTTGCCCCACCGCCACGCGGTGGCGCAAGGCACGAAGCGCGGCACTTTGATGAGACCGCTTGAACGAACTTTTTATATCAATTATAAAAATGTATATAATTTGTTATCTCTTTATACTACTACTACTACTACTACTTTATTTTTTTTCTCTCCAAAACTATGGGCTTTAGACCCCCATGTTATATAAGGTTTTTTTGTTTGTTTATTTGCTTCCCCACCACCAGTTTATTTTTAATGACATAAGACTAATTACAGCCTGTATTGTTCATCATTATTTAGGAAGCTCCTGGAAGTTTTATCCAAATAAGTTAAACTTTTAAGTATGGCTGCTATATTCTTAATTAAAATCTCCTGATAATGCCAGCTTGGTGAACAAAACGCTTGTCAGTATTTTTTTTTAGAGTATCTTGAGACTTTTATTTATTACAATTTATTTATTAAAATACTTAATGCCTCACATTTACTGGTCCGTTAAAAAAACACCATAGTTTTTCCTCTAGCTAACATTAACTTATTGATTAAATTTCAATATAATCGGACTTCATTTTTAAGTTATCGTGTTTACATCATGACAGACGAACAGGCAGATAGACATTTTGAAAATTATTCAGAATTCGTTGCCTAACAACAAATATAATTTTTTTTTCTATACGGGCGATATTTATGCAATCGCCACTAGTGTTGGCGAGCAAAGAGGAATCTCTATGTATAGAGTGGTCCAGCGCCCGCACCGCTACCATGATTGGTGTTGCACACTGACAAATTATTAGAAGAAGTGAACGCGTAGTTCTCCGATAGGCCGCTACGTTCCCCTACAGTCCCTGGCGCTCGCCAAGATCCGTGGCGGGTACAGTACCTTTTATTATTTCAGAAAAGTGTCTGGAAAATATAACATACTCTTTTCTGAGAAGAATATAAAAAGAATTCAAAATTTACATCAATCCCATATGAAACCACACCAGTGTTCTAAGTAGGATATCTAAAAACTAGATGTGACAGTTTTCGATTCAAGATTTACAGCCGGTAACCCAAAAGATAACACTGAATTAAACGAAAGGTTTGGGATTTACGTAATCAGTTGGAAGGATTAATGTTGGACAATCGAAATGTCTCAAGTCCAACTAGTTTAAAGAAGCATAAAGTCCATATGGAAGAACTGGAAAGGCGAGTATTGCGAAGATGCCTTATTGGTTAGTAAGTCACGGCTCGTCGAGTCTTACTATGTATAGGTAGGCAGGGGTACCGGCAGCTGGATTTATTGACTTTATTGACTTTGTTAAACCATGACATTAGTTTATTTATGCATTCAAAATTCAGTTTCTCTTTTAAGAAAGAAACAGCCAACATACTGGTTCATTAGTATGTTTTGGATACAAATAATTTATTTTCTTGTTCGATTATATGAGACTAAAACAAATAAAGAGCAAAATTAGTGACAGTGGTGACATTGAGAATTAACAAGCATTGACATACAAGACTGTTAACACACGAGACGATTAACGTGAGTTAGTCATCTAATTTACAAAATATTGCTAATTAGCATAGAAATAGATATAATAATTCGATGTTAATAAGAACGATATAAGCAATGACTGCAAAATACTAATAAGATCTGCACACGTATATTTCCAGATTTTTAATTATGTTTTAACATCCAAAAATAAGTAAGAAAAAAATTCTAAACATGCTGTGGGTAAAAAAAAACTGCACTAAAAAGAAAAAAAAATTCTTTCTGGTATCACATTATCTTCTAGCAAGCGTGACTAACAAAAGGGGTAATTTAAAAAAATATAAAAGTCCCATCTGCGAAAAAGAAAATTCGAACTAAAAGAAACCAAACAATATTACGTCTATATTTTTATGTTGGGATAGCTGATTTTTTTTATTTTTTAGTGCATTTTTGATAAAAGCGTGTTTTCACAAAGTCTTATATGTTTTTATTTTATACTTTTTAGCATTTATTTTTCGATATACACTGTATCCAGATATAATCATTTCAACACTTATTAATAGTCTACTGGATCATTCAAATTATAAATCAGCAATTTTATAAGTATCGCTAACAGCGACATCCGTTAAGGAATAGTGTGTAAGTGTATGTGTGTGTAAGTGTATGAGCATAATCTATTACCAGTTTCCTTAGATCTATACCAAACATGTTTCATCAAAAGGAGTCTTATCAGCAATACTAGCAGTCAGTCCTCCGTTAGACTCGAAATAAGATGAAAATTAACCTACATTAATTGATTAATTAGTGGCACCAATGAATAGTTACTGTATTATCATCGAAAATATGCCATTGAGCCAAATCAAAACTCTAGATATTCGGGAAGGGCGTGATTAATCGATCCTTCAACTCCATCATCAGAGAGTAAGGCATCGAGAAAATCTGATGGGATGCTCAAATGCGGAATTCACCACCATGATGAGTGAAACTTTAGGTAGGTCAGTTGTGAGGGCTGCCCGCAAGGGGTCCACCTGTCTGTCTTCCTATGGAACCTGGTAGTTGACGGTCTATTAAAGAAATATCTGAATTCAAAGGATAAGCTGACGATATAGTCATGTCAGGGAAAAGTTCAACAACATAGTCAAGGGTCGTTTATAAAAGGTCCTGAGTATGGTTAAAAAATGGACCGATGAAGAAGGGCTGAAGATAACCCCAACAAAAATCTTTACTAAAAGAAGAAAAGGGCAGATATCGGGGGACGTAAAATACCTTGGAGTTATCATATATTCTAAAAACAAATTGAACAAAAACTACGTTAGACTTGATTTTCACTTTATTTTATCAACACTTTATTTATCAACGCTTCTTCGGATGTTGAGTACTACTATACTAATTTTACAATGTGTAAAATACCTTTTAAAACTCAATTTATTAGAATCCCTAGAAATAAATAAACTTAAGTCATCTGATATTTTACTAAATGATCAAATTGAAACAAACAAAAATAATAATAGAATCAGTCGTCTTTTCTACAACATCATATCAAAATTCATTCTTTAAGTTGTTATTTCCTATAACGTTTATAATGATCTTGATTTCGAAGACAAAGATGAATACGCAACACTTAATACAGCCTGATTGCGGCGAAAGTATTTTTTACGCATAAAAAAATCGCATGCAAATATCCGTTTCCCTCCTTCTTCGTTGTGATTCATTATGTTACTATAAAAAGCTCTACATGTGCTGAATTATATTTTCCACACAAGCTTCCTTCAGTTCGGGTGGCGACAAGGTCTTACGCCTAATTTATTTAATCATAATAGAATTTGTCTTACCAATATGGTATGATGTTGTTTACCTTAGGCAACGTAATTCCATTAAAGGTTCATTCCTCCCACTATTCTTTTGATATTCGCTATTGGTGATTGATTATTATTCCCATCAGGTCAAATTGTTTGAAAATAAATCATCACTATTCAGTATAATACACACAATAAATAATGATTCCAACAATTAATAGCATGCACGCCTATTTCTCGTCTAAAAGAGTAGAATATACAAGTTGAATGAAACAATTCAACAGCTAATTGTCTATACGGGGTTGACCAAAAGTAACGAAAAAGAGACAGGTTTTTATTGGCGATTAAAAATACAGCGAAAGGCAGAAATTAGTACATACATACAATTGCCAATAGTTCCATTCTTATACTAAGTCACAATAGAAGAGATACAAAATTAAATTACAAATTAAAAAAAAACCGACACAAAAATATCGACAAAATAACTAATATAAAAAACATAAATTAACACAACTTTAAAAAGTATGAAATAATTTTGATTCCATATATACGAACTCTTATGATTTATTTAAATCCAGCTTACATTTTCTTTATGTCCTCGAGATTTGCTTTCTTATATGCATGAATAGACCGGTTTTATTATAAATATATTTATGCGTTATATTTAATTTTAATAAAAACTGCATCAAAATCGAATCTCCCGTTGAAGAGATATAAAGCCACAGACAGACAGACAGACAGACACGGACGGACGGACGGATAACACTCTTTTTGGGTCGATCAATGTATCTAATCGTACCAGTTTCATATGACCGAATCAAAATGAGGCCGAAATCATATTCGGCTACCATAATTGTCTGCACATTTCCAATTTTACTTCAATCTGACAATTTCTAGAGAAGTTCAACATGAAGAATTCAAGATGGCGACCAAACATCAAAATCTAATATGACAAAATACTCTTTCCAATAAAAAAAAAGTGCATCAAAATCGGATCACCCGTTGAAGAGATATGAAGCTACAGACAGACAGACATACAAACATACGCGTTAAACTTAATAGTGCATGCTATTAATTGTTGGAATAATTATTTATTAACATCTCTCTTTTCGGGTCGGGGTTAATAATTATAAAAAAACGCTGCCCAAGAAATCACTACTTCCACATCCAGATTTTCAATCCGAGTCTTTCACAACGAAAAAAGAAGAAGTAAAAAAATATTTTGAGATTTTTGGTTCTTGTACACACACTAAATCACAATTTTTTTTCATCCCCTTTAATGATGGAGGTGGCTAATGTCAATTTTTTTTTGTATATACTAAATGCCAATTTGATGGACTCTTACCTGCTCGTTTACCTATTTACTCCCCATTTACCCCTTCGACGGAATAAAATGAAAATGTAATCTAATTCTAGATCCCATTAAACTAAATTCATGTACCAAAATTCAAGTCAATATATCTTAAACGGTTCCAGAGTAATCGTGTGCATAAACAAAGTTACAGGTAGACCGACAGACAGAATTTTTTTTCGCTCAAACTTAAAATCTCTACGTTTCATGACATTCTAAGCCTATTTGAACAAATAAAAATTTTCAAAATTTTTTTTGTCGTTACTATACTTCCACTGGATATGGAAGTAATTTTGTATGTGGAAATAATTATTTATGGATATTTGAAATCGTCTAAAAAAATGTTTTTCACTTTTTTCTATGTTCTGCATCCGAGCGAAATGTAAACTTTTCAGGATATTACTCTATACACTTTCACGAACTCATTTAAAAAAAAATTAATCAGTTTGCAAATTTTTGTGGGTTTCACTATAAAATGTTTTTTTTTTCTCTCTAGATTGGTCAAGATTGGTTCGCAATTGGGATTGGGATTTTCCAAATAAAAGTTTAATAGTGGGTACGTAAAAATGTGATAGGGAAGCAAGTCTGACATTGGAGGTATGTAATAGTATTTCACGCACTGTTGTAGAAAAACTTTCATACTCTAAATATTCAGTCATTCAATATATCAAATTAATTAATTTTTTATCCCACTTCGGCCGCTCCTGAGTAGTCGGATTAGTACATTATACATTATATATTTAATTTAAACATTTGTTGTATGAGATAAAAAAATGATTTCTCTGATTTCCTTTATACTTCATCGGTATAAGTATACATCTGACAAAATTTCCCAAACTTTATTATAAAAAAATTAGGACGCTACTGATTATTGTGTAAAAAGTATTATATATCCTGCGAAGCCTTCACTAATCATTTTTCAATGCAACATACACATACATTTATTAAAACTAACCCCCTTAATGAACAGAGATGCATCATGAAAATTGATTTCCAATAAAACCCCCTCTTCATCAACTGCAAATATAAATTCCGGGAAAACTCATTTTCCTTTCGCAACTCCGTTCGGTCAATAGGCTGTACGCTGCTGCGTAGGTATAAAGCTATACAAATTTTGTTGAACTCTTTTCTATGAAACTATTTTTCAATGTTATCAATCGGCGATACGGGAATTACCAATATTTTAGTACAGTAAAATTTTTGTATAAAGAAGTAATTGCGATGTTAATGAAAAATACAGATTCTTTGATACAAATGAAATGACATGCAATATTTTCATTCTTACTCATTCAGAATGCAACAAGAGTGGATATGATATCCATATAGCCCCCCATACACCTGCGAGCAAACTGCGCAAACTGACGTTGCACAAGTTGTTGTGCAAAGAAAGTCACCCATACACTATAAGCAATATTATGCAAACTCCAGTTGCTTTTGTCGTTTACTACGGAAACATGCCTCTAACGACGCAGCCTGTTTAGCTTTGCCATTGCGTCAGATGTTGGTGTTATAAAAAGAAAAAGGAAGCAGAGAGTTTGGATGAAAGAGTGGTTAAAGAAAAGATCTGTTTTTAGCGATACAAATCTCCTTCAGTTAAGTTCACCATTACACTATAAAAATTATTTACTATTGGAACCATAAAATTGGTCATTTTAAAAATACTACCATCTTATACACGCGTGAAAAGAATCCGTAGTTATTGCACAATGTGTTGTACAAAGCCCATACACCATGCAATAGTTATGCAACGCCATTCGGTGTGCAATTAATTTCAAACAATTTTGAATTTCTGAAACTAGTTGCGCAGCACGTCAAAAAACACCATACATTAAGTAACTGTTGCACAACAGCCTCTGTTGTGCAATTTGTTTGCAGGTGTATGGGGAGCTTATTACACAAATACACACTGACAGCTACTTTGACAGGTTACGCACTAATTTGATTTTAAAACGAATAGTTGTCTATGTACTTAATACACGAACTGTGATTGGTCGGTTTAATTTCATATCCATCCTAGAACTGATATGAAATATATCCGTTCAGTTAACTGGAACTGCCTACTTATCCATTCTACAGACTGTACAGAAAACAGCAAATTTACATAAGGAAGTAGAAAAAACTATATTCCCGGATCTGAAAGATACTGGATTAAAAATTTAGGTCTTTAACTTTCACTGGAGAGCCATCTGACAGAATCACATGGTTTCTAAAGAAGCACGGTCTGAATATAGCTTAAGTGCATAAATTAAAAACAATAAAGATAGGAGTATATAAGCTTACTTGTGGAACTTGCGATAAGATGTTGAACAAATAGGTAGAAAACTTTAAATACATATTGTAGAAGATAAAATGTTTTTTCAAAAATAAGAATACATCGATATTTGCTAATCATTTATTATTATATAAACACTAATCCAACGATAGTTTTGATATCCTTCTTACAGTTAGTAAAGGACCAAAACTCACGTTGCTCCAGAACTTAGAAATTAATAGATACAAAAATCTATAGGAGGTGCGTGCCACCCCCTCTCAGGGACTGGCACTTAAAAAATGTATATATTTATTGCAGCTGAAATAGAATCAAATTTTAAGAAGAAAAGGTTCTATGCAATTTTTCACATAAATTGATAGTTTTTAAGTTATAACAACTTCAAAATTGCGATTTTAGCTTAAAAAAAGGTATGTCCAAACGGCTTTCGTCGAGAAGTATTACTTTATCGAAAAAATGTTACAGACCAATTACAGAAAGTACAAACTGAGAATTAATTATATTTTTTGTTTATTGATGTAGGATTAATAATTTCGGAGATATTTAAGTTTATATTTGGTATTGAAGTGTTTCGAAATTACCTTGAAAGTTTAAAATGCATTTTTTTCTAAAGCAAGTGCTTTAAATGAACAAAAAAATTTGAGCATCTAGGTAATGTTACATCTTAACGAAAAACTGTATTTGAGACAATTTTTTTAAATTACTAGCTAATAGAGTAACAAAATGGCGACGTTTTTATATAAAAAAAATATAAATACGTGCATTTTTCCGTCATAACTTCTTTATTTCTTATTCTACAGGAACGAATAAAAAATAATTTGAAAGCGCAATTAATTGTCTTTAATTTCGTGCGTGACGTAGGTGTCACAATTTCTGAGATATTTAACATTTAAAGTGCATTTTTCGTCTTATAAACGTTCTGACGCCATTTGTAAACTTTCATATCTCCGAAACTATTAAATCTATGTAAATAAATAAACAAGCGAAATTCATTATCAGTTTATGAGCTTTTTTTTTGGTCTCTACCCATTTTTCAATAAAACTAATATTTATTGAGATATTTGGAAGAGGAAAAAAAATTACGTTTTATCGAAAATACCTTTATACTTTAAACTGTATTTTTTTCTAAAGCGAGTACTGTATACAAACCAAAAAAAATGAGCATTTACGTCATGCTATATATTAATGAGAAACAGTGTTTGAAATTCTTTTTTTTTTAATTACTGGCTAATTACAGTAACAAAATGGCGACGTTGTTATTAAAAAAAGGTGTAGACACACATTGCTTCGATCACAACTTCTTTGTTTTTTATGCTATAGAAACAAATAAAAAACCAGTTGAAAACTTAATTAATAACCTGTTATTCTACCTATTAGCATCCTTGACGTAGGTGTCACAGTTTCTGAGATATTTAACACTCACTCTAAATATTTATCTCATGAACACTTGCATGCCAAATGTAAACTTAAATATCTTCGAAATTATTAATCCTACATCAATAAACAAAAAATATAATTAATTCCCAGTTTGTACTTTCTGTAATTGATCTGTAACACTTTTTCGATAAAGCAATACTTTTCGAGATACTTGACGAAAGCCGTTTGGAAATACTTTTTTTTTTAAGCTAAAATCGCAATTTTGAAGTCGTTATAACTTAGAAACTATCAATTTATGTGAAAAATTGCATAGAACCTTTTCTTCTTAAAATTTGATTTTACTTCAGCTCCAATAAATATATATATTTTTAAGCGCCACCCCGAGAGGGGGTGGCATCCACCCCCTATAAATTAGCAAGCCCCCGCACAATATAGAAACTTTTCTGTGAAGCATTTACTAATATATTGCCAAAAATGAACGAAATCCGTTCAATATGCCATTATTCCGAAGTTTTGCATATTTTTTACCTCTAGGTACTGTACCTTAAGTTTATTGTTTATTGTTTAGAAAAATACAAATTGTTTATTGTTTAGAAAAATACAAATTCTTGTTGACAAACTTTAAAAAATAAAATAACAAATAAGTAAATAGATAATAAATAATATAAAAATTGTATAAAATATGTAGAATACAATACATAGATAAACATTCATATTACTATAACATTATATAGATGTTGCTGCACATTTATGAAATCACCTAAACTCTCTAAGGAGCTTGTGCGTGATTTTCACAAATAAAGCAACACGTAACTAGATTATAGTATATGTGGAAAATTGTATATACATGGTAAGAATTAGATAAATACCTATATTTAAAATTTATTTTAATTTTAATTTTAATTTTAATTTTAATTTTAATTTTAATTTTAATTTTAATTTTAATTTTAATTTTAATTTTAATTTTAATTTTAATTTTAATTTTAATTTTAATTTTAATTTTAATTTTAATTTTAATTTTAATTTTAATTTTAATTTTAATTATTATATAGTGGTGTGAGAAGGAGGATATTATATTCTAAATTTACTAGTTAGTTGTAATTATTATAGATGTTGAGCATTATACTACTGGAAAATTACTTTTATTTTTCTGTAGTTTTCATTTAGAAATAGTTTGAGATTTTTTTTTAATTCATGCTTGTTTTTTATGCTTTTTAATTTTGCGGGTAACATATTATATAGTTTGGGTCCATAATAGAAAATAAATCGCTGGGTATGCATAAGTATAAAATAAGGTAAAAAAAGTACATCCAATCTATAAGCGTTTCGAACTCAGACATAGACAGACATTTTGAAAGTATGATGGCAGGCAGGATTTTTTCAAGCATTTCATGATGTCCATAATTCATAAACAAAATTTGATCGTTAATGGTTTCAGCCAACGACACTATTTTTTTACATATCTGAAATACTCCTAACGAGCCTTGTCCCACGTACCCTGGCAGACAACCATTTTCACTATTTATGGGCAAATCATGTTGAAAAGAAAGTATTTTTTTAATCTATTTATTTAACGTCGGCCTATATCTGCCTATATCCGCTACCAGGGCCTATCACCGACGCCAACCTAGAAATTTTGCCGAACCTCTTCTTCTAAGAAGAGTAGGGATCTTTTACTTGCCTAACATTTAATAGACAAGGGACCGCCTGCTTTACATCCCCTCTGAAGGATGGTATATCCACTGCGTAATCCTCGTCTGAAATTACATAGCTTCCGCGTATACACTGATATACAAACCTGTAGAAGGTGGGACGAGATCGCTGTGTTTCCCAAGATGGGTCACCTATCCAAGTACTAACCGCGCTGCACGTTGCTTCACTGGAGTATCGAGTGAAGATGCATCTACGCTCGCCCCTAAGAAAGTTAATAAAATCGGACAAAAGTTTCTGTTGCTGTCTCCCGGACTATTACAGTTTTAGAAATGTGCCGATCAAATGCAATATACTCTTAAACTACACGGTCCGTCCCTGTCCAGAGGCACCCCAAAGGAAGCAATTTAGTGCGTGGGACAGTAGGAGATTACGTGAACGGCGAGTGCGTGTCCCGCAGAATTAATGATTGTAATAGCGGTCAACTACTAGTGAAATACGACGTAAATGCTTGAAAACTTATTCGATTTTTAGGAGGAGGTTTCCGTGCTCCGTTCATGACCTAGTGTGACCTTTAGCGGCCGGAACTTCACGTCATAGAGGAATTATGTCAATTTGGACAGTGTAATAGGACATTGCCGTTTTATCGATTGCACTGAACTTTTAATATTTATACAACGCTATTCTGAACTGCTACCTTGGTTCAGTTATTGATTTACTAATAGGTTACCATGGGCTTTTCCCTGCAATAATAAACTTTCCCTGCTCTTTACAGAACTGGAAACTAGATTACTTTGCGTTTGCATTGGCCTGACAGTGTGGCCTTATTTTCAACTTTCACAATTTTTCTCTCGGGACACCCCAAATAGCAGGGTCGACAAACACTCAAACGGGTAACTATACGGCATTTGATGATAAAACATTTTTGAAACGGGAATTCTACAAGCCATATAGAACGATATTTGAAGGGCAGCAAAAAATGTTCCTTAAAACATTATACAGTGTGGCTACAATTTCGTGGACACAAGCCTGTATCTATGTTATTACTTGACGGATCGTTTTCTAATTTGGGCAGGCCACATATACCATGGTAGTGCAAATTTAGAACCTAATAGAATACATTTTAATCATAGGCGTGCGTTGCAGGAAATAAATAAAGGGGCAAATTTTTACAATTTTTTATTAGCGAATCGGATAGAAAAAAGTCGATGTCATATTCTTATTTATCACCCTCGAAAACATACCTGAAACAAGTTTCATCCAAATCCTATGCAGGGTTGCTCAGAAAATAAAGAAATATGTTGTGTCCCATTTACTTCTTCTTTATGGCATGCGTACTACAGAAAAAAATAACACAGAAACATCACATAAATGTATTAACAGGAAAACAATTGACATTAAGAATACATTTGTGGTAATGATAAATTGTTGAAGGAATTATATGAAATAATGGAATTTTTATTCTTTTCATTTGTCATCATAACTTAATTAATTAATTATACTAATGAATTCTTCTAACTTCAACATAACCGCCATCCAATGTGATGTATGCTTCTACCCTTTTTCTAACATGACGAATCACTTTTATCTGTTCGTGCCTTGTGATACTTTGACATGCCTCTGTAATTCGTTGCCGCAATTCTTCCACAGTACGAGGCAGGTTAACGTCTACTTTATTTTTTGTTATAGAAATCCATCGGGGTGAGATCCGGGGATCTTGGAGGAAACTCATGTAATGGGCTACCAATCCACTTCATAGGAAAATTGGTGTCAAGCCAATTTCTAACCATACGAGAACTATGTGCTGGGGCACCGTCTAACAAAAAGTAAAGGTTTTCGCTCACGTTTAACGGTAAATTATCAAGAAAATCCATAATTTCTGTGTCTAGAAAATTCAGAAAATTTTCAGCAGTCAAATTCTGAATAAAAAAAGGTCCAATAATTTGTTGATTTAAAATAGCACACCAAACATTCACTTTGAATAAGTATTGATTTTTACTGTTACCAATGTGGGTTTTCTGACGCCCAGTATCTCATATTTTGGGTGGATCTTACACCATTTGATGTAAAAGTAGATTCGTCACAATAGATTATATTTTTCAAAAAATCTCTGTTGTTCAAAAATTCACCCTGCATCCAAAGTGCATAATCCAATCTTCTTTCAAAATCCCCTTCTAAGAGTTTGTGTAATATTTTAGGCTTAAATGGTTTTATGTTATTTTTTTTGACATCTTATTATTTCTTTGTTTAGATTTAAGTTCAAAGAAGCTTGTCTTATACTCAATTTTGGATTATTACGGAATGCTTGCAAAATTCTGTTTTCATTTAAATTATTCCGATTATAATTGGTTGGTCTTAATATTGTAACGTTTCCAGTTTGATTAAAAATTCGATTAATCTTAGCTATTGTGCTAAAACTTACTGGAGGCCGGTTAGGATGTCGGTCATTAAAAGTTCTTGCTGCTTCTCTTACTGTTATATTTTCTCCTACAATTCTAATAATCTCAACTTTTTCAGCAAATGATAAACGATTTTCTGGCATTGTATTAGAAATCACAATTATTCGAAGTCTAAATTCAACACTAAAATGTAAACTACTTAGCTTATGTCACAATATGACATTTCGACAAATAAAGCCATTCCATGGCACCATTGGATTTTGCATTATAATTGCAAGCAGTAAAGATTGATAAATTATTGTTTTATTGTTTTTAGAATTCCCTTTTAATTTGCTCTTACATTGTGTACTAAGTAAATTAGTTGCTAAAAAATCTCATGACAATTCTTATGATTAGAGTAAAAAAAGCAGCGAGAGTTCTTAATCACCGATATGCTTAACCGTCCTTCTAGTAAGTTTTAACAGATTATCTAAAAAGGGAATAACGAAAGAAAATTCAAATATTTCTTTATTTTCTGAGCATAGGATTTGGATGAAACTTGTTTCAGGTATGTTTTCGAGGGTGATAAATAAGAATATGACATCGATTTTTTTCTATCCGATTCGCTAATAAAAAATCGTAAAAATTTGCCCCTTTATTTATTTCCTGCAACGCACGCCTATGATTAAAATGTATTCTATTAGGTTCTAAATATGCACTGCCATGGTATATGTGGCCTGCCCAAATTAGAAAACGATCCGTCAAGTAATAACATAGATGCAGGCTTGTGTCCACGAAATTGTAGCCACACTGTATATACAGGGTGTACGTAAAGTCACTACTTCCACAACTCTTTTCCCTTAAGTGTGGCGGCGCCGTGCATAAGAAAATGATTTCGTAATTTGACAATTTCTCCTACATCCCTGAACCGATTCCAAAAATCTTGTGATAGGCTTTTAGAGACAACATTATACACTAAATTTTCCCAATTATTTTGTATTTATAAATTTTAATGAAAGAAACGCATTACACAAGAAAGAAATAGTTTATTTCACACATTTTAAGTAAGTTTTCATTAGCAGAAAATGCTTAAAAAAATTAATGCAAAATGTTACAAAAATTAAGAATAATTAGTTTCAACTTAAATGCTACCACGTTAAGCAAATTAGTCTTTTGATTAGAATAATAGGACATGGCTAATAACGAGTATTCCCACCTCGAGCTCTAATGGCTGCTTGCATCCGTCTTGACATACAACTAATTAGATTTTGAATGTATTCTTGAAGAATTGCATTCCATTCATATTGTGCTGCAATTCGAAGTTCTTCTAGGGTATTTGGAACAGGATTTCTTTGTCGTATACGACGTTTTAGCTGATCCCACATATGTTCTATGGGATTCAAGTCTGGACTATATGGTGGCCAATGGAATCTTTGAATCTGGATTGCATCAAGGTAATTAGTCACTGTGCCAGCTGCGTGGGGTCGAGCGTTGTCGTGCATAAATACGAACCTATCGTATCCAATGTGGCCCACATATGGCAAAACATGATCTTGGAGAATGTTTTCGATATACCAGTCACTAGTCATTCGTCCAACGACTTCCACGAGTTCGGTGCGTCCTTCCCAACTAATACCTCCTCAAAGTATTATGCCGCCACCTCCAAAACTAACAGTTTGTACGAGATTGCAACTAGTGTATCGTTCCCCAACTCTTCTATAGACATGATTTCGTCCATCTGGCTTCCATAACTGTATTCTAGTCTCATCAGTGAATAGAACATTTTTGTAATTCTCGATATTCCACCGAATATGTGCTCTGGCAAATTGTAATCGACGAGTTTTGTGATTTTGGAAAAGACGTGGAACTTTGGCAGGCCGTCTTGGCTTTAAACCTACCTCTCTTGATCTTCGTCTAACCGTTTTCGAACTAACATTCACTTGTCTTACATTTAATAATTCATTTCTGAGAGATGTGTGGATGTCAGTGTGCGATTTCGGGTAGAATTAAGGATCAAAAAACGGTCATCAATTGCTGTTGTGCACCGTTTGCGCCCTTGGCCGGCTCTTCGAACAAAATTTCCAGTCTCTCGATACCTTTTTAAAATAATCAATACTGTAGATTGGCCTCTCCTAAGACGTCGTGCGATATCTTTTTGTCTATATCCTTCCTCATATAGAGTTACAATTTGTGCCGCTTCAGCTTCACTGCAGTATCTATTTGGTGGCATATTTTTTTCTTAAATAAAGGTAAGAGCAAATAAAAATCAATAACACTTACTTTAATTCACTACAAATAACTCAATTCACTATAATTCTTGAATTATGTAAAGAATTTTAAAATGACCAATCGCGCGTTAGAAAATATACGCCATTAAAATGAATTAAACGTCAAAATATTTTAAAACAATTGAATATATTCACCTACTAGATGAATAACATCAGCACATATATAAATTTACAACGACGATTTTAAACCATATTCAAGTAATAGTGATAACAAAAAATATTCGATAATTTTGTCCATGAGTGTAGAATGGTACTAGGCAATTTAAAAGTCAAAAAGAATTTTTTTCTTGATTTTCGCACAAGTAAAAAATTTGCTTCTTTCTCTAGTTTTCAATAGTCTAGTACCATTCTATAAAGTTATCTCTAAAAGCTTATCAACAAAATTATTCAATCGGTTCAGGGATCCAGAGAAATTGTCGAATTACGTTCACGGCACCACCCAACTTAATTTTCATCGCATTGATTTCATACCGAATCTTTGTTGTATTGTACCACGTGTGCTTTGTTTTATGATGTTAGAATGTTTTACCGCCATTTGCTTTTTCAGACTTAGTGTGTTTGATACGAAGTAAATTGGAGTTATATAAATATTGTATAATTTCAGTCTGTAAAAGTAATCAGTGTCTACTTCCAATAAAATATTCATTTCATTACCAAGTGATGAAAGTATTCGGAATTTGTCACAGGGAGAAAGTTGTAGTGGTTGAAGTTAATAATCTAACTGTGCAATAGTCACAATGAAACACAAGTTTAGTTTAATGTAAAATATTACATTTAATAAATTTAATTTCGTTTTATAAATACCTAAATTACATTGAAAATTGGGTCATTTAGTCAAATGTAATTTGAAATAAATTTGTTAATGTTATAACAGATCTAATCAATTTAAAGGCACACTGAAAAAACTAAATCGATTGAGTAAAGAATAACAGAGATTAAAGCGTAAAGCTTGCCCCGCCCCTAAATCAGTATACGTGACGTCACATCAGTCGAATCAACGCGACGGCGGTTGCACTTATGCTTTTAAACGTTGAATTTCGAGGCTACTTTTATTTTTTGTACTGCAAAGGTCTATTTCGAACCTGACTCTGTTACAGTTGCTTCTGATTTAGATAAGTTTTTATCTATTTTTAAAAAAATATACTAAAAGAATACCACTTTGGTATAAATCTACAACAAATTTTACCTGTATACAGAGTGGATAAATATAATGTTTCTGTCAAATATAGTGCCAATAGACCCAATGGGCAGACAGAAAGGCTGACGGAATTAAAAGATCTTAATTTTCGTAATCCACGTACCTAGTATGCAACGTGAAAATTGGAAGAATCTCACAGTGTGATATTTTCACGGTTACAATACTTCCCTTTGGTAAGTGAGGGAAATACAATTTTTATAACATGGACTCTGAACATGTTATTCGGGAATACTGATTTTCCCAAACATACACTTTTCGGTCAGTTTGGGACACAAATCAGTAAAGATTATGCCAATCCACTAATTTTTCAAACGACTGAAATTATTGAATGAAAATTCATAGCCTTACTCTTACTATATTCCTATAGTTTTTCGGCATTAAATGATCTCTCTTTCTCTCTCTCTTGTATATGACCGCCTTAAATGACATTATTTTCAATTCCCTGGAACTTTTTGACAAACTCTTGAACATTAAAGAAAATATTTATTATAAGGTTTTAG
Source organism: Rutpela maculata (assembly GCA_936432065.2). NCBI lineage: Eukaryota > Metazoa > Arthropoda > Insecta > Coleoptera > Cerambycidae > Rutpela > Rutpela maculata. Next base: position 13,389,093 of record OW386291.2, on the reverse strand, counting down.
TGTAATTTTCGATACAAACAAAAGCATACAAAATGTAAATAATAATCATTATTTAATGTAAAATGGAACAACCTCCTTGGTTTTGCATAATCTTTATTATTAAAGAATAATAGCATTTTTTAAAGTATTAAGTATGTTCCTAAGATAAAGTACATATTATCAGACTAATATTTACAATGAAAATAACCTTGTTCCTGTCTACCTGTACCTACGTGCCTACATAAATATGCGATTTACTTGAATCGCATATCCAGATATGAGGATGTCAAATAATTACAAGGATATGTTTATTTTTGTTGTGAAAATCAGATACAGATCTTATCTTCGGAATGTAGGATACTACGTTTTTACTAATAATACAACAAATCGAAAATTCACACATTTGGCATTTACTGTTTGTGATTTTACAGACGATCCAACCAACTAACCAACCTTCTCGGTACACTTTGAAAATTGCAATGCCAACTCGTAAAAGTGATCTGGTCTGCTGAAATTCCCGCAATTTTCAAAGCGTACCGACAATGTTGGCTCCAGTAAGTTAGGTCGTGACCATTCGTCCCCCATTAGGGGAGACAGTCCTTTTGAGGGAGCTGTCCCCCCAATGTGAGTCTCCTAAAATATGTCCCCCGATTCGCGTGGCGTGGTTTCAATAAAAATGTGGTTTCATTAACCCAACAAAAACTATTAATTTCGCCCCCGCTTGCTAAAAAAATAGCATTTCTCTCCCCACTCAGAATTTTTTTTTCGCATATCTTTGTAAAATGTTTGGTCAACAAGGGTAATTCACCAGATCTTTTACATCTGGGTAAAGAAACGCTAAAGAGCCAACCGACCCCTTAAACAATCCATAATTTACAAATGTGCTGTCAGTCATACCATACATAGTAACCATACTCATACGGTAATATCAATTAATATCTTATGTAATAATTTGTCTAGCTACAAATATTTCAATTCGCTACAATGTAAAATTTTACTATTTATAAATATGATAATCTATTTTAAACACGAAATTAAATAAATCCATATTAATAATTCTGTAGAGAATGAAATTGGCGCAAACACTTGCCAGTGTCGCTAATTAATAAGTGTAACAAATATGCATAATAATTTAAGAACTCGGATTATAAACTTGAAAGTATCTTCCAGAAATATAGGGCGATTCGCTTTTCATAAAAAGTCATAAAGTTGATGTGGAGATCACAATTTCACTTCTTGGCAAACCTCAAAGACTTTCTTTTTTATGATATTTGGTAACCTCCAAGTGCAAATGATTTAATTACTTTGTTTTGACAGCATTTTTGCGGCATTATATTTCATTTTCGTTTTTATAACGCACATACTTTTAGTTCATTGTGGTACAAAAAACAATATTTTGAGGCCGTTTACTACACGTTGATGTTGACGTATTCTTAAACGATATAAATAGCATCTAGAAAATAGAGAATATACGAAATATATTGATGTCTTCTATGGTAGATGAATTTTGCAAAAATATAATTATTTCTTCAGGATAGCATTTCAATTCAAACCTGAAATTTCTGCACAAAATAACTTTTATTTATGTCAAGCCTGGCAAAACAGATTTAATGCTGTTTACGAAAAGGAGAAAAATTAATGATTTACAGCTTCCTTCTCTTGGCTATGCGTTTGTGGCTTTAGCATACAGTGAGGTATCTGGGGAGTAACCTTTGACCTCAAACTGTCGTAGAAGACCACATGGAAGTTCAAATGAGGAAAACTGCACATTTCTATGAATGTACAAACGCATACTTGGCCTAAGTGGGGAATAAACCAAAGACTGTTTTCTGGACATTACACTGTTATGGTAAAACTCTTCATAAGTTCACGGCCCTGGTATGGTGGTTCTCCCAGGAGCAATTCAAAATTAGGGCACGCCTATTGTCAAGTTCAAAGGCTAGCCTGTCAAAAAACAACAGCAGTAATCAGGACCACTCTACAGCTGCAATGGAGGCCAATCTTGGACGAGATAAATGGCATTTCCTAAGTCCCAGAGGTCTGGTGCTTTTGGTATATGGTGTACACGCATACAAATTAACCGGCGCCACTTGAGAAGTACCTAGTGTATTCCAAACAGAGGTATATGACATTTTAATGGTGAGCAAGCGTAAACCTCAGGAAAGTTTTTGTTGACAACCATATTTATATATGCAGCAGCAGCAGCAGCCAGGCAGCTTTGAATGATCTTGCATCAAACAAAGTGACCTCTAAGCTGGTGCTGAACTGTCGAAACATTTTAACTGAGTTGTGTAAAATAACTCACTCAAACTCGTGTGGGTGCCCGGATTCGGGCAATGAAGGAGCAGATCGTTTAACGAGAGAAGGAGCAAAAACTTTTTCCCTGATCTTGAGCCAGCCGCGGTTTGCCAAGAAATCTGATTCAATCACCTACGAGATTGGTCCACGACACAGTTCAGCAACTAGTGAGCTCAATCCCCGGAATAAGACAATCAAAGCTACATGTAAAGGAGCATTCAACTGACTTCATCGTAAAGTGGTTACCTGGACTTGTTTGAAAAAGAATGAGATATGTGCATAATTTAAATTCATGATTTTGATCAACTGATTTTTTTATTTCATCCGATGATTTAAATCAAAAGGAAATTCTGGAAATAAAATACTATTTATTACAAAATACATTAATATTTTTGATAAACATTTTGGTACAAAACAGGTAGTTTCAGCTCTACAATAATTAATTCCGGGTGGAAGCGATATATTGACTAATCCTGGACTAATCGGAACATTAATTGTCCTGCTTTCTGCACTCCTAATTTATTTCGTAAATTGGAGTGAACGAGCCCAAATGTAGGAAATACTCTTTCCACCGAAGCTAATGAAGAGACAGCACACAAACATTGCTTCAGTATAGGAAGAGATAGTAAACCACTATTTTCATACATTTCTTGCGAATACAAAAAAATAATGTATGGAAAAATCGTATTTGTTTTCAAAATATTACAGTAAAACTAAAAAAAAAAAAACAACAATCCTGATTTTTTTGATTTTTTTTTAAATCATGATTTTTTCCAACCCTGGACATGTGGGAAGCCCGATAAAAGGAAAATGTCGTCTGAACAACCACCTACATACAGAAGTTCAAGGACGAGGGAGAGCGGAGGATGAAACCATCATTCATATTCTATGCAATTGCTCACCACTAGGAACGTCAAGGTATAGCTTTCTTGAAAGGCATATTTTACAGCCGGAAAAGTACGGGATCAAACCTGGAATAGTCTGCTATTCTTCGTGGAGAGCACTGGTTTCTTTTTTATTTAAATACTACAATAAAAAAGACGGTATTAAATCATTTTCAAGGGCTACTGACTAAATTATTTGGAAAACATAGTTCTGCTGTTAGTAGTCAACTGAACTTTTCACTTTTTCCAAATTATGAGGGCGTGTTAAAAACAAATGCTTACTTCTAATACATCGTTGTAATGAGAATTTCATGAAGTATGCAAAACTCTATACAAAGTGATATTTAAATATCAAAACTTACATTGGAAGTGAAATTTTTCTCCCATGAAGTGCTATTTCTATCACAAATTATACGAGAAATTATATTATTATTATATTACCAAATTTCAAATTTTTATTCCTAAAAACAGTCGAGAAATTGGAACGAGACTAATCTCGTCACTCGGTATATTCATGTCTTATAAGGTTTAGAAGTCAAGTGATTCCGAAACATACAGGAGAATCCGGATCTTGATTTTAACCTTTCATATACGTTCATTGAATGCGTCACAAAGCAGAAATAAAAATATCGAATAAAAATCATGTTTTTAAAATAGTAAATGATTTTAAAGTGTAGCTCTGGTAATACCTATAAAAATACAAAGAATGGTGTATGAAAAACTAAAGTATGATTTTCGCTAATAGTACAGTAACTAGAAATTTTAACTTCGGAATAATGTCATATTGAACGGATTTCGTTCATTTTTGGCAATATTATAGTAAATGCTTCACAGAAAAGTTTCTATATTGTGCGGGGGCTTGCTAATTTATAGGGGGTGGATGCCACCCCCTCTTAGGGGGTGGTCTTAAATTTTAAGAAGAAAAGGTTCTATACAATTTTTTACATAAAATGATAGTTTTTGAGTTATAACGACTTCAAAATTGCGATTTTAGCTTTTAAAAAAAGGTATTTCCAAACGGCTTTCGTCAAGTATCTCGAAAAGTATTACTTTATCGAAAAAATGTTACAGGCCAATTACAGAAAGTACAAACTGGGAATTAATTATATTTTTTGTTTATTGATGTAGGATTAATAATTTCGGAGATATTTAAGTTTATATTTGGTATCCAAGTGTTTCGAAATTACCTTTAAGGTTTAAAATGCATTTTTTTCTAAAGCAAGTGCTTTAAATGGGCAAAAGAATTCGCTCGAGTTTCTTTCTTAACGAAAAACTGTGTTTGAGGCTACAGGAGCGAGTAAAAAATAAGTTGAAAGCGCAATTAGCTCTATTTTTAGTCTCTACCCATTTTTCAATAAAACTAATATTTATTGAGATATTTGGAAAAAGAAAAAAAAATTACGTTTTATCGAAAATACCTTTATAGTTTAAACTGTATTTTTTTTCTAAAGCAAGTGCTGTATACAAACCAAAAAATTTGAGCATCTACGTCATGCTATATATTAATGAGAAACAGCGTTTGAAATTCCTTTTTTTTAATTACTGGCTAATTTCAGTAACAAAATGGCGACGTTAATATTAAAAAATGTGTAGATGCACATTTCTTCGGTCATAACTTTTTTGTTTTTTATGCTACAGAAATAAATAAAAAAACAGTTGAAAGCTTAATTAATAACCTATTATTCTACTTATTAGCATCCTTGACGTAGGTGTCACAGTTTCTGAGATATTTAACTATCACTCTAAATAATTATCATATGAATATTTGGATGCCAAATGTAAACTTAAATATCTCCGAAATTATTAATCCTACATCAATAAACAAAAAATATCATTAATTCCCAGTTTGTAATTTCTATAATTGGTCTGTAACATTTTTTCGATAAAGTAATACTTTTCGAGATACTTGACGAAAGCCGTTTGGAAATACCTTTTTTTTAAAAGCTAAAATTTTGAAATCGTTATAACTCAAAAACTATCAATTTATGTGAAAAATTGTATAGAATCTTTTCTTTTTAAAATTTGATTCTATTTTAGCTCCAATAAATATATATATTTTTTAAGTGCCACCCCCTGAGAGGGGGTAGCATCCACCCCCTATAAATTAGCAAGCCCCCGCACAATATAGAAACTTTTCTGTGAAGCATTTACTATAATACTGCCAAAAATGAACGAAATCCGTTCAATATGACATTATTCCGAAGTTTTGCATATTTTTTACCTCTAGGTACTGTACTATAATATTCGAACATCTTTCTGAAACAAATTTAGAACTCAGTGTTCGGAAAATAATTTTAATTTAAACGACAGCCAACACATTAATTTTGCCGTAGATGTTCAAAGATATGTATTTTAAACTTTTTTCTACGATTTAAAAATGTCGAGAGGGCATAGTATCATTAATTTCGCTAAGTGGCATAAAAATAATCCCAGTTTTTAGGTTACCTATGTAGCATCAAGGTAAGCGTTATTATAACCTTCTTAAAATACACAGAATAAAACAAAATTTACTACTATTTGCCAAAAAATAAATGAGACGTTGCCTGAACAGTAGCCAGCAGCTGGTATAGCTTAGAGGTATTTTATCTATAGATATGTAGAAAATCTTAAATTATTTACAAAATATTTATATTTCAACAACCAACTTCCTCTGGTACTCTATTATTATTATGACATATAAAGAGTATAAGTACGTAAATGAAATTCTAAGAATTTGAATTGATATTCAATATCTAGTGGAAAAAGTAATAAAAAACACGATGAAACGATAGTATAAAAAATAAGGCATAACCCAGATAAGAGACTGAGAACACAATAGGTGGCTTTCATATCTTTTAAAAATCGAAAAATGAAAAGCACCTCTATCATAGCTGATTCTTTTTTGTGAAAAAAGCTTTATAATCATTTTAAAACAGATGTAAATCCAAAAAATCAATGAATTTGTCTGTTCCTCTGTAATATTCCATTTAAAAATAACGAAGACAAAATTTCTTTGTTAAATATTACATTTTTCTTTCTGCGATTGCAGTTTCGTAGTTGCTAGACTACATTTTCACACACAGCGAATTTATAAATTAAATAATCGGGTGTACTAATACATTGCAAGGGATTATGTCAACTAACTAGGATTAAACAATGTAGATAGGCCCACTCTACATCACGGCAGTGCATACGATGGGATTTTATGCATCTAACTGTTCCTTAAGAAGGGCATTATTTAGGTTATTCCAGATTTCAATTATTTCTAATATATTTATATTTCTAGCGACTACTTTACCTTTTTTTCTGCATTTGGAATAAGATCAAAAGAGCTATGAGTTAGTACCACCCCCAGAAATGTCTCTTGCTCAGGCTATTTAAATAAAATGATATTTAAGTTAATTCATTTGCACCCCCAGTTTTGAGAGCTGTTCCATATAGTAGTGCCTTTTCTTCTTGATCGATGCTAAGAGCTATTGCATTCTTTGCAAGAGAGTATACAAACCTCTGGTTTTTTATATTTATACATTTTCTTTCTATTTCCATTTTCTTTCTAAAAATATAAATTCTTTAAGGTCACTTTTGAGGTAAGTATGCTTTTTTTTCAGCTTTAACAGCTTTATTAACAAAAACCGCTACCCAAGGAAATCACTACTTCCACATCCAGATTTTCTATCCAAGTCTCTCGTAACGAAAAAATTTTGTATGTGGAAATAATTGTTTACAGAACTTTAATAATATAATATTTGAAATCGTCTGAAATCAAAAACCCATAAAACAATATCCCACACGTTAGTGGGGTAGGGGTGGTGATAGAGGGGTGGTAACGGGGATGGATGAAGTAAAAAAATATTTTGAGGCTTGTACACACACTAAATCACATTTTTTTTATCCCCTTTATTAGTGGGGTAATGGGGGTGGCTAATGCCAAATTTTTTTTTGAGACATTAGCTTCTCTTATATACACTAAATACCAATTTTATGGACTCTTACCTGCTTGATTTACCTATTTACCCTCATTTACCATTTTACCCCCCCCAACCATTCGGCGGAATAAGATGAAATAAGATGAAAGTAGTATAATCTAGTTCCAGATCCCGTTAAAGTACACACATGTACCAAATTTCAAGTCAATATCTTAAACGGTTCCAGAGTAATCGTGCGCACAAGTTACACACCGACAGACAGACAGAAATTCTTTTTCGCTCAAACTTAAAATCTCGACGTCAAAAATTTTTTTGTCGTTACTATAATTCCACTGGATGTGGAAGTAAATTAAAAACCAGGAGTTTATAAGCTCCCTTGTGAAGAATGCAAGACCCAAATTCCATATAAAAGGTTTACCCAAAATCCTTGTTATACGGTTATATATTAAGAAGCTGATTATAAAATATTAAATTGGGGCTACGACGCAAATTGCTACAACCACCTGAAGAAGAAGAGGCTTTACCGCAGACATCCATCACTGATCTTAATTATATTCAAGGAAGCATGCAACAAAGAAGGGCACATGGAAAGCAAACTGTATAAGGTTCAAATAAAATATGACGTCGTCTTGGAACCACACACTGTTGGTATGACTGGTCTAATACTATTGTGCATGAATCGTTTATAAATAATATAAATGTTCGCTGGAGGAGCAGACTTTCTAAGTGTAGTTTGTCCATTTTTTTCAATTTTTGAGGAGATATATAGGTTCTTTTCGGTGCTCTTTTCAGAGTTTCATACGTAGACCACCTAAAAGCAGATCTTTACAATATTTTCCGCCCCATAAAAATATTTATTTCCTACCAGATGTAACATAGGAGCTACATTTTTTTGGGTTTTACTGAAAATAACTGACTAGATAAACTGCATTTAGAAAGTCTGCTCCTTACTATTGGTATTATCGGAGTTCCTCAAGGTAATCTAGAGAGGCCTATGGTTTTCATCCTTCTTATTAATGACATGAACTCAGAAGATATAAATATTAATATATGAACCAGATGACAAGCAGGTTATATTCAAAATTAACAAAACGCTGGAGATTATCAACAAACGGATTTATGATATTTATGTCAAAAAGTCAAAATATATATGAAAATGGTCCAATAAATATGCAATTCAAAAGATTTTTATGACTTTCAGATGAACAACGACTTTTATAACATGCGACTTGCATTTCTACTAAAGTGCTTTTTCACAGGTTGTACAGAAAATTCTACGTCGTTAAACGACAATTACCTAAAATCTTTAACCAGCGACTACACTGTGTTTTGGAAAGAAGTGAGTTTCGATGACATTTTTAACGACTAACGATGCATGTGCTTCTATCGAATTATACTGAAGAATGAACTCGCGTTTTGTGGCGAGAGCTCCTTTGAATGGGAATAAGTCTTTCGGCTGGTGTCTATTACAATCGAAACTTAGCGTTTTGTGGCAATACATAGTTATTGTACTTAACGCGGCCAGGCTTGTAACTCGTAATTCAGCGCTCGGCGGGGCATTAGTCCGGAGAATAGCTGTTGGTTGCAGTCTGGTTTCTTATTCCTTATATATTTAAGGAAACATATAGAGGAGTTCGACAAAATATTTCACTAGTAAATATTTACATTGCTTAATGCAACGTGCGTTTTTTTCCCACTGCTTCCAATCATACAAAGTGTTTTAGCCAGAAGTCCTGCAATGAGCTCCTAAATAACAAAGCACGTGCCATTGCAACGATTCGAATCTCCAGGTCTCTCCACCTTTTCAAAGTGCTTTCGACATACATTATACTCATTATAGTTGGCATCTTAAAAATGAGCACAGATAAAAATAATGATTTGAATTAAAAATGATTTACTTACAATAAATAAATAAATAAATAAAATTCTCTGCAAGAAGCAAATAATTTTATAATAAATAAATTTATTCACTTCTTGTTACAAACCATCTTGTCTATCTCTATAATATCTCTCTCAACGAAGGATGTTTTCCAGAAATTCTAAAAGAAGCAACTGTTACACCAATTTATAAAAAAGGATCTGCCCATGATATGGAAAATTTTAGACAAATTTCAGTCCTAAGTATAATATCGAAGCTTTTTGAGCGAATTATTTATAATAAGATCATACCGTTCGTAGAAAAAAAAAAATATTCTAACAACAGCTCAACATGGCTTCCGAGCAAACAAATCCACTGAAACGGCAACTTGTCACCTGCTAGATTACGTCTACCTAAATCTAGACAAGGGCAAGTATGTTGCTTCCCTGTCATTTGATCTCTCAAAAGCATTTGACACTATAAACAAAGAATTTCTAAAACAAAAACTTTATAACATCGGTATCAGGGGAAACATATTATCTTGGATAACATCATATATGGAAGAAAGAGTTATGAGAGTTAAAGTAGATGGAAACCAATCGGAATTAGAGAAACTGCTGCTTGGAGTTCCTCAGGGTTCCGTTTTGGGACCATTACTATTCATGCTGTATGTCAATGACTTATCTATTCATATAAGCAATGGACATTTGACCATGTTTGCAGATGACTTTACAGTAACTTTGACGGCTGACACACCTGAGGAGCTTCAAGAGGCAGTCATTTTATCTCTTGAAGAAGTTAGTACGTGGTCACAAAGGAACAAATTAATATTAAACTCTCAAAAAACGGTATTCATAAATCTTTATATTCAAAAACCACTCCCGCATAACGCAACATTGTACGATGATATAAGTCCATCTGATAGTGTCAAACTACTTGGAACCTATATTGATTGTAAATTATCGTTCAGTTTCCAAATTGAACACATTTGCAATCAACTAAATAAAGCCTATTTTGCACTACTACAAATGAAAAATACTTTAGATGAAACTGGGCTGATAAACATATATTATGCATTGGCATACTCGCACATATCCTATAACATAATTGCCTGGGGAAGTTCTACCACTAGTGATAGAGTTTTTATAAGTCAAAAAAGACTTATTCGACTAATATTCAAGCTAGACCCTAGGGTAAGCTGTAAGGATTTCTTTAAGAATAAAAAAATTCTGACGACCCCATGCATATATATATACAAATGTTTGACGTATACAAAGAAAAATATGGATTTATTTTCTAAATTAAACGAAAAACATACATACGACACGAGACATGGAGACTTACTGAACATACCAAAACACCGAACATCATGTTTTAAAAAATCTCCGCGCTATAATAGTATTATATTTTACAATAGTTTATCAGAGGAGATAAGAAATATACAAAGTTATGATAAATTTAAAAAGACGATAAGAGATATTTTACACAAAGGAGCTTTTTATAGTATACGTGATTTTTTGAACAGAGAACCTTCATTAGGGCCATAAATATATTTATTATTTTAAAAAGTAATCCGATATTTGTAGTACTTAATGTTCTTATATGTTTGTGTATTTGTTATATTAATTTTTTTGTTTTATATTTTCCAGATATATGTGTGTGTATATATATGTGAGTTTATATATGTGTATATATACTCTTATTTATAAATAGAATGTGTAATCTGTATGAATTTGTCATTTTAATATGTTATATTGTTTGTCACTGAATAAGCTAGTCTTATATTTTAAATGCAATATCTTGACCTGCCATATGTACTTAAGTATCGAAATGGTTAATAAAGTATTATTATTAAAAAAGTATTATTATTAAACATGTTTGTGCATAATATGAAACAAAAGATTCTTAACTCAAAACATTATTTCTATCTGTGTGTAAAGATAAATTATTATTATTTTATATACTGAAAAAAAAAGTCTACGGAGTCTGCTTACGAGGGTAATGTTAATGTTTTCTTCATGAATGCTAATATATAGGGATATAAGTTCTGATTTTAATTTAAAATCAAATGTCAAAATCTGATAATCGAAATAGTTCAAGTGCAAGAAGAAGCTACTCCTGAGATATCTCAAAATGGAAAAAAAAATATTAATCAATTGAAATGACGCCACAAAATGACTTTGCAACAATTATTTTAAACCAATTTTTATAAAAAACGGTTGGTCTTAGGTGTTTAACGAAAAGAACCTTTTTTGTGTAAAGGACCACGCACACAATACATGGAATTTCATACAGCTGTCGATTTGGCTGAAAATTTAGTATGTTATAGTCCATAACTTCCCGATCAAAAGTTCTTATGGCCACAAAGCCCAAAATGTCCTAAATTTCGAGATATTGAAGGTCAAAGGTTGTATGAGCTATCACTTATTATAACTACCAAGTCACTTTTAGGTGCCTCTTTGACCCTAGAAATATTACTCTGGTATAAAACTCGCCGACCTTGAACAGATCTATGACCTTGGCCCATGAATCATGGCCAAATTTACCTTAAAGTGCCACACCAACCACAGTAATATTTATCTGGCATATAAAAAAAGACAGTTTTTTTTTAGCTTGACTCTTGACCCATGACTCACAGGTCAAGGTCAAGGGTCAGTGTGTCATGATCAACGACACCTTCTTACTCCAATTTGACTTTCTACCAAAGGACTGAGTCGCCATCGCTATAATAAGTGATAGCCCATACGACCTTTGACCTTCAATATCTCGAAATTTAGGACATTTTAGGCTTTGTGACCATAAGCACTTTTGATCAGGAAGTTATGGACTATAACATACCAAATTTTCAGCCAAATCGACAGCTGTATGAAATCCCATGTATTGTGTGCGTGGTCCTTTGATTAGAGAACCATATTCCAGTACCAAAATTTAAAAAAGGAAGAGAACAAAAAAAAAAATATTATAAGGTGGGAGTGTCCCTTCTTCCCTACGCCCCTGGCTAAATTTTACTTTGGTCAGTGCCATCAAATAATACCACTTACTGATACTAAATAACGTACCGAGTTTCATCGCTGTAACACAAATGGATCCTAAAAAACCGCTGCCCTAGGAATCACTACTTTCACATCCAGATTTTCCATCCAAATCTCTCACATTGAAAAAATTTTGTATGTGGATATAATTGTTTATGGAACTTCAATAATATAATATTTGAAATCATCTACCTCAAAAACCTATAAAACGATATCCCACATCGGTAGTGGAGTGGGGGTGGTGATAGTAGGTGGTTGTGGGAGTGGATGAAGTAAAAAAATATATTGAGGTTTTGGTTCTTGTAACACACTATAAATCACAATTTTTTTTTCACCCCCTTTAATAATGATGGGAGTGGCTAATGCCAAAATATGTTTTTGAGACCTTATAGCTTCTCTTGTAATAACTAAATACCAATTTCATGGAGTCTTACCTGCTTGATTTATCTATTTACCCCCATTTACCCCAATTTACCCCCAACGTAATAAGATGAAAATATAATCTAGTTCCAGATCACGTTAAAATACATACGTGTACCAAATTTCAAGTCAATATCTTAAACGGTTTAATCGTGCGCACAAAAAAAGTTACAGACAGGCAGAAATTTTTTTTTCGCTTAAACTTAAAATCTCGACGTTTCATGACATTCTAAGCCTATTTGAACAATAATTTTTTTTTTTGTCGTTACTATACTTCCATCCTGTATAAACACAATTTGCATCAACTGACTTTCCACGATCGGGTTTTACTTCTCGAACTACTTAATTAGATTCAGAGCTTGGCTCGCCTACAGATTTAGTTGATTCACACCGATATTGATTTTCCGATATATTAAGTTGGCCAATTTGGCTTAGTGTCAAAAAACTTTACAGTACAGTTTAAAAAATGTGTGCGTAGAACTAACACTGTCATTTTCCATTTGGGAAAGAATGAATGTCAACGTTGAAAGTCACGTAATTTTAAATACTTATCTAAATTCATTTTTATAAAATTTACATCTGGTAGAAACCGGTATAAGCACTAGAAAAAGAAGTACACGTCATCTACCACTTGACGAAAAATAAACAAAGATCATTAACCAGCCCAGATGTTATAATTATTTTAAAATATCTAATGTGGCCAACGCATAAAATTCTTATTGGAGGTTATTGTTATTAATTTGCAATACTTAATATGACTCAAACGTGTGAACTAACATAGATCCTAGATTGGCAGCCTGTTCGAAAACACGGAATTTTTTAAATTCAAATACAAGTTCACGTGACCGTAACAACCCTTTGGGCCCGCGCTAACGGTATGCCGATGGTTTTCCGAGGAAATCTGACTAAAATCGTACCAAAACGGATAATTTGCGAATAAATGAAAACTCACTTTCCATATGAAGGACCCAGGATAACTTTCTGATTCGTTCCTTGTCGTCACAAGAATATATGCATCATAATGTCCTTTGAAAGGCATACTGACTAAAATGACAACCAAAAATCTGCCACCAACTGCCGGTCTAATACTTTTCTAATTAAACTACATTGAACGAGACCACAGTGACTTTACATAATATTTTGTCAAGTCGAACCTAACCGTGACTAGACGTCTTTTATCAGACCCTTTTTATGTGCTATCACTTGCTAAACATAAAGTGTAAAAGATATCATTTTAAGTCGTCAAGTGAGTGATAAATGTTTGAAAAATAATACATATCTCGGGACGTGCGATTAGCGATTTTGTCAGTAGTGACTAATTTTATACATAATCCAGAACCACTTAGTGTTTTTGGAGTAATGCAATAAAACAAATCAAAAATAGAGCAGCGATTTCGTAAGCCTATCGTGTCGTTTTTTTTTTGGCGTAGAACCAGGTCAAACATGTTAGGTTCCTTTGAGTATGTCACCGGGCATATGAAATCATATTTTACGACATTTTTTTGTGGTCTCGAACTTTTTAAATCAATAAAAAGTGAAAAAAATGTATTTTTAAAGAAAATTGTTTTTTTTTTTGTTTCTTTAAAACTATTAAAGGTACCTAAATTTTGTATCAAATTAACGGTCACACTGTAGCGCTTTTACCAATATAAACGGTTTGGGTACAACTCGCACTTTCATTTCTCTAAAAATCAGATAAACTAAAAATATATATTTTATGTATTGAAATCTTCACCAATCGATAAATTTTTTTATTTTTGAAAATATTTACATACATGCAGCGAAGAAAATAAAGCCTAATAATCACAAAAGTTTTTGAAACAATATAATTTTTCCTAAAGTGTACCGTTTGGCAACAGCGATTTTTTTTATCAGCGCTAAATGCGAAATTGGGACGCAATTAATACACCTCGCATGCTAGTACAGTAACTAGAGGTTTTAACTTCGGAATAATGTCATATTGAACGGATTTCGTTCATTTTTGGCAGTATAATAGTAAATGCTTCACAGAAAAGTTTCTATATTGTGCAGGGGCTTGCTAATTTATAGGGGGTGGATTCCACCCCCTCTCAGAGGGTGGCACTTAAAAATATATACGTTTATTGGAGCTGAAATAGAATCAAATTTTAAGAAGAAAATTGATAGTTTTCAAGTTATAACGACTTCAAAATTGCGTTTTTAGCTTAAAAAAAAGGTATTTCCAAACGGCTTTCGTCAAGTTTCTCGAAAAGTATTACTTTATCGAAAAAATGTTACAGACCAATTACAGAAAGTACAAACTGGGAATTAATCATATTTTTTGTTTATTGATGTAGAATTAATAATTTCGGAGATATTTAAGTTTATATTTGGTAGTGTTTCGAAATTAAATTTAAAGTTTAAAATGCACTTTTTTCTAAAGCAAGTGCTTTAAATGAACAAAAAAATTTGAGCATCTAGGTAATGCTACATCTTAACGAAAAACTGTATTTGAGATAACTTTTCTAAATTACTGGCTAATTAGATTAACAAAATGGCGACATTTTTAAATAAAAAAAGTATAAATACGAATATTTTTCCGTCATAACTTCTTTATTTCTTATACTACAGGAACGAGTAAAAAATAATTTGAAAGCGCAATTAATTGTCTTTAATTTCATTTCTTAGCATGCGTGACGTAGGTGTCATAATTTCTGAAATAACTTAACATTTAAACTGCATTTTTCGTCTTATAAACGTTCGGACGCCATTTGTAAACTTTCATATCTCCGAAACTATTAAATCAATGTAAATAAATTAAGAAGCGAAATTCATTATCAGTTTATGAGCTTTATTTTTGGTATCTACCCATTTTTCAATAAAACTAATATTTATTGAGATATTTGGAAAAGGAAAAAAAATTACATTTCATCGAAAATACCTTTATAGTTTAAACTGTATTTTCTTCTAAAGCAAGTGCTGTATACAAACCAAAAAATTTGAGCATCTACGTCATGCTATATATTAATGAGGAACAGTGTTTGAAATTCCTTTTTTTAATTACTGGCTAATTACAGTAACAAAATGACGACGTTGTTATTAAAAAAATGTGTAGACGCACATTGCTTCGGTCATAACTTCTTTGTTTTTTATGCTACAGAAACAAATTAAAAAACAGTTGAAAGCTTAATTAATAACATATTATTCTACCTATTAGCACCCTTGACGTAGGTGTCACAGTTTTTTCAGATATTTAACTCTCATTCTAAATAATTACCTTATGAACATTTGGATGCCAAATGTAAACTTAAATATCTCCGAAATTATTAATCCTACATCAATAAACAAAAAATATAATTAATTCCCAATTTGTACTTTCTGTAATTGGTCTGCAACATTTTTTTCGATAAAGTAATACTTTTCGAGATAGCCGTTTGGAAATACCTTTTTTTAGCTGAAATTGCAATTTTGAAGTCATTATAACTTAAAAACTATCAATTTATGTGAAAAATTGCATAGAACCTTTTCTTTTTAAAATTTGATTCTACTTCACCTCCAATAAATGTATATATTTCTTAAGTGCCACACCCTGAGACATTCACCCAAGCAAGTCTCCGCACAATATAGAAACTTTTCTGTGCAGAATTTACCATTATATTGCCAAAAATGAATGAAATTCGTTCAATATGACATTTTTCCGAAGTTTTGCATATTTTTTACCACTAGGTATTGTAGTATGCAGGGTTGGTCAGATTAGTCGCGTAGAAGTAACGGTTGTCGAAAATCATTAAGTATTCATTGTTCGGATAAAAATTGTGACAATCGAAAATGTGCTTGTTTTAAGGAAGGCCTAAAATGTTGCAACGAGTGCAAATGTCGTTCCTGTAACAACATTATTAAAGATTTCGAGGCAGATATGACCGAATTAGAATGCTATTAATGTAGGGCCTACATAAACTACATACTACATATTTATCTATCCAAATAGAAAATTTATTTCAGCAATAAAACTAATTTTATGAGTACGTTTTTACTTTCATTCATTTAAAAATGTCTAATAAACTTACTAATTAGATGGGTAGTTAGTAACACTGATTGATATATATCTACCTCTTTTTATTATTAAAAGGAGATTATTTAATATTTTTTGTACAATTTCTTAATATTAACAACATATGATCAATACTACTGTACAATATATGAAGTATTGAACAATAATATTGATCCCCTAGATCTTTTGATCACTACTGGTTTTGTTAATATAAGTTAAACTACTACACACACCCCGACCGGAACCGTCAGATCGTTGCAGTCGGGGTTTGCTACAACCGAGCGCGCAAGAATATGACTTTGGCCCGTTAAAAAAAAAATTGCTGACTCAATACTATCAACGAGACTTGAAAAATTTTTGTTCTAAAAACTTTTTTCAACTATTGGCTTCAATTTGTCGCAGCATGTTTTTACAAATTTTCATAAATAAATTTTTTTCTCGATTGCCTAAAATTACGCTACTGAAAATAACAAGTTTGAGTTTAATATTATTTTACCAACTTAAAAAAAAATAAATCGGGTTCACGTGGGACGTTGTTCGAAGCGCTATTGTGTCTATTTTAATCTGAAAAAAAAACAGCTTGATAGCACAAATATATGGAGACGTTAAAAAACATATTTCATTAAAAATCTATTTTTTTGAGTTTTTCCGAAATAAAAAAGTTCTCGACTACCAAAAAATGTCGTAAAAAATGATTTCGTGTACACAATTATCTTACTAAAGAATCCCACTAAGTCTGGTTTGGTTCTACGCCGGTTTTTTTTTTCTCGAAAACTAAGCGACTTTACTTCCAGATTTTACTCTACTAAAAGGGAAAGGAATAGAAAAGAAGAGAAGCAAATCACGTATTACAGATAAGTGTTGTTAATCTTTAACTTTTTATTTGTGTCTGTATTAATAAAAGTATGTTTTGTGATATTGCATATTTTTTTGCATCATTATAATCGAGGTTATAATATAATGTTGAAAATCTATCTCAAACAACTTTCTTAGAAAATAATCTGAGAAGTGTTCATACATCCAAACCCTTGAAAATGTCGATTGCTGTCACCATAAATTTATTGTAGGGCAATGAATTACTAAAGAATGGCCATGATATTCCTATGTAAACCTGCAAAACTATATTTTTTTATAATTATTAAAAATATTCAAAATTAATTTGAAATATACCTGCTAGAAATCACGGTAGAGCAAGAAAAAGTACTGCGCCTGGAACAGCCAAATAGACAATGAATGAATGCACTATGAAGCGAAAAGGACAAAGGAGCAACCCTTAGAACTCATCACCGGAGCAAGGCTGGAAACTTTCATATGGTTTTTCCCAAGGAAATGGTATCTACACATAATGAATCTGAATACTGAATCTAGGAACGAAAGATCATATCCTAGTAGGCAGAGAACCGGGGGAGCGGGCTAGGAGCGTTAAAGAGGGGGGAAAACAGAGGTAAACACAGATCATAAAATATACTATATGGGAAACGGGAAATACGTAAACGAAAAACAAAGCCCTGGAATAACGGCAAGGAAAAAAGGGTGTTAAAGAAATCGTAAGGACATATGCTCTACCGGAATCAGAAACGGAAGAAACAGTAGACTCACAAGAGGTAGAAGTCTGGAAGCAAAAACACAAAAAAAGAGCTTAAACGCTTCTTCACGATGCAACGTGTCAACGCATCTCATAAATATCTACATTTCCCATCCTCTACCGTGAGTCATGTGGCTCTCGCTGCTGGCAACAAGCATGACCCTAATCCAACCCAACGTGGATGTAGCCGGCACAGCGGTATATTTTGGGAGTGGCAGCAATAACTACCGCACGCTGGTAAATCAATCAAACAAACCTTACACATACATCGTTTATGAAGTATTAATTAGACTTTAATTGGTGAACATATTAAAGAATGACAAACAAACAAGTAATCAATTCGTTCAAACAGAAATCATTAATTAGTGTCTTATAACATTTTAAATTTGTACTGTCCCTGTTCAAACTTAAGTCGAGTATAGTATCCGGAGGATATCCCAAACAATAAAAAAAATGATGCGTGTGTTCGGCTTGTGATTGTATTATGAAGGACACGATGAAAGAATGTGGTATATATAGTATATAGGTACTTGAACTGCATATTTTTGTTGTTTGTTTTCAATAATATGTTTTCACTCAAAAAATACTGATCCTGATTCATTTCAAATGTATATTAATAAATCCGACACATTTAAAAATAGGTCCTACCTACCTTAAATTTTTCTACACAGAATATTTCCCGGACAAATAAAATGTTATATTTAAACTTGATAGCCGCCATAGAAATATTACAGTTTTAGCGTGGAACCAGATTGTATATATTTCATTTAAAAATAGAAGTGCATTTATTTTTTGAAGGGAGAGAAGCACGTAATCTAGGTGGCTCCCTTGGTACCTTGGCGCGTTTCTCCCAAAATAACTCGAACTAAAGTGTTTCTGGAGCAAGACCGATATATTTCATTAGCAGCAGAGCAATTTACATTTTAACATAAAATATTCGGTGGATCAAAGCTTCATACATAATTTTCGGCATTTTTTGTCAGTGAAATTTCGATACCTATGTAGCAGAATTTAGACAACATACTTAAATATATAATTTCCTCTAAATGCCTCTTTTTCCTGTTAATAAATAATTTATTTAATAACAATAACCTTGAGACAAAACATTTTTTTTAAAATATAGTTTCAAGACCCTTGTAAGCCTTGAGAAACTTTTAAGTTATTTTCGAAAAACATATCAAGGCGACCATAGCTCGCAATATTGAGAGAAATGATTACAGTAAATGCCGCCAAAGTCGTCCGCCTTCAATATTATAACTGCTTCATTTTCTACAAATCATACGAGTTTATGTTAATTTACCTTGGAATCTTTATTAATTTCTGCATTAAAAAATTTCAAGTTTTCTTTTTTAATTGTTGCGCGTACTGTGAGCCACTCAGCAATGTTCTTCTTATTACTTAGCCGCGGCAATTTGGAGCGCTGCCGCTGGATGGCGTAGCGGTATTGCTTGCTAATTACATTCATTCTATTGTTATCTAAGACGCATTTATATAAGCTACTTTATCGTTAAGTAGTCCTTAGTTAATGTGGTTATTGTGGCAGATTCTACAATAATTTGTATTTTAATGTGTTAGTAAAATATTCTTTTTCAAATATAAATTATGTCAGCATGTTCAGAAGTAGAACGTCCAATATAAATCATAAGAAAAAACTAGGTAATTTCTTATCAGTATGAAAGATTCGCTTCCGTAATACTTAACTTAATGTATAAATACTTAATACCACCTGTCAAGCAATAAAATCTCGAATAGAATGAGAAAAATATTGTCAGGAAAAAGATAGGCTTATAAATAGTATGAATATAATAAGTAATATTAAAAATTAATCTGTTCACTGAATTGGAAATTTGTGTCTATTTCTTTTTTCATAAATAGATTAATCAATGCAATTCATATGGCTATCTAAGGATTTCCTTAACGAATGAAAAATCTTGGTCAATATTTTGAGGCTTGCTTTTGGCTATTCAATTTCTAACCAGACAGTGGAACTTGTTTTAGTAAGTCTTTATTTTTTTTTGAATTTCACAAAACTAATATATCAGCATATTTAGAAATTGAATGTCAATATAAATTAAGAAATCTCACACACGAAGCGTGACGTGACTCTATAGATTGTTATTTTGTTTTTTAATTTTTTTCATGGAAACCAAATTGAAAGGGTTGCAAGTGTGATATATCGTTGAAATCGGAATTTTTACTGCTTTTCAATGAGTTATTAATGGCAATTAAGGAAAGAGATGCTATATATATAGACAAGTAAAAAATCGCCCTTATAATGATGTTCTTAAAAATAAGTTAAAATAAATTAAAAAAATAATTAATGGGCTAAAAAAACGTGACAAAAAACATTATTATAATAATAAGCTTAATAATTCTAAGAACCCTCGAGAAACAGAAAATTTTGAACAATTTATTGAACAAAAGGAATAGTCAAAATGAGAAATAATTTTAGACGCAGGAGATAATTTATTAACAGATCAAAACTTAGTCGCAGAAGAATTTGTAAACCATCCAAATTGTACACTTACATTAAACTTTTCATCACTTCCCTCCATATTTTTACACAAAACAAATAAAAATGAAATAATAACAGCAATAGGATCCTTAAAAAATGATTGTAGCTCAGGTTATGATGGGATAAGTACTACATTTTTAAAAGTGTATGGAAATCGTTGATATGTTGGTAGACTTAATAGGCATTTGAAACAGGACAATTCCCTGATGTCTTGAAAATAGCTAAAGTTACCTCTCTTTATAAATCATTCGGAAAAAAACTGTACACTCGAACTTTAGACCGATATTAATATTGCCTGCTGTTTCAAAAATACTTGAAAAAGTAGTGCATAAGAGACTAGTACATTATTTAGAAAAAATAAAATTCCTTAGTGACTTTCAGTACGGATTTAGAAAAAAGAAAAATACTCAAATTGCTGTATTAGACATTATTACCAACATTCAACAACAAATAGATAAAGGCAACATAACAGCTGGACTTTTTGACATACAGAAAGCTATTGACAGAGTTCATATACCAACATAAATACAGAAATTATAAATAGTAAGAGGTGCAGCTTTAGATTTGTTTAGTTCGTATCTCACTAATCGTAAGCAATACGTTCAAATAGGTGAATCAAAAAGTAATACTGTTAATATAAGTTATGATGTACCACAGAGCTCAATTCTGGGACCCTCATTGTTCAATATGTATATTAATGATATAACCATGCAAAATTTTGAGGGTGATACACGACTGTACGCCGATGACACCTGTATTTTTCATTTCTCTAAAGATATAGACAATTTAATTCAGAGTATGTAAAGAGACTTGAATAAATTAGAACTAAAAAATAACAAACTCTCTTTAAACATAGACAAAACAAAATATATCATAATGACATCTAGACAAAAAGTATACCATCAACCACATTATATTTAAACGTCAAAAAATTGAAAAAGTCAACAATATAAAATATTTAGGATTAGTAATAGCCTCAAATTTAAATTGGCATGATCATATACAGTACGTTATAAAAAAAGATTAACCTCCTAGTAGCAACGTTCAAACAAGTATCATATATTTTAACAGATAGTACCCGAAGAAGTTTAGATTTTGCACATATACACTCATGGTTAATTTATATGTTGCCCGTTCGGGACGCCACAACCAAAACAAATCTAGATGTGTTACAAATTATACAAAATAGAGTAATTCAACGTCTTTATGGTTTTACAAACTCAAATTCAATAAAATCTATTTATAATAAATGTAACTTTCTTAAGCTAGGCCAGTTGTTAAAATTTAAATCCATAATAACAGTTTACAAAATAATACATTGGAAATTAGAATCTAATATAATACTAACTCAAAACCTCAGCATTTACTAACACACGCCAAAGAAATAACTTCGTTCTGCAGCCCTTCAATACTTTATATGGTAAAAACTGTTTTTGTGTCAGCGATATAAGCCACCTATAATTGCGTGTCCCGTGCGATTTGTTTACAGTGCGTTTTGCTTGCAATATGTAAAATTCAACTTACATAGATGGCAGTTAGTGTGTGTTTTTACTATTTACAGTAGTAATCGTAGGTAAAATAATCTTTCAATCTTTTTACATTACTTATATATTTTTTCTATTTTTTAATTAATTCATATCATTTGTACAATCTCCCGTTGTATGATATACATATATATATTATAATATAAGCCCTTGTAACGTGCCTTGTAGCAATAAGGGTTAATAAACCGTATTATTATTATTATTAATTAATATTTAATATTCGATTACAAATTGTAAGTAATCAGAAAATAAACAGCTTGTTGTGCTAAAACGGCACTAAACGTAATCTGATCTCAGCCAAAACCTCTGGAGCACTAAAGAAACCCTCATGCAAAGTTTCATCCAAATCCGTTCAGTAGTTTCGTCGCTATCGTGCTAACATACATACACACACAAACATACATATACACAGACATTTTTCAAAAACCACTTTTTTGGGTTCCCGGGACCCCAAAACGTAAAGATTTGATGTTATCTCAATTTTCGATTTTGGACTATTTTTATAACCTCCCACAATTTTATTGTGGGGAGGTTAAAATCCGACACCCAAGGAATCACTACTTCTACATCCACTAAAAAGGAAACAAATTACGTATTTAGTAAATAAAATAACCCAGCTTTGCGTTTTAGAATTCTAGGTCATATTCTATAAGCACGGTCTACAAATTTAAATAGGTACTCGTAGTTATTTAAGGCATATACAAAACCCAAATATTTTATAAAATGTAAAAAAAAGTGTAGTTTATCGACCTTTCGCATCTTGCTCATTCACATACATTACAAATTTCTCAAAGAAAATAATGCATGAATCACGATGCACTTAGAAACTTGTAGAATGAATACTAATGATAGTTGCTGATGACGTTTTTAACTTCATATATTTCATTCAATTTGGCAATGGGTCAGAGAGAATGTGTCATGTCCAATTTTTATGATCCCGTCTACTAGGCATGTGAATTTTAAATTATTGTTTATTTACTGATCTCAAATTATACTCTCTTAGAAGGTTTTATGTAGGCAAGTTATTTTGATATTCCTTCCAGGAAACAAATATACGAAAAGTCGGAAAAGCGGTTCTGGTTATTACTATTATTACTGCCCACTCCGTAAAAATATATAGAATTTTATCGACGTACCAACCTCGGTACCAACTAACCTTGAAGAGATCCTAAAAAACACGAGTGTATTAACCTTCCATTTTACTCCATTCACTACTAAATAAGGGGAATGGATTTGGCCCGTATTTTTTTTAATGAAATAAAGTTAACTTTGTTTATTTATAAAAACCGTGTAACAATAGAAACGATACGATTTTCGCTCGATATGTAAAAGAACATACAATATACCTATGGCTTAAAAGTGCGTATTAAATAAAGGTTATATAAAGGTTAACCAAACTGTTCCTTGCGAGTTTTTTACTATTACCCAAACCCAAAGCAAAAACTTGCCAATTATTAATACTTTTTACTTCACTTGCAAAAAATGGCGACACTAGATTATATTGGTAAACATTGTTTTAAGTACAAGGTGTGTCGCTTAACCTGGCGACCATTATATGTCACCTCATTCCAACATTTAATTTAAGAGAGCTAAAGGAGGTCCCATATTGCTGAAATACTGGGTATACAATTACGCTCCTTAGAAGGCATTAACTAAAAAATTATGAATGGAGATCTGTCTATAATAATGTTTTGTATTTCGCAAGCTCAGTGAAATTGTTATAAAACCGTTAATAAAGAAAAAAAATCATAATTTGATTTACCGAGAAAAATACGGAGTTAGCGAAACTCTTTGGTCGAATACCAAAACTTTTTCTAAATACAGCATTTAAAAATAATCAATGATGACCTTATAAATAAAAATGTTAAAATTGTTAAAATCTCGGAAACAAGCGCTCGAAAGACAAAGACAGCAGCTGAGAAAGATGAATAGTTGGTTAAAATTTTAAATTATTTTATAGTTCTGACTTTTTGAGTGCCCGTTGTGTTTCAGTTTATTCAAGAAGTTGTTTAGTTTAAACTCATGTTTCTAGCAAGTGTATTATAACTTGGTGTAAAGTGAAAAAACATTTTTAATTTATATTTATTGTGGTGTACTTTTTATAAATTTTTGTGATAGGACACTCGACTTTGCGTATGTTAAACTTTAAAGGAAGAAAGGCAGGTTTAATGCCTACAGACAATACTTTTTAGCTATAATCCAGCAGGTTATTTAATATTACCTTTAAGAAAAAATTGCAAATTAAATTTTTATTTTTAGTTATATGTAGATTTTGAACAAAAACGTTATGCGCAATCAGAAAAAATCGAAGGCTTTCCATTTTGAGGTAAATTACTAACAGTTTAACATACCTATTGCATCGCATGTATAGTTAAGAAAAAAGAAATGAAGAGAAGTTTGGAGTGAGCGCGAATTTTTGTATTGCCGTACCTACTTTTTATTATTTTTTTCCATTGCATGGTACAATTAAGGGGATGACGGATTTATATGAAAACATTTAACAAAATAGTCGTCAATGTAAAACATATATATTATTTTTCTTTAATAAGTCTTTGAAAAAGAAGCGAAATGAAAACAAGGAAAACATCCATCCTTTGTTGGAATTAAATGATCTGCCTTGCCGCAGTATCAGTTTTCCTCAATAAAAACAGTCACTACTCATATTGAATATGCAATGCATATATAGGCTACCCGATTAGAAACCCCGATAGAAGGCATGAGAACCTAAACTTTCTTATTACCTCAATAAGGAACCTAATTAAGTAAATAGTTAATAATTATTATTATCTTAGGGTTATTTATTTATTTATTTATTTTGGAAATGTCTTCATTTAAAATAATATTTATTTTATTTACTTATGGACGTGTAGAAATATTTTCATTTTATTTATTTTAGTTTACGAAAGTCATATTTATTTTTCTTCTATTATTTAGATTTATTTTTTTTTAAGTTTATGTATTTGTTTATTATTCACTTATTTTGTAAGGTTTTTGCTTTGAAACTTTGTTTTCTTCAAAAATATCGAATGAGATGCGCTTAAGGGCTCAGAGTTCTACAGGAAGCCCTTACTAAAATATAACTATAAGTTTCAAGTCAAAAAATCATTATTCACCTATTCCGTTTGCTTAAAAACTCCTATTTAGTGAGTTTAATTCCCAAACTTGAGTTTTTATAATGTTCTTTAAATCGATGAATAATGAGTAAATTATGTAAATTTTGTACATAGAAAATAAAGAAAATATCATTTTGTTAATGGGTACTTATTTTATTTCAGAAAAAAATCATTATGAAAGAAAACCAAGACTTTACTCACAAAAAATTCTTTACTTTGCTGGTTTCGTGAACAAAATTTTGCTTCACATCCTCGGGCAACAAGAACTTTTCAATAAAATTGACAAGGTTTGTCAAGAAAAACATTGTATAACAACATAGTATAAATGGAAATTTGTAGTCTACTTATGTAAAATATACTTAATAAAGTACTATAATAGTATTTTAAACAAGCTTCGAAAACCAATCTTTTCACACGAGTGAGACAGTTTGGTGGAAAGAGCCGAAGGCGGCGAATTCCACAAGTCCAATGAGTGTGAAAAGATGTTTTCAAATGTGTTAATTACAATATTTTTTCTACGACTGCAAGAAAAACAAACAATTCCATAAGTAAACAGGTATTATTTATTTAACAAAACAGTAAAAATTTAAATTTAATGTAAAACTGAAGTAGCTAAACAAGTCAGTTGCTATGAATCTGAATAGGCTAGCCTGCTTCAAAAAATACAAATAAAAGGTGTGAAAAACGTGTGTTGTTTTTTTTTTGGATTATTGCACACATCGTGTGAAAAGAAACAGTTTCGAGTCATTTCGGTTACTGTGTGTTATTTGTCATATTCGAAGACAAATGTAGAAAAGCTACTTTAAAATGTTTTCGAGTTGAGACAAGGACAAATGGCGAACGTAACACATTGTCAACAGATCTCTTGTAGTGTTCGTCGTTTGTCCTCGACTAAAAAACATTTTTAAATTAGTTTATAATCCTCTTTAACTATATTTTAAATAAGTAGCCAATTTGATACACGTAAAGAACCATGAGACAAACAATATTTGACGATTAAAGTAATCCACCTCTTCTGGGTACATTACTTTTGCGAAATTGTTTAATTTAGTGCTACATTGGTAATACTTTATTAAATGAATCACTATACTTTTCCTTAATATAAAAAATATTTTTCATGTAATATTTTAAAAATGATCAGAATAACAAATGAAGGTCGCAAACACTAAACACAGCATTAGGTCTTTAACAACACTTACAAATTTTAAAAAATGTAGGTAGGAAAATACTGCAAATATGACTCAAAACAAAATTCTTGCCACCTTGTAGGTTATGTTTTGATTGTCCTCGAAGCTGAAAGATAACGTAATATTATTCATTTCCGTTGACCTGAAAAATATGATAAAACGATAAAAACTTTAATATAACATTTTTCATTAAATATTCAGTTTATTTATAATCCAAAAATCATTGTAAGCTAAAACAATTCAAAATATTTACATTTGACGATAAAATAACCATTGCAGAAGGAAATGTTGCCAGCTATATTTTGACGGATTAAAGGTACGATTAATACAAGACATTCCATGTTAGTTGCATCACATTCTCTGGCGGAACTCTGAGAGCAAGGGACTCTAATCACGTACTTCTGTGATAACGTAAATGTAACTAAGGGATATCTGCGACGCGCGGGGAGTATTGGTGGTTTCGATAGGTTCGATCAGCTGATCCTTATCCCTCTTAAATGTGGCGTAATTGGCCATAAATGACACGAAATGTCAATGTTGTCAAATGGGCCAGATTAGGTATGTACCCTTATTAGGTTAAACCCCGAACAACAATTTATATTTTATTTTTGACATTCTATCTGCAATTATTTCCATTTTCTAGAGAATCTTGTAAATGTCACTATATACAGTGTCCCGATAGGTGTAATATAAAAAAAACTGGTACGGCTTTCATTTTCTGCAGTCTCGGTGTGCTTAACGTAAAATGGATTTTTACCGAATTTCAGTTAAAATGGGAGCTAACTTGCGGAATTAATCTAAGAATATAATTCATTGTATACACTGTAAAAAGGAATACTACAAAATTCCGGTAGTTAAAATGGGTTACTTGTTGCCAGCAATATTGGTTGTAAAGTTACAAGTGGAGAAGTACTGTAATAAAATAGCATAATTATTTAATGTAAAATTAGCTGTCAATTTAAGGAAATATGTGAATTTCACAGTATTTTTATAGTATAATCACATTTATTTCTGTACTACGTATGTAAAAATACACATTTTATGTAAAAATGACCATCAAATTTACATCAATATTTTAATCCAGTTATAAACACTGTAGAAAGGAATACTACAAAATTCCGGTAGTTAAAATGGGTTACTTGTTGCCAGCAATGTAGGTTGTAAAGTTACAAGTGAAGTGGAGAAGTACTGTAAAACAGCATGATTATTTAATGTAAAATTAGCTGTCAATTTAAGGAATTATGTGAATTTTATAGCATTTTTATAGTATAACCACATTTATTTCTGTAATACGTATGTAAAAATACACATTCCAGTGTTTTTACACTATTTTTTCCAAAATTATTATATTTACAGATTTTATGTAAAAATGTCCGTCAAATTTACATCAATATTTAATGTAAATCCATTGTGAATTTACCCCGACTTTTTACAGTGTACACTGTAAAAAGGAATACTACAAAATTCCGGTAGTTAAAATGGGTTACTTGTTGCCAGCAATATAGGTTGTAAAGTTACAAGTGAAGTGGAGAAGTACTGTAAAATAGCATGATTATTTAATGTAAAATTAGCTGTCAATTTAAGGAATTATGTGAATTTTATACGTATACATAAGTATAATCACATTTGTTTCTGTAATACGCATGTAAAAAGATACATTCCGCTGTTTTTACACTATGTTTTCCAAAATTATTATATTTACAGATTTTATGTAAAAATGTCCATCAAATTTACATTAATATTTAATGTAAATGCATTGTGAATTTACCCTGACTTTTTACAGTGTAGGGTAAAAAAGGGGTAAACCTTGGAGTGAAAGATAATAAGCTGCAAACTTGTATAAATCTTTGTTTTGGCATTTTATAAGTTGGCTCAAAAGTCCCATAGAATCTCGTGTACGCGAGTCAAGATATTCAAGGTCAAAGGTCGCAAAAATCGGCTTTTTTGTAAATATCTCGTTTTCTATGCACTAAATGACATTTTGATTTATTATAAAAGTTGTGGAGCATAAAATTCCCGCCAAATTTTTTTCAAGCAATATTTTATAGATTCAACCATTCTTGAGATAGAGCGCGAAGAGTGGGGAGCGCTTAGCCGTATATATCATAACGCAAGTTCAACTGTGAAATCCAATAAATAGTAAGTTAGTTATCTATTAAAAATATTATAAGTATGAAAAAACCATTCGACTCTAAAGCTTCAAGGATTTCAGGTACATATTCACTTTCTTCATCGAGATTATCATGCTTGTCCATACAATGACCACAAGCTGAAGAGCATTGCAACCCTGACTTTCTGCATCCGCAGCGCGAACCACAACCATTCTTACAGTTGGAAAATATTGTGTTGATCAGTTAGTTCATCTGGTGCTGGTGGTAATAATGTTGTTATCGGTTCCAGGATTTCTTTTTGCCCCATTCCTGGGGTTCTAAATCATTCCCTAACCAAGTTTGGATCTGGTAGTAGACACGGTTGATAAGTAGTTAATTAACTTTATAAATTGTATTATTTATTGGATTCCACAGTTAACCTTGCGTTATGATATATACGGTTATGCCCTCCCCACTTTTCGTGCTCTATCTCAAGAACGGTTGAACGTATAAAATATGCTTCAAACAAAATTTGTAGAGAATTTTATGCTTTACAACTTTTATAATACAATCAAAATGTCATTTAGAGCATAGAAAACGAGATATTTACAAAAAAATCGATTCTTGCGACCTTTGACCTTGAATATCTTAACTCGTGTACACGAGATTCTATGAGACTTTTAAGCCAACTTATAAAATGCCAAAACAAAGACTTATACAAGTTAATAGCTTATTATCTTTCATTCCGGGTTCCACCCCTATATGACTAGATTATTTTATGTAAAAGCATTGTGAATCTGTGAAACTGGTCTTTCTGTTAATTTTACGGAAAAATTCTATTTGGATAAAATATTTTGCATTGAAAGATAGAACCATATGCCAACTTTCATTGCATTTGAACAACAAAATAATAATAATAATAATAATAATCATAATAATAATAATAATAATCATAATAATAATAATAATAATAATAATAATAATAATAAGGGGGGCGAATACGGACCGACAGCCTCCCCGCGGTGCTCCCCGGGCAACAGGTAGAGGTGACTCTGCCTGGCAGATGTCGGACGTGGGTCCCCAGGGCTAACCACTCTGAGGACTCAAGTCTCTGGTTCAAGACGACGACAGAGAACGGGCCCCTCACAACAGACCCCAGTCGGATGGGGGTCGGAGACATGTGGGAGGGGCCATACCGGACGGTCTTAATGATGACGAACCTGCTATTGAACACGGACGCTTTAAGTGGACGGGGGGATTACGGGATGACCTGCTTATCTGCTATGAGAGCAGCGAACCTGGACGCAGGGGGTACATGGCGCGATTACACCGGTTGTGGTGCGATATGCACCCGGAGTATCGCGCCTTCTCTCAACAACACCTGAGAGATCAGGTATCCTTCCTGCGTCGAACAGGCTATGAAAGGGCACCCCGTCAGCAGGAAGAAGGGCCAGCCGCATCACCACCGCGGCAACTACCTGCTGACCGAGAACATCGCCTAGAGTACACCGACGACACCCTCAGGGCGAGAGTTAGCCTGAACACCAGGGTTAACCCGAAGCCACACGACCTGGCAAGAATGGATTCGTTACTCAATGATGAGATTCCAGAAGATGCCAACATATGGCAGATCAACAGTGCCGTGTACGCAGCCGCTAGACAACTCGTTCCCCAGCAACGCCTGGCAAGCGTGCTGGGTAGGGTCGAGAAGACTAAGCGGCGCGTACAAAAAATCGAGGCAAAAATTAAATCGGCGAGACAACACGCATCTCGAATCCAGAGTGTGGTGGAGTATATAACGGCAGCTAAGCCATTCACGCCGAAAATTCGGCGTATAGTTGCCGGTATAAGACGACAACACCACACTCTAAATCGGACAGTGCTGCAAACCATCAAACAGCACTGTCTAGATAGGATTCGAGCACTAATGGCCATTAAAAAATCTCTGGTCAGACGAGCACGGGCCTTGGAACAAAACCATCTGTTCCAAACAAGTCCCTCTCGTCTGTTCCAAGAGCCGCCGCGTGTTGTCGAAAATCCGCCGTCTGTTGAGACTGTCGAAGCATTCTGGAAGGGAATCTATGAGACTACGAGTCCATTCGACAGCGACACTCCAGCGATAGCACGCTTCGAGGCGCTCTGCAACAATCTGTTGGGAGAGCAAGACGAAGTGTGTCCGGCGATCAGTACCGAGGAAGTTCAACAAGCACTTGTTGGCACTAAGAACTTCGCTGCCCCGGGTCCAGATGGCATAAACAACTGGTGGTGGAAGAAATTCCCTTCCACCCACCGCCATCTGGCCCGAGTTTTCAACTCATGGTTGAACGAGGGGCAGCCGATTCCGGACTGGTTCGCCGAGGGGCGTACTGTACTGATCCCCAAAAAGGGAGATCTGTCCGACCCGAAGAATTATAGACCGATCACTTGCCTCAATTCCTGTTACAAGATATTTACACGTATCTTGTATGCCAGGACATTGAGGTCAGTTGAGCCGGTCTACAGACAGATACACGAGCAGCGTGGTGGTAAGAAAGGTGTGGCAGGCTGCAAAGAAAACCTATTGATAGACCGCTGTATTACACAGGATTCTGTGCAATACAAGCGTAATCTATCGATGGCGTGGATTGATTACCGCAAGGCATTTGACACAACATCCCATGCACTATTGTTACACTTGCTTCAATGCCTTGTGGTACCTGCTCCACTAGTGAGATGCATCGAACAGCTGATACCACTCTGGAGAACCCGCTTCACCATAACATCTGGTGCTCAGCGGGTATCGACAGAGTTGGTAACATTTAGGAGAGGAGTTTTCCAGGGTGACTCCCTGAGTCCTCTCCTATTTTGCATCTCACTGCTGCCGTTGTCTGTCGGACTTCGCCAAACCCGCGGATACCAATGTGGTCCACCCAGCAATCGGAGGCATAAGGTCACCCATCTATTTTATATGGATGACCTAAAACTTTATGCCTCCGGAGAGTGCGAACTCCAGAACTCTCTTAGGGTGGTCCAAGAGTATACGCGTGCCATTGGCATGGAATTCGGGTTGGACAAGTGTGCGGTCGTCCACCTCAAGAGAGGACGAAGCGGGATATTCCTTGAAGACGCGCAGCTCGCAGACGGAAGCATCCTACGACATTTGGATGCCGGAGAGACCTACACGTACCTGGGTGTGGAACAACATCACATCCAGGACGTGAAACAGATCAAGGATACTCTCCGCGGCAAGTACAGACACCGGCTTCGAAAGATTTGGTCTTCCGAACTTTCGGGGAAGAACAAGGTGTCTGCAACTAATATGCTTGCCGTTCCGATTCTGCTCTACTCCTTTGGAGTAGTTAAGTGGACACAAGATGAGTTGCGCCAATTGGATAGGGATACCCGCAAGATGATGCATGTTCATAGGAGCATCCATCCTAGGTCGTCCGTTCCTCGAGTGTACCTCCCACGACAACGGGGGGCCGAGGACTCTTGAGTCTGGAGTGCACGCATGGCAGAGTAGCGCTGAGTGTAGCATGCAACATCCTCAGGAGCTCGGACCCACTCCTGCGGTTTGTGAAAGATCATGAAACTGTGGGAGTTGGCGCATTTTTATTTAAGGCAGCACGCAAGGCCGCAGATGATCTCGGTCTCATATTCGACTTCAGGCGAGGAGGCCGGCGAGGTGCTGATCCAGAATCAGTAACTGAGCTGGCGCCAAATCGTCTGAAAGCCCAAATTAAAGCTGCCGAGCAGAGAAATCTGTTCAGGCAGCACGTCGATAAGCCCATGCACGGTGTATTCTATAACAACATAGAGACACTGGGTTTATCGACGAAGCTGACCTTTGGTTTTTTACGGTCAGCAGGGCTAAAGTCGGAGACCGAGGGATTCATTGTGGCCTGCCAAGATGGTGTTATTAATACCTTGGTCTACCGCAGTCGCATTATGGGTGTGGAGGTCCCTGACGTTAATTGTAGGACCTGCCGTCAGGCGCCGGAGTCGCTCATGCACTTACTATCTGCATGCCCGATTTACGCGACTTCGGCCTACATCCATAGGCACAACGCGGCTTTACGAGTGCTATACTACTACCTACGGCACTCGTACCAAGTAGACCAAACACCAGTGCTGCCTTACGTCCCCGGAGAGATCGAGTCTGTTGTCGAGAACGAGAAGTGCAGAATATATTGGAATTACTCGTTCCCGACGGTCAGGCAGATTCAAGCAAACAAGCCTGACGTAGTCCTCCTCGACCACCAAACCAAGATGATGTATGTCATCGAGTTCTCGGCACCTGCCGAGACAAACATCATCTTGAAGGAGGGGGAAAAACGGACTAAATACAGAGATCTCCGGTATGAGCTCCGGGTGCTATACCCAGACTACTCGGTCAAGATGATCGTCCTGATAATCGGTGTACTTGGTGGAATGAGGCCTACGCTGCTCTCGGAATTAAAGGCCATACCAGCCTGCCAAAAGTCAGCCGAGTGGTTGGCAGGCCAAATGCAGAAGGCAGTTATCCTGGGGTCCCTCCGTCTTCTTAGGGCACACGAATCTGGAATCTACAGTCACTAACCCTGCGGGATGCGGGGAGTGGCTGTGGATAGTTCGCTGGCGCTTCTCCCGTGAGAATGTCGGAGACACGGGAGAACTGTCCAGCATCGCGCACGCGAAATAAAAAAAAAAAATAATAATAATAACAATCACACTCGTATGGGATAGACGAGACACCAGTGCTGCCTTACGCTCCGGGGGATATTGAGCCCGTTGTGGGAAATGAGAAGTGTCTAATTTATTGGAACTACTCTTTTCCCACCGTCAGGCAAATACAAGCCAACAAGCCTGACGTAGTACTCCTCGACCATCAACTCAAGACAATGTTTGTCGTGGAGTTCTCGGCTCCCGCGGAGAACAACATTGTCTTGAAGGAGGAGGAAAAACGGACAAAATATCGAGATCTGCTCTTCGAACTCCGCAGACTGTATCCAGACCATACTGTTAAGATAGTGGTACTGATTATAGGAGCCCTCGGTGGAACGAGACACACACTGCTTTCAGAACTTAAGATCATACCGGCATGCCGAAATTCGGCAGAGGTCTTAGCCGGCAGAATGCAGAAGGCCGTCATCCTCGGTTCATTACGTCTGCTCAGGGCACACGATTCCCGGACCCAGTAGTCACTTACCCCACGGGTGTGGGGAGTGGCTGCCGGTACTACCAGCTCCCCTCTGTGAGGGTCGGAGCCACAGAGAAGGGTGACTGGTTTTTAACAAAAAAAAAAAAAAAAAAAAAAAAAAAAAAAAAAAAAAAAAAAAACAATAATAATAATAATAAATAAGCAGGAGGGGCTAACCGTCGTCTATCTAGCCTTTGGTGAGTAGCGCCACCACTTACTCCAGCTGGGGATGCAAAATCGAACCGGCAGCCCTAGCGCATCCGGGAGGGGAGAGCATCTTCCCCTCTGGTGTCGGTCGTGGGCTTGCTGAGCTAACCACCCACAAGCCCAAACCTCCGGTTCCTATTGGCCGAGGACAGGGCCCCCACGATCGACCCCGTTCGGATAGGGCTCAAGGGCAAGGTGGTGGGGCCCAACAAGATCGACAGCCCATTGTGGACAACCGCGATGAACAAGGACGCTTTGAGTGGACAGATGAACTGAGGGACGACCTTATGCAGTGCTACGAAAGCAGTGAGCCCGCGCGAAGGGGATACATGGGGCGAATGCACGTTCTGTGGTGTGCAAGGCACCCAGAACACAACGCCTTCACGCCACAAAACCTGCGTGATTATGTGTCCCACCTTCGTCGCAGGGGCTACGTGAGAACTGCTCCTCAGCCGATGAATGAGGTGGCCGAAGGTCCACCGAATGAACCGGTTGAGGTTGCAGTTCCAGTCGTTCCACCAGTACCAGAGGGCCTCAGTACCAGAAGGGGGTTGCACAACATAAAATCCCCCGGGCCACAAGATCTGGCCAGAGTGGATGCGGAACTTCGTGCAGCGCTACCAGAAGAGGCTGACATCTTAAATTGTGCCGTGTATGCTGCCGCTCAACGCTTGTCTCAGGTGGAGAGGCGGAACAGTGCTTATCAACAAGAGAGAGCGAGACGGCGCATACACAAGATGGAATCCAAGATCCGGTCGGCGAGGCAACACGCATCCCGTATCCAATGTGTGATGGACTATATGGCGGCCAATAGGCCTTTCACGCCTAAAGTGCGGCGAGTAGCTGCTAACTTAAGACGCGTCCATCACACACTCAATGGGGTAGTGCTACAAACCACCAAACAGCACTGCCTCGACAGGATACGGATGCTAGTGTCTTGTAAGAAGTCACTAGTGAGGCGGGCGAGGGGGCTAGCGGAAAATCAACTTTTCCGCAAAAAGCCCTCGCGCCTTTTCGAACCGCCTCAGCGTGTTTCTGAAAATCCGCCGACTGCAGATCAGGTGGAAAACTTCTGGAAAACGTTGTACGAACAGAAGCTTCCACTCAACAGAGACTCTCCAGCCCTGGCACACTTTGAAACCTTTTGTCAAAGGTTTCAGCAACCACAACAGGTGTGCCAACCGATAACCCCAGAAGAGGTTCGAAGAGCTCTTGAGGGCTCTAAGAACTTTGCTGCTCCAGGTCCCGACGGGATCAATAACTTTTGGTGGAAAAAATTATCCAGTACCCACCACCATTTAGCCAGAATTTTCAATTCATGGCTAAATGGGGAGCAGCAAATTCCTTCTTGGGTTGTCGAGGGGCGGACAGTGCTGATCCCGAAGAACGGAGATTTGTCTAACCCAAAGAACTACCGGCCGATAACCTGTTTAAACGCATGTTACAAGGTGTTTACGCGCATCTTGTACATGCGAGTGCTCCACGCAGTTGAACCGGTTTACGAGCGGATATATGAGCAACGAGGGTCAAAGAGAGGTGTCGCTGGCTGTAAGGAGAACCTGCTGATTGACAGGTGTGTCACGCAGGACTCCATGCAGTATAAGCGTAACCTCTCCATGGCCTGGATCGACTACCGCAAGGCATTTGACATGACATCGCACGAGCTTATTGTACAATTGCTCCGATGTCTTGCGGTACCTGGTCCCGTAGTGAGATGCATCGAAGACCTGATGCCGCTCTGGAGGACTCGCTTTACCATTACATCGGGTAATGATAGAGTCCAGACGGAGTCGGTAACATTTAGAAGGGGAGTATTTCAGGGAGACTCCCTCAGCCCCCTTCTATTTTGCATCTCATTACTGCCATTATCCGTTTCGCTCCGGAAAACCCGTGGATACAACTGCGGTACCCCTGGCGATAGGAGGCATAAGGTCACCCATCTGTTTTATATGGATGACCTTAAACTTTATGCCTCCGGAGAGAGGGACCTACACCAGTCCCTCAGGGTGGTACAGGAGTACACGCAGGCTGTCGGCATGGAGTTCGGATTAGACAAATGTGCACTGGTCCATCTCAAGAGAGGACGATGCGGGAACTACGGAGAGGACGCGCAGCTCGTGGACGGAAGCATCTTACATCATCTAGATGCCGGAGAGTCGTACACTTACTTGGGTGTCGAGCAACGCTCCACCCAAGAAGTGAGTGTAGTGAAAAACGCTTTCCGCGGCAAGTATCAGCACCGACTCCGACAGATCTGGTCTTCAGAGAAATTTGGTAAAAATCCATTTTACGTCAAGCAGACCGAGACTGCAGAAAATGAAAGCCGTACTAATTTATTTATTTATTTTTTGGTATATTACACCTATCACAAACTCAATCCGGGGACACACTGTATATCGTTTTTGCTTTGAACGTGATATTTTCTGTTAGCAATCTAGAGTGATTTTCATGTTTGTAATTATGTGTAGCATTTTTTACGGCACGAATACAATCCGTTGTTAAGATTGGGATTTTGTAGTGAGAGAGAAACGGACATTTATTTTTGGTTTATTCTAAATATTTAAAACCAAACCATATCTAAATTATTTCATACAAAAAGGTTGTATGCACTCAATGATATAAAGTGTAAAATCAGGAAAGCAGTATTTTTATATATTTTTTTTCTAATTAATCACGTTCATACTTGGTTGCCAGCTGGCACTGATTGCGGTTAGTTAAAAAAGTTATACATTTACTGCTTTCCTGATTTTTCATTTCATAAAATGATTTCTTTCCATTTTCCATTCAATACTGTTTTATATTTTAGTATTACAATCCAGACCAAACGGGTTTTATTTTATTAAAAACATATTCAAGTATTGCAGCATAACCATAAAATTTGTCTGGTCTCCAACTTTGAAAATCCGTTTCAAGGACGAGTGATCTTTGGCATTAGCTTTACAAACAGGTTGACCGACTCATTCGATTTAATGAATTTTAACTTAGCGACACAGTATGAAATAATAGGAAATTGGGTTTGAAAAGTTTCAATAGTATATTCACTCAAAGAAAATGATAGGTATATTCAACCAAAAAGAGCATATGAAATCGCGCCTATCTAGTTTCATAGTTAAATCAATCAGAAAAGAATAGTCATACAACTTTATTTGTTTTCGTAAACAAATAGTAGTTTATTAATCATATCTTCTTGTAACAAATTAAATAGTACAATGACATTTTTTTATGTTCACTAACCATTTTCAATTTGGTCTACAATTAAATAGTACGACTTTGTTTTTTGTTCACCAACTAATTTTTAGGTTGATCTACACTTTATTGTATGATGAAGTTTTTTTTGGTTAGCCAAAATCTCAGTATTGAGACATCAGACCACCCAAACCAAAGATTAGAGATCGTTTATAAGATCCATCCAAATATATCGATGATCCCTGAGAGAATTTGAACATTGCAATTATGTTATTAATTTTCTATAAATTCATAAGAGTATAAGATAATGCATGATTGATTATTGTCAGTGATTTGTATGTGGCGTCATCTGGGAATAATTTCTGTAATAGACTACGTGGTAAGCAAGCAAATTTTATGGTAATTCTTTTAGAACTTCTAGAAGACGACAATAATATTGGTTTGTCTACCAAGTACAATAATACAACGAACTAATACTGGGTTAGAATTACAATTCGATAATAGTTAAAAATAAAATATACTATTATCTAGTTTAATTTGACAGAATTCAACAAAATAATAGTCAGACGAAAAAAATAATAGTCTTATTCATCTATTTTTTAAGTTAATGTTTGTTTTGTTGTACGACGGCTTTTTATTAATTAAAATAACAATCACCTCTTGTTTAAAAATACCACCAATATAGTTTAGTTTAACAAAATTAACGATATTGTTAGTTAACTATTTTTTTTGTTGAATTTACCCATACTATTTCTTTGAGTGTTGTGTATTTAGGTGTGAAAGCAATACATTCCCGGATGACGATGCAAATTGTTGGCCGAGGTGCTAGCCGAGGCCAACAGGCATCGAAGTCCGGGAATGTGCTTTCACACCGAAGAACACACACTATTTTTTTCTGAAATCACAACCAATGTTTCCGGTCTGTTTTGTGATAGTTTCTTAGCAACGGACTAAAATACTGGGATTGTGCATTTTTCGATCTGAAATCGCGCCGAAAATGTAGACATTGCCGATCGATTTCAGAAAAAAACTATTTTCTTGGAGGAACATATATGGATATATCTGTCTTGATAAGTATAAAATAATGGAATGGAACTCAATAAAACACACATTTTAGAATAATTCAGTAACAACATTATAGATTAATGCTTGCAGCAAAAATGTCTCAAATTTGCAATCACATCTATATCATCTGCATAGCAGATACTGTTTTTCTACTACCGTCTATATAAATGTCTTTACAACCCTAGCAACATGCGCGATAACGAAAGTAAACATTCGAGTTACTCGGTTGCTAAGGCATTGCTAGCTACGAAATTAGAACTTTCGTGGCCAGGACAGAAAAGTAAAAAAAAAACAAATTTTAACGCTTCATAAGTTTGCATAATATACCTTGCTTTGGATTTCTTGGGGCAAGGCAAGGAACAAGAAATATTGGCTGCTTCTTGTATCCCATTTTCATCGCCACCAAACATATTTGTTTATTTTAGTTTAAAACTACCAGAAATTAAATTGTTTAACATAACCTCGATGACAGATAGTAATTGTTTCGTTGGCATGGAAACAATTTTCACAGACAGCCTCCTAAACTATAAAATTTATTAAAAACGTCAAATAATTTCATGAAATAATTCTTTTTAAATTATTAAATCCCATAATCTCTTTCGGTAGTAAAAAAAAATTAATACATTACTTGATGCGAAAGCCTTTTTAGGTGTTCGGTGTTTTTTGAAAAAAAAAAAAATCACCTCACACCTAAAAGTAAACTTTCGCATCTAGTAATTTAAATAACTATTTTTTGTAGAGGATGGTAATGTTATTAATAAATACATTGTGTAATAATGGATCTAAAAATGAATCCAGAGATATTTGAGAAAATATGTATATTGTTATTGGA
This sequence comes from Rutpela maculata, assembly GCA_936432065.2. Lineage (NCBI taxonomy): Eukaryota > Metazoa > Arthropoda > Insecta > Coleoptera > Cerambycidae > Rutpela > Rutpela maculata. Next base: position 13,350,226 of record OW386291.2, on the reverse strand, counting down.
GACCTTATACATACTAGATGCAATTTTCTAAATATATACCATAAGACTATGTAAACTTGGTGAAACAAAGAAATTATCTCTTGCCCAATAATATAATAAAATGGTCCATTTTGAGAAAGACCTTGGAAAAATCTACGTAGATGACATCAAGTTAACCTTGATTATCGAACATGTTAGATATAAATAAATTGACTGATCCCATCCTAAAATTATGTTGATTATTATTAATGCTATTTTTCATATGGTTGTATAGACTGTGATGTACGATTATCTTAAAGACCTTACACACATTAAGAAAAATGGTGGTTATTGTGAAAGACTGTAATTACCAATATGAGCACTATTTCTATGTTTATACAGGGTGATAGTGAAATAACTCTGGTCCGTTTAGGATAGGGATTGCATTACCGGTTAACCGGTTAACCGGTTATTAGGACAAAAAACACATAATGATAATTACCGGTTATTTTAATTTTTTACCGGTTATTTCGGTAAATTCTGAACTTACGATATGTCGGGTATTCAACGTTTCTGTTTATGTCACTGTTTATTCACTAAATACAGAGTGACTGTCCCAACACCGAGCACTTTTAACAATAAATAAATAATATTATAAAAAGTAAACTCCAAACACCAATCCCCAAGAAATACAAGAGAGACATTGACAATATCTTACGACAGAAAATTGAATATGTCACTGCCGCAAATATCCGTGGAATACATTTAGAAGTATGTTATTACCAATTCTTATTAACTTATCGACCCACCAATATCGATTGAGGAAGGGCATCTTCAGCTGGTGGTATTCTATGCACAAATATCAGACGATTAACAGATACAGCTTTGAAAAACTAACCCTTTTAACAGGCTATTTTTAAAAAATATTGTATTTTTAGATTAGGTATTCAGTAAATGCCCTATATGAGTTTATGTTTATAATTTTTGTTATTTAAGTGGATATTTTTGTTATTTAAGTGGATATTTTTGTTATTTACAGAATAATAATTTATTTAAATTTATTTCATTTGTAATTTTTCCTTTTGGTAAATTAACTCCTATATAAAAAGTCTATTTGACAGTCACATTTTTGTCACTTTGACAGCGATAAAAAAGGTGCTTCGTTTTTTATCACCGATAAAAATACCTGTTTCTCAAAAGCGGAGTACACCTAGTAGTCGCACGTCACTTTGAAACCTGTACTGTCAGCTATAATTTTTAAGTATTGTGGAAACTATACTGTACGATATGAGTCGTTTTGGGAAAATTATAATTATTTTTAAGGTAGAAATTTGAAAAAAAAATTGACAAAATCCCTGGCGGGCCCCCGCTATGGGCCCCTCGGAAGCCCGAGCACCTAAACTCAGTACCCAATAGACCCCCCATAGGGGGAGCCTGCCTCTGTGTAACGGTGGTTTGCGTTTGGGCGCCAGTTCCTATTTAGAGTGTTGGAACCCTACTTCCGGGGTAGCTACAGTAAAAAAGTGATTTGTCCAGAGAGCCAGCCAACAACATCACAGTTTATTATTGCGATTGAAAGTTATTTACAAGTGTAGCGTGCCGCAAGTGCGGAAGGCAATAAAGAAACGGATAAGACAAGCTTTTCGCGGTATTGGCCCACGGAAACGGTCAAATTACAAATTAATAAGCTAGCTAACTAAAAGTAATAATGTTACCTACTTGTAATACTTCCTTATTGGTAGAAAGAGACTGATTTCGGTTTTGCGGGACGGATCGCTATCAATACTAACCTTGGCAGAAGCTACTAGTAAGAACTAAATTCTCCCTATTATGGGTCGCGTGCGCCGACTTCACAGATTTTGAGACCTTAGGAACAAACAGCTGTCATTGAATCAGAATGTTTTTCTTTAAAGTGAATTTTGCCGTGTTTGTGCCATTTAAAAGCTTAATGTTGGAATATTTAACATCTGCAACTATTCTTAATACTTTTATATCCTCAATTTTGTTCGTCAGGAAGACGGTTAGTTCGTATTTTGCAGAATTGTCTCATGAAGTAGAGGTTAGGTATACTGCTGCCATCGAATTAAATCGTTATATTTTGAGTAAAAAATGTTTTAGTATAAATATTAGTGTACCAAATATTACACATAGGGATACTGCGAATTGCTTGGTTTTTGAGAGAAGTACATAGACAGTAGGATGAGTTCAAAGCATTCAAAAGTCTTGAAGCTGTTTGTGGTTAGGTGAAAGAAGTACTGTGCAAGAAATTTACAGAATAAAGGTAAAAATTGTTATCAGTGATCAACCATTCTTTTCATATATACTTGCCTAATTAAATGTTGCTTTTTAAATAATTGCTAACGAACAAATTCATTTTTCAGGTTATGCACTCGTAGCATCGTGAACAAAAGCAATTGACTCCTTGGACTATTGCAGATTCAGACGGTTCCTTAGTACTTACTGTGAATGTGTTGCTAGTTAGACAAAACATGTTCACTACTTAGTGACAAGAAGCATTTTCTTTTAGATTGTTAGCAGTAAACATGGCTATGGTCAAGGAATTAACCGCAGTAAATTTTGTGAAAAAGACCCCATATAAATTAAGCAATGAAGATTGAGGTGCTATAAACTATTTGAGTATGTAATAAGACGTACACAATTTCTTCCTCGTCTATAATGTATCTACAGATTGGACTATATAATCCATTGTAATTTCTATAAGAACTTTATTTTTCGTATACTGTTATGTAATTTATCTTATAATTATATGTAAGTCATTTGTCCATTATTATTTTATTAAATATTTCCTTTTTATTATGTTTTATTTATCACTCCTACTACTATATATTGTTACAGTAAACTGAAATAGTCCATTACGTCGAACTTGTACTTAGGTACATGCATGTATAACTAAAAGCAAAACAAAATATCTTCACTAATTAAATAATTTATTATCCAAGGTCTATTAGTACTTCTAAGAATAATCGAGAAGAAAGTTATAAGAGTTTATATTGTAACAAAAAAAATAAATGATTGGAACATAACATATACTTTATATTAATATCTATCTAAGCAATAAAAGTAACATTCACAGTTTATATATAACTCAAAGGGCTTTTATAGCTACACTTAACACATTCACAGCCCATTCAGACCTTGTTTATGCGTTCACTGGACTTAGACCACTTCAAAGTTTTAATTTTATACTTCTTCAATGTCCAATAATCCAACATTGAGTTTTTAAACACTACACGTTATACTTTAAAAGGACACATCGCATAAGTTGTTGACAACGGGTAGCTACTTTGGAATTTCCTTTCTTAATTTATGTACTTCATCAAATATCTTTATGAAGTCTGTAAATTTTCCTCTTGGAGTGTACCTTATTTAAAACAATTTCTGCCGTTGCACTTTTCTCTCTCCGTACAGCTCCACACCTTCGCTCAACTAAATTTTAAACAAGAAATAATTATTAAAAATACTGATAAACCAATATAAAATGTTAGTTTTCTTTACCATGAATTGTTTATTGCTTGTTTGAGCAGCAGTAATTATTATCATAAGCAGTTTCAGTTTCACATATGGGTTTTAAATTATATCTTTTATTGACAGAGGATGTCCAACTGGACGTATCATCATGGACTTGTAATACGGCTGTTTTTCCTATAACATAAACCCACGTTAAAAATCAAATCCTTACATTAATATGCAACAACGTACCACTAATAAAATCCTTGGAAGACTCTTGTAAAATAATTTCTTTTAATTGTTTGAAATCAACTTCTTCTGGTTGTAAATGGAGGTTATTTTATAAAAATTGGCATTGTTTCGGATTGTCACACTTTTAAAGTTTTGAGTAAATTAAACAAAACAGTTTTGAGTTGGAACTTATTTATTTTGTCTTCGATTCAAATGAATAATACCTCATAAAATAGATAATTTTGGGTTATGTTCTTTTGTTTACACTAATACTAAAGAAAAATATCAAGCTCTTATGAAACTAGATTTTTCTGTCCAAAACTGTACATCCACTAAAATTACTGGTTGTAGGTATGACATGGCGCCTTTATAATTAAAAAGTTTCTATAAAATATTACAAATTTAGAATTCACCATTTATTGGGTGTTAAATCTATATCGGGTGTTCAAAAATTGCATAAAGTATTTTTTTTTAAATGCGACATAGCACCTTTATCCACTTTGGTCTTCAATTAATAATAAACCAAAAACTTGTCATTTTGTATGTTTAATATACATAGAAACAATAATATTACGAAAATTTCAATCAGTTGCCATTTGACAGTTAAGGAATTTCTGTTTGTTTTTCCTAAGGTCTCAGACTGTGACGTCACGCGCACACGACCCATAAGAAGAATTATTCAATTAAAAAAAAAATATTTGAAAACCTTTATGGTCATACGATCATGAATATGAGTATATTCAGTGTTGGCGATTTTATGATATTCCAACTGACATTGAAAACAGTATACATTTAGGCCCGGTACTTTCATCTCCAGTTAACAGGCCGCCGAGAGGGGGGTGCGGCCGGTACAAATTACCAGGGCCCGGGCCCCGTAGGGGCAGGGCTCCCAGTGGCTATTGCCTCTCAAATTAAGGACTTAGGGACCTGGATCAAAAAAAAAAGGACCAAATAGGGACCAAAGATGTATGATTTGTATAATTTTCCATGTTTTATCTAAAAAAAATGCAATACCTACATTTTATTTTTATTCAAGTACTTATAATACAAAAATACAGGAAAGTATTACAGCAAAATAATGTGCGCTTAAACTCTTATTATGAGTTTGAGTGCGCACATGATTCTGGCAATAAAAAGAAAACAAAATTCTTTTACTTTTTACAAACACAAATCTTACTATGAAAATACATATAGACATATTAAATAAATGTAAAAATACATATTAATTATTAATATATACATATACATTTTTAAATGATCAGAATAAAACTAAATTGATATTCTGATAATACCCCAAAACAAAAATAATAATAAGGAATATCCTCACGTATATACTTACATACAAAATGACCCAAAATAAGAATTGTAATAATTATAATAATAAAGTTACCAGAATAATATTGAACCTTTAATCATATATTCCAGAAAGTTTTACTTATTAACTATTTAGTTTATCGAATGTGTTGTGTACTCTATGCCTATTTTCTTGTATCCAGACAATAGACAGTTTTTTAAAAGATACCTGCTTCTTTTCTCTTATCGTTGTGGGCAACAAATTATAAAGTTTATTAGCAATATAACCATAATATTTTTGACCCACACTTTTTGTAGTTTTTGGTGTTTTCAAATCCCCTTTCTGTTTGCTTCTTGTATCATAATAGTAAACATTAAGTTGGTCTCTTTTATTTTTATATATATAAAGTAAGGCACTACTAGAATACAGTTGTCTAATATCGAGTAAGGAACAGTCGTCATACAATTCATCTGTAGCAAAACGAGCTGGTTTGTTTAATATTATTTTTAAGATACGATTTTGAACTCTCTGTAATGGATTTAATGTTGTTTTGGCTACTCCCCCCCAACCAATAATACCATACCGCAAAATTGATTCAACCAGTGATTTATATACAAGTATTAATTCTCTGACACGTAAAATATTTTTTAGTTGTATAAACTTGTATATTAATCCCCTTAGTTTTTTATGTGTTGCCTGAATATGCTCCTCCCATCGTATATGGCTGTCTATGTGAATGCCAAGATATTTTATCACACATACATTAATGCTTTACGTAATAAACAAAAAATTAAATTCGATTTCTCATTAACATAAAAGAAAATTTGCCTTACGTGTAATACGACTTTGACTGGTCTCTTGATTGGAAATGAGTTATTTAAAAAAATGTACATCAAACATTTACTGACATGTCTTGGACTTCTTGTTTAGAAGCCCAGAAATCATTTCTGACTTTCTTTTTTCCACTGACGACTGCAGCTTGCCTAATTGCGTCCTCTTCTTATTGGCTTCTCTTCTAACTGATTCGGCTTCCTCAACCATAGCTTGATCCAGTGCTACCTCCTTGTGTCTTCGATGTTGCCTTTTGCAAACGTTCGGTAGCCTCCATAGTATGCCGTCTACTGTCTGCTGTCTCACTCTTCTTTTCTTAGCGGCTGCAATCTCACCTCACCTTTGGAAAGGAATTTTCTATCACTTCCAATTTTTTGTCGTGCTATTTCCTCAGCTTGGTGCTTTTCCTTTTCCTCTTTTTTTTTGTGGGCATCATCTTCCTTTTTTTCTCGGCCTCTAAGTACATTCCATAAGAGCTGTAGGCGCCACAGGTCAAAGTCAAGAGTTGTTATTGGAACCAGAGATGGTTTATTGTTGAACAAATTAAGGTCCGATTTAACTGCGTGAGCGTCTGCCCATAGCTAGAGAACACACGCTCAACAAAAACGTTGCCATGAGAAAGGGCGAGAGTAGCGATTACAATCTGGTGTAACCTAAGATACTTTAAATCACATGAAAGAGTTCTCCTATCCTAAAACTGGGCCCAATACTCGTCAACTCTATCCTTTGTTTCAGTATTAATTTCAGTCTACAGAAGACCCCACTCATCCGCTAGCGTATCTAAGGGCACACTTATGGGAAGGACTCGAGCAACATCATAGATGTGGGTTTTGCTAGGGTGCGCATTTTAAAATTCTCATTACGGTTTTTTAACAAACGATCCGTGTTCAAACGTAATTATTGATGCAGTTCTTTGAAAATAGGGACTTTAGAGACCATACTTTGAAATTATGGACTTTTTAGGGACTTTGCCGAACTGGGAGCTCTGCCGTAGGGGGCTGTAACCGCAGATTACTAAATTCACCGGTGGATCGCACCGGTAAGCAATAACATTATTTGATTGGCTATTTTGAAAAATATAGCCAATCAGCTTCGTATCTTGTCCAGCGGGTGCGTCCACCGATGAATTTAGAAAAGTCCGGTAACTAAGCAATTATAACATACCGATTATCTGGCTGATGGTTGTTACTTTATTACCTATTAGTTTACTTCTTCTCATATTATGTTATTTGTTTCTGAACTTTATGGCTTTTTGTTTGTTATGTTATATGCTAAGTTTATTTTTAGTTTAAATTTAACTTGACTTTTAAAAGGAGGTTTTGTTCCCTATAATAAAAAATATAATTTCAAGGACTGGAGTGGGGGGGACCAGAGGCATTTCCAAATACTGGGTCCCGCCCTGGCTCTCCACGGCCCTGCCAGTTAAGTCCATTCTCCAGATAATTTCCTTGGATACAATTGTGTCAGTAATTGTTTCCATGGGATCTGTCTATAGAATAGACTTAACTGGAGATGAAAGTACTGGGCCTAAGTGGTTTAAGTGAGTACTTTGAAAAGCTCTGCCCCTATACTACTGATTGTACTTCCCTACTTTAATGAAATCAAAAATAGTTTTTATAATCTTCAGAAAACAGCTGGAAGAAAGTAATTTATGATCTATTAACTTATCCAATAAAATATTGATTTCTAATCCCAGTATTTTTCTAATAACCAAAATATTAAGTTATGCTATAAAATAATAACGAGCTCTAAAACAAATTAATTTACATAATAAACTATTGTTTAACTTCGGCGACTACAAGCCTGGCAAAATTAGCATGTTGTAACCGAACCCAAATTAAACTAATGCAATATCTGAGCCGACTCCCTATCCTCGTCAAATTAATCATGATTTTCAATTATATTTTAATCATTTTTACCAGTCTATTATTATCAATAATTGGCGCTGGCCGCTTTCGCTTATATTTAATAAATATACCGTTTGTTTCTTTATTGCATTTTACTAACAATGTGAAAGTTTTTAACGAACGGAATGTTCATTCATTTATATATTTTATGTGCCATACATAGGCGTCTATTATTTTATTCTATTTACAAACATATCAATTGTGCCACTGCCACTGTTTGCTTACTGTAGATAGTAATTTATGTGATTCATGCTCGATGAAATTTCAACGGCAACGATATATTTGTCTTTTGAAACAAATTTTAATGGGTTCCGTTTGTTACCTAGAGAAAATTTTAACATTTGAAAAATATATAAAACATTTTTTACTCATATGAGAACTGTGCTAAGTACAAAAAAGTACTTAAGTACCTACAATTACAATTACCTTATGAAAAATGTATTTAAGTACAATCACTGGCGGTCCTAGGTGGCATGGGGGCCATGCCCCCCCCCCCCAGAGCTCTGATCATGATAAAAACTGATTAATACAAATACTAAAAATTCCCAACGTATTTAGTACTTATATTAACAAAGATAGTTTTTATTTAAACTTACAAATGGAATAAATTGTGTACCTTGTATCTTACATAATTGTAAAATAAGCTAGAGCATACATGAAAATTCCTGTCAGAACTTGAAAATTCGCCCGTCTTCATAATACGAGGATGATGTGAGTTGCCATTATTTGCTAATCTGCCGCGTAACAAGTGAGAGAGCGAGTCTCAGTGATTATATTTAAAGTATTTAAATATTAAATAATTTTTTAACATGTCTTCTAATAGAAGTGGAAGGAAAAAAGATCATATTTGGCAATATTTTATTGAAAAATTAAGTAAGCTTGATGGAAAAAGTGGTAGTAGAGCTACATGTAAAAAGTGTAATGTAGAAATACAAGGGCTTGTGGACCGACTGAAAGTTCACCGGAAAAAATGTGTTTCGTGTAATGTAGGACGTGTAGAAACAAATAATGAAGGTCCCTCCACTTCAAGAACAGTGTCCAATGTAAGTATAGTGTTATTTTATTTATAATTATAACTTCTTAATAAGACAAAATATTAAGAGAACTTTTTTTTTTTAATTTACTTATTTTACTTGTTATGTAAGGATTTGAAAATTAGTGAAATTAAGGAACACGTTACGTTCATTGGGAAATACTTCCGAAACAATCATTTTGCCTCTGCAACATACGCAAAAGAAGGAGGAAAAAACTGACTTTACCTTCTGACGTAAGATGGAACTCACTTGCCGACTGCTTAGAGGGTTTCGTTAAATCATGGCCAACAGTTTTTAAAATCAGCGAGGGAACATAAAAATGAAATTGACAGCCTAGTAAGACAGAAAATTTCAAACATTTATTTAAAAAGAACTGCTGAAGAATACTTATCACTACTAAAACTTATATATGTTGGCACTTGATAGGCTTCAAAGAAACGATGCAATTTTATGAGACATCGTAGAACAATTTAAAATACTTGAGTATCATTTGGACGAAACTGAAATTATCTTAAAGCAAATGCAAACATTTAGATATCGATACGATCAGTGTATCACCTCATACCATTTGCTAGCCTTCATTCTAGACCTTACGAAAACAAAGCATAATTAACAGAAAGCGAAAAGAATCGTGCTTTAGAAGCCGCTAATGAATTATACCCCGAAAGTGGTTTACTACCACTGGCACTGATTATTAAATTTCTGTCAAAATCTGAGCATTTTGCCGATATTATGTTTCACGAAGAAATTCTTAAAAACACAAAACCCTTGGACTGGTGGAAATCCCAAATAAATATTGATATTATTGGCAAATTATTCCCGATTATCAAGCAATTATTTTCTGCTGCAGCTAGTTCAGCCTCGGTTGAGAGAATATTTTCGACATTTGGTTTGATTTATTCTAAGATTCGAAATCGTTTAGGGACCGAAAAAGCAGCTAAGTTAGTTTTTTTGTACAAACTTTACAATAATTAACCTAATTTATAATGTAAAATGTACATGTAAGAAGGTAACTTTTGTTTTATATGTGTAACTTAATTGTCCTTTTCTTCTTTTTATTTGATTTTTTTTTTCAGTGTAATTTGTATCTAGCTTTTAAATAAACTGTACTTCTTATTTAAATTTTCTGAAGTTTGATTTACTTAGATTATTGGCTTTACACAACTTGATTTAAATCATGATTTAAATTTAAAAAATCAATTGGTTTAAATCACGATTTAAATCAAACTGATTTAAATCGTCGAAACCCTGCCAAAACCCATAAAACGATACCCCACATCGGTAGTGGGGTGGGGGTGGTGATAGAGGGTGGTAGTGGTGTGGATGAAGTAAAAAAATACTTTCAGGTTTCTGGTTCTTCACTAAATCACATTTTTTTTTCATCCCCTTTAATAATGGGGTGGGGGTGGTAATGGGAGTGGCTAATGCATTTTTTTGAGACCTTAGCTTCTCTTGTATATACTAAATACCAATTTTATGGACTCTTATCTGCTTGATTTACCTATTTACCCCCAATTTACCCCCCAACCCTTCGACGGAACAAGAAAATATAATCTAGTTCCAGATCTCGTTAAAGTACATATGTGTATCAAATTTCAAGTCAATATCTTAAACGGTTCCAGAGTAAACGTGCGCACAAAAAAAGTTACAGACAGACAGAAATTTTTTTTCGCTCAAACTTAAAATCTCGACGTTTCATGACATTCTAAGCCTATTTGAACAATAAAAAGTAAAAAAAAAATTTTTGTCGTTACTATACTTCCACTGAATGTGGAAGTAATAGTATGTGTACTTCGGTGTGAAAGCACATTCCCGAATTTCGATGCATCGTCGTCCGGGAATGTATTGCTTTCACACCTAAATACACAATATACTATTTCCAGGTAAGGGACCTATATGATTTCTAATGCCTGGAGTACTCCAGGCATTAAAGAATTTTACCTAGAAAAATTCATGGTAGTTCTGGAAATAGGCTTACTTTATGTTTTTTGGAGCACTGAATCCGAATTTTTAACTTCCCACCAAAAATTCTCCCTCCGGAGAATCCCCTCAAATTTTTCGAAAAAAAGCAAAAAATCGTCTTTTTTAATATTTTTTTTCTTCGTTTTAGGAAAAAGGAAAGTAGACAAAATTTGCAACAAAAAAGGTCCTTTGACATTTTAACGTTGAACGAACGAAGCGCTGGCACGCCTCGAAACATGAGCCTCGGCACATGTTTCGGGACTCACTCGCTCCCCTCCCGTTCGTCGTACGTCAAAACGTTAAAGGACCTTTTTTGTTGTAAATTTTGTTTGCTTTCTGAATATCTGGGTGGTTCTCATCTACAACGAAAAAATAAGTTTTTGGGTTTTTTTTCTCTAAATTTGCGGAAAATGTCGAAGTACAAAACACACGTGCCTTGGAGGAGTCAGTCTCCCTCAATCAAAAATGAAAATCAATATCTAATCTTTGTTCTAACATAACACCAGACACTGGTTATGAAAGGCACCAAAAAGTTCCAAAATGAATTTATTTCCAAAAAATACTCAGCACGAAATTTTTCTGACGTTCAAAAATCATTCACTTCTTCCACTCGCTTATACCTTGAAACATTTTTCGCAGTTGTTTATTTTTTGTACATAAATTTATTTTAAGCTCTTTGCGCCTTGTATAACCAGATGGCGTCGAGGCGACCACCTCAGAACGCCAGACTCCTGGAGCTTCAAATTGGTAGCTCAACTTTTTTCTTAATTTCGTAAAATAAAAATAAATAGTAAGTGTGCCTAAGTTAGGACTGAATTTAAAAAATGGTCATAAAATTGACCTTAGTTCAAGATGGTATCCATAAATTATAATTTATTGGTGCCATCTTGAACTAAGGTCAATTTGTCATCATCTCATATGAAGCGTCATATTTCGAGAAAATGAAAATGTCGAATTGCAAAAAATCTAGAGCTTACAGAGCAAAACTACCTAGATTTGAACCAAGCGCCTTCAAATTAGTTAAGAACGAGTGCTGTAGTAATAAATGCAACAAAATTTTTGTTCCCCTGTGTTATCAATAGTTACAATATTTCAAGAAAGAGCAAGAAAAAAAAACTGATGACTTATTTCATAAATTAGATTGACTTTTGTGCATGCATGTATTGAAGAATATTCTTTTATTTTATTTTGTTAAGTTTATTTATCTTTACTGCTCTGTATAAATATTTAGTTGAATACTTATATATTTTTTAAAAGGATATGATTATTATTACATTTTCAAAAATTAAAAAGATAAAATAGAAGTTATATAGTTTTATACTCTGCTACGCTTCATATTACAATACGAATTTTCAGAACAAAAATCATACCTGTCAATTTTTAAGGAACAGTCCTGTCGAGAGGGGGGTGGCGCGGGGGTAATTCCCCCCCCCCCCCGGGCCTGTTGGATACATTCAGGATCAACGCAATATTATCTAAATATTATTCATATAGGATGGGGTCTCTGTTTATATTGTATGACATAACATTACATTTATTGAAATTGAGGAGGGGCTAATTGCATTACATCACTTTTTAATTGTCAGTATATTATTATGACACTTCTTAATTGTTAGTGTGTTATTATATAATTTTTCAATAGTAACTGAATTAATTGTGGCAACATTTTTTGCGTCATCAGCATTCAGTAAGATGTCAACATCCAAGTCATCCTTTGTATCGTTGATGAACAAACCGAAAGGAAGGGGGCTCAAAATGGGACCATGAGGAACCCCAGAGATAGCATGAATTTGGACAGATTTGAAACGATGATTACATGCTGTGTTCCATCGGTTATAACTTTGGCAAAACGTTAAGAAAAAGGGATAGAGAAATTCGACACGAAGTAAAATTACATGGTCAAGTCTGTTGAAGGCTTGTAAATCACTTGTATGTTAACATCTAAGTTTTCTGAAGTGAATTGTATTACGTGGAATATGTTGATTAATGTAGATTTACCGCACAGAAAACTGTGCCGATACATGGTAATCTACCTCTCAATATGAGTAAGTATATAATATCTGATATAAAGTGCATTCAAAAACTTTAGAGAATTTGCAATTTAGGGTGGTAGACCGACAGTATTCGATATTACACTTTTCGAGTCTTTTGCGAATCAGAGTAACGCGGGAATTTTTTCATGGTCAACGGAGATAACTGGGCCAAATTTAAAAAGGTCATAGAAATGTCATAAAATTCTTCAATAATGTCTCTATTTAACCGTGTCTCTATCTCTAATAATAACCGAAATAGCAATGAATGCATGCACCCTTGATTTGGGACACAGTATATACTTCGTTTTCGTATTTGCCAAGAGTATAAACACACACAATATAGCCAAATCTGGATAGCTCTGTAAAATAGTCCCATCTTTCAGTTGTAGTATTTTATGATATTAAATATTTTATTTCAGTATTTTGTGTTTGTGTATATTGCACTGAACATGGTAAAAAAACGGAAACGCTACATCCTTGTTCTAGTAAAATAAAAAAGTTATAAACAGGCTACATCCCTTTTACGATCTGACATAAAATTTCACTTTTGATTGATGGCCTTCAAGTTATTTTCTTGGCGCCGTGATTAAAGTTTCCCAATATTTCCAGCAAATTTATGTGGAAATGTTATTTTCTTAATAATAGTTGATATAAATATAAACTGTTCCAACGTTTCTGATATATCAAAATGGTGTTGCTTTTTGTAGGTTTATTTTCTTCTTTGATCAATGCCAGCTGGAAACATGAGAATATATGATTTTTATTTTGCTCATTCACAAATAAATAGCCCAGTCATTCAGCATTCGGGGTCGTAATCGATAGAAGGGAAAATTGGTGCACATTCAAAGACTCTGTTTCACTCGGTAAAATAAAAACTTCAAAGGAAATACGACCGCCTTTAGAAACATGCCTCTTTTTGTAATTTTTCGCGAAACTCTTTAAAATATTGAATATATCGAAATGAATGTTAATAATATACAAATCTGTATGTTATTTACATATACCTTCCCTCACTGTATGGCACCTTCATTAATTATTTTATCTGGTGGGGGGTCGGTAGCCCAGTGTGTTAGCGCGTCTAACTTGCACTCTGAGCGTACCTAGCGAAGTGGGTTCGAGCCCCACACAGCGAAAAAAATTTTCATAGGAAATTTTCCCCAAGAAGTGGTTCGGATTCCACCATAAACCGTAGGGCCCCGTCTCCTTTACTTAGACAAATCTAGATCTTCTAGCCTTAAGAGGGTCACTGAGGTGACATGGAAGGCGGTTAAAACACATTTTAAAACACACATTTTTAACACACAATGACTATCCTTTATATTCTTTACTAAAAGTACATGAGATTTTCTTTCTGGCAATAGTGACAACTATATATTTCAAATATTGTTTTCATCGTTTCCTTATTATTTTGTAGATATATGGTCAACAGCCAGACCAACAGACAGGTAAACGGAATTGAAAAACCTTAATTTTCGTATCTACACAGTCTGAAACATGAAAACCCCAAGAAATAATATTGGAAAGTGATTTTTTCACGATTAGAAAATTTCCCTTCGGTAACCGAATGGAGTAAAAACGAGATTAAAACAGGGTCGAAAAAAAAAACAGATTTTTTCATTTTAAATAAAAAAACTGTTTTTTTTTATTATAAACAGTTTTTGCAATGTTTTAAATGCTATGTTTAAAATAGGTTTAAAATGTTTAAAACGCTATTAAACTAAAATTAAATGGTGCCAAGTTACTGTGTCTGTTACTACTACTTGATGCCAGATGACGCTCTTAAACGGATTTTACAGCACTCTACAGACTATTAATAAAATTTCTTGTTTAATAGTTGTAAATAATTTTCTGTGCAGAGCACATTTCGTTTTTGTATGTATCTTGTAACTTAAAATGCTACTATGTATTTCACTGACCATGTATTTACCTTTATTTATGTTTAGAGATTAGTTTAGGATATAAAATATCAAAATTTGTTTATTAGTAAAATGTTACTTAATCTTTTCATTTAGTAGTAAATACATCAGCCAATTAATCAACTAATAATTTAATTATTTATCTTTTTAGCGTATTTATAGTAGTTTTTATATATTGGACTTTCCGAAAAATATTTCTGTAAGATACCGTATATATTTACCTTTTTTAGTATATGATAAATTTGTTTATCTTTCTGCACATTATTTTTTTTTGGAACTGTGGAACAAGGCCAATCAGCCAGAAACAAAATATTGATGGTAAGACCAATACTTAAAAAAAATTGATGGCCGGCCCAGTTCGGGTTTGTGTGGAGGTACACTTAAATTATCGATCAGTGTTTCATATACAATGACTGAACTTCATTAAATTCTACAAGTAGTTTTCTAATGTCCAATAAATAAAATTATACCTGTTATGTCGGATCGATTATGTAGATATTAATATAAATTAAATCTAAACTAGTCTGAAGTCATTTACACCAGCATGTATAATTTACAACTAGAAGAGAACTGGTTTATTACAACAGCAGTTGAAACAAAAAAAGAAATACAATTAAAAACCACACCCACGCGCACACCTACCAACGTTTAGTTAAATTGGGTTCTATTCTGGCTTCACTAAAATCAGTCGCATGTTGTTCAGAAAAAGCCATAGGAGGGAAATGGACAGTAAAAAATTACCGTCGGATTTCGTAATAATTTTATGAAATGAATATAGTAAGTGACGGCCATAGCACTTTGCAAACTAGCAATATTTAATAAAACTTGCACTACAGGTACTACTTTCAAACACGCCATATACTCAGTACCCAAAGGAACAATACAGGGTGTTTTAAAGGCATAAATGGTAACTGCAGATAAATGTCAGACTTAGATTTCTTACGAAGATACCGAATACCGTAATTCGAAAGTTCTAATGCTTTATTACACACTCCGCTGGGCGAGTGCTGTATTTCCGCTCAGCGCAACAGAGCCCAGTTTCGCTGATAAAAGTAGTTTTTACAAGCTTTTATTTAACTTGCTTTGTATGTATGTTAGTTTGTTTGTTTAGTTCAAATATTGCAAGTCAATTTTAAAACAGTTATCCCCAACCGATTGAGCTGAAATTTTGCATACACGTTTAGTTTGGATGACAATGCATGGTTAACTAAGTGACGTCATTCTAAATCCAAAATGGCGGACGCCTCAAGATGGCGGACCAGTTATTATACTCTTCGCAAAAACGAAGAGTATATTGTATTTGATTGGCACATTTCTAAAATCGTAAATATCGCTCGTAGAGAAAAAATTTTCATATCACTGTGTTAGTGAACGAATTCTAAACAATTTTCAAAATGTCCGTCTGTCCGTCCGTCCGTCCGTCACGTTTCTTGTAAGCACGATAACTCAAAAAAGAAAAGTCCGATTGTACTGAAATTTGGACAGTAAGCTAGTGTTAGCTTTTTGAACAAAATCGATCAGTAAATAAAAATGTTATTAATGATTTAAATTTGAGAATTTTTTTTTTGATTTTTATGTTTTTGTAAAAATTTACATTTTTTTACATTTTTTACGTGTTAGGTAGTTCTTACGCTTTGACTCGGAATCCAAGGGTCCCAGGTTCGAAACCCACATGTGATATGGTATATATTTTTTTTATTTTTTATTTTGTATGTATGTTTGTTTGTTTAGTTCAAATCTTGCAAGTCAATTTAATAGTATATTATTATATGAGCGATTATGATAGCCATTATTCACGAAGATGATGTTTGAGCCCACGAGCCGTAGGCGAGTGGCGAAAATCATCTGAGTGAATAATGGTCATAATCGCGAATGTAATACTATGTTTTTTCTACACCTATTAAACAAATAAATTAGACTGAAATTTGATAACATTAATCGGTACCTATTCGTAAGAAGTCGAAAACGTAAACAAACAATATGGCGGTACGCTTGTCACTGCCACGCGAGTTGATTGTCAGCAAGAGTTGATCGCGGTTGATTTAAAATATCTTATCATTGAATCAGCGAAACAGTGATTTTTGAATTTGTATTTACGTTTGGCCGGATTCAGTAAATTATGAATCGATAATTCACTACAGTGAATTATAGGTACGATTTTTCACTAAAAAAATGTTAATAATTGTCATATAATTAAATAAGTGCAGAAAAAAAAGTTTTTTTTACAATTAATTTTATTAATTGGTTAATTCTGTAAGGAATCGATTGAAATTATCGGGGCTCGGGAATTTTATCTCGGCACCAGAAACGGCTCTCATATAGACGTAATATTATTTTGCAACATTCAGAAAAACGACAATGGTTCTTACAAAAACATATAACACATATCTAGCAAATAAAAAAACAATTTTGAAATCAAACATATACTTTCCTGTTCGGTTTAATATGTGTGGCGTGTATATTATGTTTATTTTCATAATAATGAAGTATAAAAACCAAATAAGCTGCTGGCAATATAAACCATTTTTATATAATATTAAACCATACACAACACACAAAGTTAAGAATTAGTGGCATTAAACTGCGACGTACCGTGTGCATCACAAATGTACACCACGTGGTAAGCTGAATTTTATTTCATTTTAAAATGTTAATACGTAACCTACTTTTATCGGAAATGTACTACATGTATGAAACGTACGGACAGTTACCTAAAGACGTAGTTCTTTTACGATTGCAATGTTAAAGGAATTCGTTCCTGACCGAGTGTCAACATTAGATTGTAGTGTACTGCGGTACTTTTATATATTTTTTACTAATGAGGTTTTATTATCTTCTTTAATTAGGCGACGTCGCCGAATTTGTGAAACTTTGCTTTGACAAAATCCCTTTTACTATACCTACACTGTGGCAATTCTGTGCATTCAACATTTAATAAAGGGAAAGAGTAGACCATCCGAGATTGCAGTTTGGCAATCCGTAGTACAAATCTAGCCATATGTATGTATGTATCTACAGACTTACCGTGAAATTATAGAGTCGACGCTATACAAAAATGTCTCGTGCTTCTCAGACTGCAGTGTACTTGTGGATTCGCGATTTTCCAGAACTGCAATTTGATGGAACAAATCTTTATTGTAGTAGTTCCAACAAAACAATTTTTTGGACATCTAAATCAAATTTCAATAGACATATTTCCTCACAAAAGCATATGAGTGCCAGTGACTCTACTTATAGTGACAGTGAATGTTTATAATAAACACTATATTAACTTTGGATATTACGCAATTTTCTTTAAAAAGTACAAGGTAATAAAATGTACTACCTATTGTGTCATACTTGCATAAAAAAAATGTAGAATTATTTCACGCTGACCTAGAGCCGACCCCCGTCACAGAGATAACATTTCTGAGTTCCGGTAATTACAGCTTTTTGAAAAGGGATGATTTTACTCTAAAAATTGGTACCGTTTTTTAACGTTTTTTAAACTCTAAAATTATCATACGGCTCCGTCAGTTTGTCTGCAGGTACGTACATTACAGTAAAGAGTGAGAATTTGCAAGGAGAAATATAACAAGCGGGAAACTTCTCTATCAATCGAAATAGATATTAGGTGTATTGAGAAGAAACAAAAAGTAGGCAACTTTTTTATTTGAAACTTTTTTTTTCTAGGATTAGTAGCTTTCCACAAAATCGCATGTGAAAATATGGAACGCTATCACAAATGAAACAAAGCGGAGAACGTGTTAAGTTAGTAGACATTAAACTTGTACACTCGCTTTTGTAACGTTTATTTTTGCCAACGACTAAAAATTACTTATTTGACCTCATTTACACCATTTTATATTTTTTCTTAATAAAAATATATATATCTTACGGCGACACTGTATGTTTGTTGGCAACGATAACATTTTTTGAATTGTACACGCTGGAGCACTGCGTTTAAGGTTACGAGATTATCATCTTCCGGATTTCCAGATTGAAGGTTTAATACTGATTCGGTGCACAAAGTACCTACGCAAAAAATTGAATTGGAGGAATTCTAGATTGAAGGGGAAGACGGCAAGGAAGCAAAGAATGTGCGAGAGCTTGGTGAATTTTACCAGCTGATATAATTTTCCTTCATTTAATTTCTTGATACCTGATGATAACTGATTTTAATTTCGTTTGTCATACTGTATTAATAAATTTGTGAAGTGATTCTATTTACCTGGACAACCTGTAAGTACGAAACTTTTAATAAAATTCGTTACTTGTCTAATAAGGGCTGCCGGTTATGGAAGCTAACCTTCTAATCCACTACTAATAATACAGTGGTTATTCTTCACGTGTATTCAGCCTAAAGACTTAGTGTAAAGTGCTTATCAAGAAGCTTGTTCATCGTGAAGATAAGAGGATTTGTCTAAGAATCTATCATGGGCCATCGTAAGGCTTTTGGTCTCGCTTTTGACAATATACTATTGGAGATGGAAACACCAAGATCTTATCTTCTTGGCAAAGGCTTCAAGACATGTTCTATTACCAATTCTCTTTAATAATAATAAACTTTATTTACATACTAGATACAGTAAATATAAAAATGGTACATAAAAAATACTTGCATGTAAATAAATAAAGATCCAGAGATGTAAAATATCCGAAAAAAAGCCCATAAAGGTCCATTGAAGGACCTGCCCATGGGCTGGAGACATGTATACAATATTTATAAATAAAAATTAAAAATTAAAATACCAATAAACATCACTATCAACACAATACAATATGTGCACTTAACCGACACACATCGTACATATAATATATATATATATATATATATATATATATATATATATATATATATATATATATATATATATATATATATATATATATATATATATATATATATACACATATACACGTATACACACTTATATATACATATATTTTTTTTTTATGGGAAAGTTAAATAAATGCAAAGTTAATAAGAGAGTTAAATAAAATCCATAATGAATACATGGTAATATGTGTAGATGTAAAGTAAAATTCTTTGAGACAGGAAATATTCAGAGATGGGTAAAGAAAACTTTCCATTTAAAAGTTTCTGGAACTAAATTTTGATAAAAATGAAATTTTTCAATAAAATATTTGAATATTTGAAAGTTTCCAAAATTTCGGGAAAGTTTCCTTTGGAAACTTTCGGAATATTCAAATATCTTATTGGAAACTTTCATTTTTATCGGAACATTATTCCGGAAACTTTCATATGGAATGTTTCCTTTACACCCATCTCTGATCTTTATCAAAATTTCGTCCCGGAAACTCCCGAAAATTTCCTGGAAACTATCATTGGAAAGTTTCCTTTATCCATCTCTGGAAATATCCATGAAATAAAATGGTTATTAGTATATTTTAATCATGAGACGGATGACGGTGTTTTTCCCAAAAATTACCCCTACTGCTAATAAGAAATGATGACTTTGGCACTAAGTATATCCTGTGAAACCGCTGACAATTTTCTTTAATGGTGTCATAATGTCACGCCCCCCTAATCTTATTTCTTTGAGTCGTATAGCATGGTCGGGCAGCAGGGTCGGGCCGGTCCTTACATTTACCGCAACCTGCATGGAAATTTTATGTTAAAACTCCAGTGTTTAAATTATTTAGCACTACTAGTTAGTAAAGAAAAATTCTCTGAAAAATAACACCTTGGTTTTATTGCATTGTCAAAGTCATTAGATCCTGGATATACTCCTGGAATTGCGAGTTACAAAATGAAATCCTGAATACATTCGAAAATATGACACCCTGTACAGGAATGTTTGTAACAAACACTAAAAAACTTCCTAATTGTACGACGAAATAGTTTCAATGTGAATATACTCAAAATGTCATTACCAAATTTACTAGTCATAAATAGAACATCAAGGTTGTTTGTCTAATATATTAATGTCATAATTACGTAATAATTTATGTTAGAACTTAATGAATGGTGACAAATTTAATGCTAACAAACTAAGGCATAATTTACAGGAATACACTGCTCATTTGTTCAGCTACCAAGACAGTCTCAACTAAGTTGTGCTATACTGTGAGATTTGCCTAAGTGTCGTTAAAAATACAAAAAGCACATTACTTTATTTTGTCGGTTAATAATTCGTTATTAACCACGCATACCACGCGAAAAACGCATAATTATTTGTATCCTGAATGAAAACTTGGGATGTCTGGTCATGTATTAGCATATCCATCTATGAGTCAGAGCAGTTACTGATAAAGATATAAAATGTTTGTTCTCTGAGAATGAGAAGAGAACATATCTCAAGAACATAATAACGGCAAAACAAGTCTCTCAAAGAATGTTTGAGAAAGTCACTTTCATTCTAAAATTGTCACACCCCCTATCCACTCCTTTTAAGGTTTTCTTTGACAGGTGATTTCGTTATTCTCAGAGTCGTTATCCATCTAACTTTTTTATTTTCAAATTTTAAAATACAAATTGACAAGGAAAACATTCCTTGATTTAAGATATTCAAGAAAGGGAGGTTCTTGATGATATATGGTAGGATGAGCATGAGCCGTTTTTTGATTTTTATTCCAGTGTTCATTTCAGTAAGTATTTAGATATTCTTTCACAAAGAACAATATTAAAAAAGGGTCTTTTTTGACCCATCCATTCGTGGTAAAGTGTGGGTAGAAGCAATCTTTTATTCCACTAATTTTGGGGTGCTGAAAACGAATCCGTCATTCGTTTTGGCGAAAAATCTCGGGAACGCATTAAAAAACAACCCTTATTTGGGGGCGATATTGGAATTGATATTATCGAAACTTAGTTTCGATAACTAAGTAGAAAAAGAAAAAAACAAATTCACCCCTTCAACCCTCCTCGCCAGCCCCCAAGAAGGTACTATAGAAGCTACTATATCTACAATATAGTTATTTACAAAAAAGGGGCTTTTTGGCCCATCAGTGGAGGTGTAAGAGTATTCAGAAGTAATCACATAAGTAACAACCTGATAATAGCCATTTAACGAGGAGTTTTGGTTTTTTTTAAATAAATAAATATCCGTATATTAGATATTGTAACTTACACCGTTCTTATGGGCGGTGAAGGGCGAGGGAAACGAGGGGGGGGGGGGGTGAATTTAGAATTTTTGTTTCTTTTTCTACTTACCTAACGAAACTAGTGTTTTGAAAGAATTTCCTGCACTAAAAAATAACTTTTTGTTGCAAGTTCTAATGTCAATTTCAATGCCACCCAAAGGGTTGCTTTTTTAATGTCTTCCCGATGTTTTTAGCCAATTTTGATGACAGATTCGCATTCAGCATCCCAAAATCAGTAAAAAAAGATGGTTTCCACACTTTACCACGAATGTGCCAAAAAAGTCCTTTTTTGTAAATAACTATACAGGGTGTCTCACCATAAACTGCATCGATCGATATAGGGAAAAGTACGCACCAGAAAATTTTGAAAAGGACCCCGGAACAAAACCCATGAAAATGTTGATTCGGTGGAATCGGCTGAAATTTTGGTATTTTGTAGTTCAAGTCATGCTGATCAAAAGTTCTCATCACATCAAGCCAAGTTTTTGAGATACAGCTTGTCAAAGTTAGGTAATTTGCGTCATTTTAGACATTCAAGAACTTTTTACTCCTAAACTATTAACTTTAGTAAAAAATTGCAAGGGTCGAAACATTTTTGTTCTAGTCCAATAAAGTTCATGAATTTTTTTACCAATTTTTAGATTAGGTGAAATATATATGACATATTTCGGCATGCTTCGGTGGGATTGGCTGAAACTTTGCTATTTTGTAGTTAAAGTCATGCTAATCAAAAATTCCTATTGCACTGAATCTATCCTATGAGCGGTTTTCGCTTTAGGAGTGCCTGAAGGTTTAACAACGAGGTAACGGGTAATCTATATGTACGTGTTTATGAATGGCTTCCAGCGTGTTTGTGTACGTGCGTGCATGTGTGTGTGATTATTTTTATCAAAGAACCTGCTCTTACTGGCACTATGTTTCTTATCAGAGCGTTCTCATTGCCAACCAAGGTGATCTCATTTTTTTGGTTTCACTTTCTATCTGTTTATTTTTATTTTTGTTGTTTTTTAATATTTTTATTTTAGTTTTTAAATATTGAGAACATCCATAGGATTTTCAGAAACAAGTGCTCTGTTTCCAGCATCATGTATCGTTCGAAGAAGAATCATTGATGAATATTTTATGTGATTTTCATGCCGTGCGCTCCCCAAAAACCATAATACGCTTGTGTTTTCAGCGGTTCCGCATCAAACTCATTAGAACGATTTTTCTCACACTAGTCCTACGACTAAAATGAAAGAGGACATTTTTTGTGTATTTTTAATTAGTGAATGAAATTCTTGTACCAAAGTGAAAAAAAAAATAAAAGACAAGAAATGAATGCAAAATATCGACAGCCCCCTCAATATCACCCACTTACGGTAAAAAATATTTTTAAAAAATACTATAAAAATAAGCTTGTACTATTGTTCAATATGCGTATAAAGTCGCGTCCCTGTAAATCAAAAGGTTTCTGAAATATAAAATATTAATCAATTTTTGGGTGCCATTTTCAAACGACCGTAGCTCAAGGTATTTGCGAACATATTTGCATGTAGAATCTGCACCAGAAGTTTGTCATCCATATTTCCGGAGAACCCAGTATACACTGGCACATACATACACACAAACGCATACACATAGTACACAAACACGCTGGAAGCCATTTATAAACACGTACATATAAATTACCCGTTACCTCGTTGTTAAGACTTTCAGGCACTCCTGGAGCGAAAACGACTCATAGGAATTTTTGATCAGCATGACTTTAACTACAAAATAACAAAGTTTCAGCCAATCCCACCGAAGCATGTCGGAATATGACATATATATATTTTACCTAACCTAAAAATTGATTAAAAAATTCTTGAGCTCCATTGGACTTGAACAAAAATATTTCGACCCTTGCAACTTTTTGCTAAAGTTAATAGTTTAAGAGTAAAAAGTTCTTGAATGTCTAAAATGACGCAAATTACCTAACTTTGACAAGCTGTATCTCAAGAACTGTCCATAGGATTGGGTCGATGTGATAAGAACTTTTGATCAGCATGACTTGAACTACAAAATATCAAAATTTCGGCCGATTCCACCGAATCAACATTTTCATGGGTTTTGTTCCGGGGTCCTTTAGGGAGCTGCTAATGGCAGTGTGGCCAATCCAACTAAAATGATTACAAGCATCTGGCACTTCCGGTTATACCGGAAGTCGATACCAACTTGCTTATTTTAAATGGAACACTTTATATATTTTAGTGTTTTCGAAAACAGCATAAAATTCTGAGTCAAAAACATGTGGGATACCCTATGCCTAAACCCAGCCGTTTCAGAGATATTTGACATTTAAAGAAAAATTTGAGAGGTGTCACGGTTTACAATAACCTTTATAACTTTCTTCGTGTGAAATATACTCACTTGCTTTTTGGCATGTAAAAAGAACACGAGGAGAGCTGCACTCTACAATTCAATTACAATCAATAATAGTGCACCAGGTCTTCCATTTTTGACATTGCATCTTAGAAATTCAAGAATTGTTAGTAAAAATTTTATCAAATTAGCCATGATTAGAAACAATCAGTAATGTCATTCTCTTATGTCAAAAAGATGCCACCGCGTTTAAATTACACCCACGCAGACTCTTACAATTTGTTTTTTATTTATGGAGAATATGATAAAGTAATATCAAGAACTTGGAACACTTGGTGTACCATTATTGAATGTAATTGAATTGTAGAGTGCAGCTCTCCTCGTGTTCTTTTTACATGCCAAAAAGCAAGTAACTTTTACAAGAAGAAAGTTATAAAGGTTATTGTAAACCATGACACCTGTCAAATTTTTCTTTAAATGTCAAATATCTCTGAAACGGCTGGGTTTAGGCATAGGGTATCCTACATGTTTTTGATTCAGAATTTTATGCTATTTTCGAAAACACTAAAATATATAGGGTGTTCCATTTAAAATAAGCAAGTTGGTATCGACTTCCGGTATAACCGGAAGTGCCAGATGCTTGTAATTATTTTAGTTGGATTGGCCACACTGCCATTAGGAGCTTCCTAAATTTTCTGGTGCGTACTTTTCCCTATATCGATTGATGCAGTTCCTGGTGAGACACCCTGTATAGTAGTTTATAGTAGATTCTATAGTACCTTCTTAGGTGGGAGAATGGCGAGGAGGGTTGAAGGGGTGAATTTGTTTTCTTTTTACTTCTTTTTCTACTTAGTTATCGAAACTTAGTATTTAGACTAATATAAATTCCAATGTCGCCCCCAAATAAGGGTTGTTTTTTTAATGTGTTGCCGAGATTTTTCGCCAAAACGGATGACGGATTCGTTTTTAGCACCTCGAATTAGTAAAAAATATGGCTTCCACACTTTACCACGGATGGGTCAAAACGCCCCTTTTTTTAGCATTGTTATTTGCATTTTTTTGCATCATAAAAATGTATTGACTAGGAAAATATAAAAAATAAAATTTCTGAAACTATATTGATAAAAATAATATTAAACTAATTTACCATCTGTTAGATATATTATATGTAAATATGGCACATCAGCAAACTAAAATTTAAATTATAACATCACACGATGTTGATACACAAATAAAATAATTTACATATAGACAGACCTGTTTAAGAATTAGTTTACAAAAAGACTGCAAATTTTTGGAATGGACGTCGTAACAAAAATTCAAATGACTTGAGCCTATTAGACCAAGGAATATCTTTCCTGTCGATTTTTATAAAAAAAAGTTGAAAATAAAACAGTTAGAGGACAAAAACCGAGCCTACCACCCAAAAAAATAGCTAAAAAGGGGGGAACGATTCCAGGATACATACAACCCAAAAATGGGTTTTACTACATTTTGGTGGCTTGTATCACTTTCACGATTTGATGTTGTATCTATACCATAGTCTAGATTTAATAAAGTACACTCTATTTTTAACACACTTCTATTAGCTTGACTTGTAACATTGTAAGCAAATCTTACAACTCACTTTTCACCTACCTCTAATTGTGGTATCGATTTGAAACTTTGCAAACTTATGCAAATCTGGTGTATCACCGGTGACTCCGTCATAAACTCGTATTTTCCGCGACAGAGAGAAAATAAATTATAGTTTAAAAAACTGAAAAATGCATTAAAAGTTAAATATAAATTATAGTTTAAAAAAAACAAAAAACACGTTTTATGAGTGCCGCACCATAAGATTAAAAATAACTATTATGTATTTAAATTTAAAAGCATGGGGCGCACTTATAATTACATAATAATTATTTTGAACTTTTTAGTGCGCCACTAATAAAAGCGTGTTTTTTAAATTATTTTTTAATCATACTATATTTTAACTATAATTTATTCATCTGCTATCAACCCCTATATCCTAAAATATTGTAATTATAAATCACTTCATATGCTTGTCTTTAACTTTAACTGTGTAATTTCGACTTTTTATGGTTTTTGTTTGAGTTTCGTCCACTGGCTTAAACTTATTCAAAAAAAGTGTTTTTGCTAACCCTGGCGGCATAAGGACAAGCTTCGCAGCTACTTATTTACAATTTAGAATCATTTTATGGAAGTGTATTGTGTGGTGTTATTGACTGCGGTCGTTGAGACAATTCCAGACATTTTATGGGGTAAAAAATATTTAGTTTAAAATTATTTTTGAGTGGGCAACACTTACGCATTATAGCTAATTATTAGAATTATAAATTACCAAACATAATGTTCAAAACTGAAAAAGTAATAAGGATTATCCAGATTGTCACCAACAAATTCCACATATAATGCAAAACGATCATGTCGGCATAAAACATATGTATCTCTGGCAAGCAACACAGGCGGAAAATTTTATATGACGCTAATTGTAAAGACATATTTGTTTTACTGGCACTAAGAACAACCATAAAATGATTCAGGTGAAATTACCTTGACATTCAGTTTTCATTTGAGTTTTAATTTTCATTTTAATTTATTAACTGAAAATATGTAATACTGGCACTCAAATTATTAACTTGAACTGGCTCCGAACCTAGCCAAGTGATGTTTTTTCTTTAATATATCGCTATGAGTGCTATGACTTAGGTACCCAAAATTTTCTTCTATTATTATCCAAGCTCTCCTCAGAACAAACCAATGTAATATTCCTTATTTTTTCTCAAGATTTTTTATAGAAGAACGGCTCTGTTTCTCTAAGTGCGCTGTAGAACAATTGTCACTCATCTGGTGAGAGTTTAAGGTCTTGGTTTACGACCGACCAAATACAAAAATTAGATGTACCTGAAGTTTCGAACGTTCACTTGAACGAATTTCGTATGATTCGTATGAAAAAGAAAAATTAATAAAAATCACACTTCGATTTAGGTGTAAAAACTTAAGTATTGTGGATATTATTGTCAGCAAATTTGGTAATGAAGTGTTTATGCCTAAACTGATGTGTGGTTTTTATTAACTTTTCTTTTTCATCTAAAATTCGTTCAAGTGAACGTTCGGAACTTCAGGTAGGTAAAATTAGTGAGTACCAGAACACCAAAGAACTGGGAGAGGAAAATAGCGCCTGACACCCCAAAGAAGAAACACGAAGCAGCTTCGGACATGTGTTTCGGAATTATTGTTCCTCATCAGCGTAGCGTAGCAACAAAAAGGATCTGGAAAGGACAGATAGGAACAATAATTGAAGGTTGAAAGCACAGTACACAGTACTCTTATTTGTCCATTCATATCTAGATCGGTCTATTTAAGACCTTCACCGACAGTCGGCACTAAGGTGCTATTTTTCTGACTATTTTTTTTTACTCTACTAATTCTTTCTATTTTATTTGACTCGCCAGGTTGAAATTGGGCAGTCCACATGGGGCTATAGAGCCCTATGTGCCCGCACATAGGTGCGGCTGTCGGTGATGTCAACTTTCAATTATTGTTCCTATCTGTCCTGTCTTTTTGTTGCTACGCTACGCTGATGAGGAACAATAATTCCGAGACACGTGTCCGTAGCTGCTTCGTGTTTCCTCTTTGGGGCGTAAGGCGCTATTTTCCTCACTATTTTTTTTGACCCTACTAATTCCTTCCTAGAGAATAATATTGCAGATATCTTACAAAGAGATGTTAAATCATAATTCATGAAACCCGATTCGTTTTATACGAGAAGAAAATACCGAGGAAAATACTAAGGAAAAATATCACATGACAGAGCAGATAAAAAAATGAGAATATGCAAAAATATTTTTAACAGAGTTCAACTCCAGAAAAACAAACAAGAAAAATAGTAATTGTTCGCAGATATTTCGAATATGACTGTTTATACGCAGTTCTAGAGAAGGGTATTTATCGAGTATTTATACATAGATATAAAGATATTTTGTCACTTTGACAGCGATAAAAAAAAAAGGTGCATCGTTTTTTATTACGATTATTTCACTCATTAACGCTATTAGTCAATGAGAGCCCGTTTTTTCACAACATTGCACCAATCAAACGTCATTATTAGTGGTAATTCAAGCTAGATCTGCTTTTGACAGGACCAACATGCAAAATTTATCGCTCTAATTTTTTAGGTCGCTGCAGCGGCAAATATTGCGAAAATTTTTTGACATTTTGTGTCGTGACATGTTTTCGACAAATAGGACAAATCGTGCTTTTAAATGTTATCTATAAATATCTTCTCTAGCTTATTACTAATTGTTAACGTAAATTGTAAATTGTAGTATTGTATTAATAACCTAAAAAGCCAATGCTGTGTGGAACTTATATAGGTTCGGAACAAGTTATATAGGTACACAGCTTTCAATGGCTTAATACCTAACATAATTACAAAATAGTTATTTCATGATAAATACACAAATGTAGGTACTTACGTACAGTAATTCATCAATCATTACAAAACAGCTAACACTTATTTGGAAAATCAAAACTCTGCAGTATCACTATATACATTATAATTCATTGTACTTAAAGTCTCTCTACTTAAACAAGTAAACATTAACTTAACTATCATCAAACTTCTCAAATTAGAAACAAGGATTAAATACATAAATATATATTAATAAACACTTTAATATAATAATTAAATTCACTGTTTAGGCTAGTAACTAAGTTAAGCTAGCGTTACTAGATGGCGGTACCATACCATCTGAGCCGGCAGCCTTAGAACGTAAAAGGGATAGATTGGTAATATGCAATTTGTGTGATTTCACCGGTAATGTGATTGGTCGAAGCGTGCTTTGTTGTGATGACTAGTCTTATAAGTTCAGTACCTATGTTTTAACGTATATTGTTTTTCTTGATTGTCATAATTTAAACCTACTTTGTTTTTTATTAGATGAATCGCTTTGGAAATGCATTTTTATGTGACGTAAATGATGAAATTGAAGATAAAGGTGAGTAATCTCATTAAAGCAACAAGGAAACGTCTGAAGGCAATTAATTACTGAACATAATATTGAAGATATACTTAATGAATTATTTATTCGTGAAATATTCTCCACGCTTTAAATTTTATCTAAAATTTTTTTCTCAAGCTAAGCTGCCCCTAGTTAATATAACTCGTGCAAATTGGCAGTTTATTATCAAA
The DNA here is from genome assembly GCA_936432065.2 of Rutpela maculata. NCBI lineage: Eukaryota > Metazoa > Arthropoda > Insecta > Coleoptera > Cerambycidae > Rutpela > Rutpela maculata. Next base: position 13,320,966 of record OW386291.2, on the reverse strand, counting down.
GATTAAATCCCTCCCGCTAAAGCGGTCGGGATTTAATCAGATAATAAACTGCCAATTTGCACTCTTCATATTACCAGGCAACACGCTTTCGAAAAAATTTTGGATAAAATGTTAAGCACTAGTGATATTACATACGATAAAAATGCCTGTTCCTCAAAAGCAGAGTATATCTAGTAGTCGCACGTCAACTTAAAATCTGTACTGTCGGCTATAATTTTTAAGTCTTGTGGAAACTATACTGTACGATATGAGTCGTTTTGAGAAAATTATAATTATTTTTAATTGTTGTTCGTTCACATATTCTGTCGTTAATTTATCTTGCCAAAAATCACTCGAGCTTTTCTTTTATGGATAAATTTCTTTTTAACTCAATATTTTGCCAATTAGTAATTTTACAAAGAGAAATTTATCCGATAAAAAAAAGCTCTTGTGATTTTACTGTTGATAAAACATCTCCTTAGATCGAAGGACTGATTCACCGCTATGTTAAAATTTGTAAAAAGCAAACAAAATAACAGACATTTACTTGATAACTCTTTGCCCGTTTTTACAATGTTCTGTTTAGTAGAAACAAAGAATGGTGGCACCTCGGTCAGCAAAACACGTCTTTCGAAATGAGAAATCTTCATTAAGTAAATTATATTTTGGGAAATTATTTTTTTTATCAGTTTCAACATTTTTTAAATTGACCAAACCTCGGACCAAACCTTGGAATCAGGCTATTTGGATGATTCCGACCAACTTTTATTAAAAACATTTTCTCGTAAAAAAATCCTAATATGGTTTTTTTAATTTTTTGTTATTCAATCTTGGATCGTAGGTTGCTTTGCATTGAACAGGGTAAATAATTTTGTGGTCATAAGCAGATCTTAATGACCTCTATCTTTTGGGATCAATTTTTGGTTTAAAACCGTTTTATTTATATTATTAATAACTAACTGTGTTTTTAACCGAGATATTCTCAATTCGATCAGTGTTTCTTTTATGTATGTTCATATTCAGAGGTAGTTTGGCTCCCTTAGTATGGCCCGAAAAATAATTTAATATCAAAACTTTAATTAGTTATGGTCATCTTAAGAAATTCATATATAATAAAATTTTAGGGACATCTGTAAACAATTTAAATACTTAGGTATTTTTTTATTATCATTATTCGGCGATGACCTACTGCCTTATTACGGTCCCCGGAATATATTTCTTAGTATAAAGTTTACTTGATTACGATATTTTGAATACGTCCATATTGCAAAATTTAACAATCAATAAATAACGGACATACTGAGGGACATACATTTATTTATAAAGGGGGTAGTTTGCACCTGTAACTCTTTATGGAAATAAATAACTCTTCTAATACAATGAACTTATTAAAAATATCATAAACACATTTTGCGTGTAATGTACCTAAAAAAAAACCTAATATATCACCAACACCCTAACACAATGTTAGTTCGAATCTGAGAGACATGCTGTAAATTGCATATCTTAATATTTTTGTGTGCTTAATCAAAAACATTAGTGACATTTTATGCCAGTGAAGTTTCGATCGATCAAGCTTGATCACATAGACGAAAAACAAATAATACAATAATTTCCAATCACGCCTTTCTACCGCACTGATTTTAAGAATAACAGGTTATTTTTAAGTCTTCTAAAAAGACCCATATGCATGGTTCATCCCCAAAGTGTGAGAATCATTTTCCTTCAACCCCTAAAATACAAAAATTCTTTAAAAATAATACGGCTTTTTTCCCACTTTGGTTTTTGGTCACAACTACTCACTTAACATCAGCAATGCACCCTCGAAGTTTCACTCACCCTCGAGGTCCGGAAACCATTTTCTTACAACCCTTAAAGTACAAAAATTCGTTAAAAATCATTCGGCTTTTTTCCCACTTTGGTTTTTTGTTACAACTACTAATTTAATGTCAGCAAAACACCCCCCAAGTTTCATTCCCCAACGAGGTCCGGAAACTATTTTACAACCCTTAAAGTTCAAAAATTCGTTAAAAATCATTCGGCTTTTTTCCCACTTTGGTTTTTTGTCACAACTACTCATTTAACGTCAGCAATGCACCCCCGAAATTTCATTCACCAACGAGGTCCGGAAACTATTTTTTACAACCCTTAAAGTTAACAAAATCGTTAAAAATCATTCGGCATTTTTCCCACTTTGGTTTTTTGTCACACCTACTCATTTAACGTCAGCAATGCACCCCCGAAGTTTCATTCACCAACGAGGTCCGGAAACTATTTTTTACTACCCTTAAAATACAAAAATTATTTAAAAATCATACGGCTTTTTTCCCACTCTGGTTTTTTGTCACAACTACTTATTTAACGTCAGCAGTGACCACCCAAAGTTTCATTCACAATCGAGATCCGGAAACTATTTTTTACAACCCTTAAAATGCAAAAATTATTTAAAAATCATACGGCTTTTTCCCTACTCTAGTTTTTTGTCACAACTACTCATTTAATGTCAGCAATGCACCCCCGAAGTTTCATTCACCTTCGAGATCCGGAAACTATTTTTTACAACCCTTAAAATACAAAAATTCTTTAAAAATCATACGGCTTTTTTCCCACTTTGGTTTTTTGTCAGAACTACTCATTTAACGTCAGCAATGCACCCCCAAAGTTTCATTCACCCCCGAGATCCGGAAACTATTTTTTACAACCCTTAGATTACAAAAATTATTTAAAAATCATACGGCTTTTTTCCCACTCTGGTTTTTTGTCACAACTACTTATTTAACGTCAGCAGTGCACACCCAAAGTTTCATTCACAATCGAGATCCGGAAACTATTTTTTACAACCCTTAAAATGCAAAAATTATTTAAAAATCATACGGCTTTTTTCCCACTCTAGTTTTTTGTCACAACTACTCATTTAATGTCAGCAATGCACCCCCGAAGTTTCATTCACCTTCGAGATCCGGAAACTATTTTTACAACCCTTAGAATACAAAAATTCTTTAAAAATCATACGGCTTTTTCCCACTTTGGTTTTTTGTCACAACTACTCATTTAACGTCAGCAGTGCACCCCCAAAGTTTCATTCGCCCCCAAGATCCGGAAACTATTTTTACAACCCTTAAAATAAAAAAAAATATTTAAAAATCACACGGCTTTTTTTCCACTTTGGTTTTCTGTCACAACTACTCATTTAACGTCTGCAATGCACCCCCAAAGTTTCATTCACAGTCGAGTTCCGGAAACTATTTTTTACAACCCTTAAAGTACAAAAATTCTTTAAAAATGATACGGCTTTTTTCCCACTTTGGTTTTTTGTCAGAACTACTCATTTAATGTCGGCAATGCCGAAGTTTTATTCACTAACGAGGTCCGGAAACTATTTTTTACCCTTAAAATACAAAAATTCCTTAAAAATCATTCGGCCTTTTTCCCACTTTGGTTTTTTGTCTCAACCACTCATTTAACGACGGCAATGCGCCCCCGAAGTTTCATTCACCAACGAGGTCCGAAAACTATTTTTACAGCCCTTAAAGTACAAGAATTCTTTAAAAATGATACGGCTTTTTTCCCACTTTGGTTTTTTGTCACACCTACTCGTTTAACGTCAGCAATGCATCCCCGAAGTTTCATTCACTAACGAGGTCCGGAAACTATTTTTTACAACCCTTAAAATTCAAAAATTCTTTAAAAATCATTCGGCTTTTTTCCCACTTTGGTTTTCTCTTACAACTACTCATTTAACGCCACAAATGCACCCCCGAAGTTTCATTCACCAACGAGGTCCGGAAACCATTTTCTTACAACCCTTAAAATACAAAAATTCTTTAAAAATGATACGGCTTTTTTCCCACTTTGGTTTTTTGTCAGAACTACTCATTTAACGTCGGCAATGCACCCCCCGAAGTTTCATTCACCAACGAGATCCGGAAACTATTTTTTACTACCCTTAAAATTCAAAAATTCTTTAAAAATCATTCGGCTTTTTTCCCACTTTGGTTTTCTCTTACAACTACTCATTTAACGCCAGAAATGCACCCCCGAAGTTTCATTCACTAACGAGGTCCGGAAACCATTTTCTTACAACCCTTAAAGTACAAAAATTCTTTAAAAATGATACGGCTTTTTTCCCACTTTGGTTTTTTGTCACAACTACTCATTTAACGTCAGCAATGCACCCCCGAAATTTCATTCACCAACGAGGTCCGGAAACTATTTTTTACAACCCTTAAAATACAAACATTCCCTAAAAATCATTCGGCTTTTTCCCACTTTGGTTTTTTGTCACAACCACTCATCTAACGTCAGCAATGCACCCCCGAAGTTTCATTCACCAACGAGGTCCGGAAACTATTTTTACAACCCTTAAAGTACAAGAATTCTTTAAAAATGATACGGCTTTTTTCCCACTTTGGTTTTTTGTCACACCTACTCATTTAACGTCAGCAATGCACCCCCGAAGTTTCATTCACCAACGAGGTCCGGAAACCATTTTCTTACAACCCTTAAAATACAAAAATTCTTTAAAAATGATACGGCTTTTTTCCCACTTTGGTTTTTTGTCACACCTACTCATTTAACGTCAGCAATGCACCCCCGAAGTTTCATTCACCAACGAGGTCCGGAAACCATTTTCTTACAACCCTTAAAATACAAAAATTCTTTAAAAATGATACGGCTTTTTTCCCACTTTGGTTTTTTGTCACAACTACTCATTTAACGTCAGCAATGCACCTCCGAAATTTCATTCACCAACGAGGTCCGGAAACTATTTTTTACCCTTAAAGTTAAAAAAATCGTTAAAAATCATTCGGCATTTTTCCCACTTTGGTTTTTTGTCACACCTACTCATTTAACGTCAGCAATGCACCCCCGAAGTTTCCTTCACCAACGAGGTCCGGAAACTATTTTTTACAACCCTTAAAATACAAACATTCCCTAAAAATCATTCGGCTTTTTCCCACTTTGGTTTTTTGTCACAACCACTCATCTAACGTCAGCAATGCACCCCCGAAGTTTCATTCACCAACGAGGTCCGGAAACTATTTTTACAACCCTTAAAATGCAAAAATTATTTAAAAATCATACGGCTTTTTTCCCACTCTAGTTTTTTGTCACAACTACTCATTTAATGTCAGCAATGCACCCCCGAAGTTTCATTCACCTTCGAGATCCGGAAACTATTTTTTACAACCCTTAAAATACAAAAATTCTTTAAAAATCATACGGCTTTTTTCCCACTTTGGTTTTTTGTCAGAACTACTCATTTAACGTCAGCAATGCACCCCCAAAGTTTCATTCACCCCCGAGATCCGGAAACTATTTTTTACAACCCTTAAAATACAAAAATTATTTAAAAATCATACGGCTTTTTTCCCACTCTGGTTTTTTGTCACAACTACTTATTTAACGTCAGCAGTGCACACCCCAAGTTTCATTCACAATCGAGATCCGGAAACTATTTTTTACAACCCTTAAAATGCAAAAATTATTTAAAAATCATACGGCTTTTTTCCCACTCTAGTTTTTTGTCACAACTACTCATTTAATGTCAGCAATGCACCCCCGAAGTTTCATTCACCAACGAGGTCCGGAAACTATTTTTACAACCCTTAAAGTACAAGAATTCTTTAAAAATGATACGGCTTTTTTCCCACTTTGGTTTTTTGTCACACCTACTCGTTTAACGTCAGCAATGCATCCCCGAAGTTTCATTCACTAACGAGGTCCGGAAACTATTTTTTATAACCCTTAAAATACAAAAATTCCTTAAAAATCATTCGGCTTTTTTCCCACTTTGGTTTTCTCTTACAACTACTCATTTAACGCCACAAATGCACCCCCGAAGTTTCATTCACCAACGAGGTCCGGAAACCATTTTCTTACAACCCTTAAAATACAAAAATTCTTTAAAAATGATACGGCTTTTTTCCCACTTTGGTTTCTTGTCAGAACTACTCATTTAACGTCGGCAATGCACCCCCGAAGTTTCATTCACCAACGAGATCCGGAAACTATTTTTTACAACCCTTAAAATTCAAAAATTCTTTAAAAATCATTCGGCTTTTTTCCCACTTTGGTTTTTTGTCAGAACTACTCATTTAACGTCAGCAATACACCCACAAAGTTTCATTCACCCCCGAGATCCGGAAACTATTTTTTACAACCCTTAAAATACAAAAATTATTTAAAAATCACACGGCTTTTTTCCCACTTTGGTTTTTTGTCACAACTACTCATTTAACGTCAGCAATACACCCCCAAAGTTTCATTCACCCCCGAGATCCGGAAACTATTTTTTACAACCCTTAAAATACAAAAATTATTTAAAAATCATACGGCTTTTTTCCCACTCTGGTTTTTTGTCACAACTACTCATTTAACGTCAGCAGTGCACACCCAAAGTTTCTTTCACAATCGAGATCCGGAAACTATTTTTTAGAACCCTTAAAATACAAAAATTATTTAAAAATCACACGGCTTTTTTCCCACTTTGGTTTTTTGTCACAACTACTCATTTAACGTCAGCAATACACCCACAAAGTTTCATTCACCCCCGAGATCCGGAAAATATTTTTTACAACCCTTAAAACACAAAAATTATTTAAAAATCATACGGCGTTTTTCCCACTTTGGTTTTTTGTCACAACTCCTCATTTAACGTCAGAATTGAACCCCCAAAGTTTCATTCACCCCCGAGATCCGGAAACTATTTTTTACAACCCTTAAAATACAAAAATTATTTAAAAATCATACGGCTTTTTTCCCACTCTGGTTTTTTGTCACAACTACTCATTTAACGTCAGCAGTGCACACCCAAAGTTTCTTTCACAATCGAGATCCGGAAACTATTTTTTAGAACCCTTAAAATACAAAAATTATTTAAAAATCACACGGCTTTTTTCCCACTTTGGTTTTTTGTCACAACTACTCATTTAACGTCAGCAATACACCCACAAAGTTTCATTCACCCCCGAGATCCGGAAACTATTTTTTACAACCCTTAAAACACAAAAATTATTTAAAAATCATACGGCGTTTTTCCCACTTTGGTTTTTTGTCACAACTCCTCATTTAACGTCAGAATTGAACCCCCAAAGTTTCATTCACCCCCGAGATCCGGAAACTATTTTTTACAACCCTTAGAATACAAAAATTATTTAAAAATCACACGGCTTTTTTCCCACTTTGGTTTTTTGTCACAACTACTCATTTAACGTCAGCAATACACCCACAAAGTTTCATTCGCCCCCGAGATCCGGAAACTATTTTTACAACCCTTAAGATAAAAATAAAATATTTAAAAATCACACGGCTTTTTTTCCACTTTGGTTTTCTGTCACAACTACTCATTTAACGTCTGCAATGCACCCCCAAAGTTTCATTCACAGTCGAGTTCCGGAAACTATTTTTTACAACCCTTAAAGTACAAATATTTTTTAAAAATTATACGGCTTTTTTCCCACTTTGGTTTTTTGTCACAACTACTCATTTAACGCCAGCAATGCACCCCCAAAATTTCATTCACAATCAAGATCCGGAAACTATTTTTTACGACCCTTAAATTACAAAAATTTTTTAAAAATCATACGGCTTTTTACCCACTTTGGTTTTTTGTCACAAGAACTCATTTAACGTCAGCAGTGCACCCCCAAAGTTTCATTCACCCCCGAGATCCGGAAACTATTTTTTACAACCCTTAAAATACAAAAATTCTTTCAAAATTATACGGCTTTTTTCCCACTTTGGTTTTTGTCACAACTCCTCATTTAACGTCAGAATTGAACCCCCAAAGTTTCATTCACCCCCGAGATCCGGAAACTATTTTTTACAGCCCTTAAAATACAAAAATTCTTTCAAAATTATACAGCTTTTTTCCCACTTTGGTTTTTGTCACAACTACTCATTTGACGTCAGCAATGCACTCCCAAAATTTCATCCCTTGAGATACAGAAACTATTTTTTGCAACCCTTATATATGCGTAATAACGCAATGCAAATATTGCTAGAAAAAATGAAGAACGCAACCAGTGTTTTAAAAAGAATTATTGGGAATATATGGGGCTCGTACAAAGAGACGTAAAAAAAAAGGTAAGTTGGTAGAACTGTTTTAATTTAATTAGTTGGTATGGTATATACAGCATGATTTTCCACGACGTGGGGAAATAAAATGTACTAGTCTTCTATGTGGGAAAGTTCCTGCAAAATTTTAGTGTGATCCGAAGTAATTTAGTGATTTTTGTTGCATTGAAAGTTGCAAAGATATGCTACTGTTACTTGTCTGTCGTCAGTAACAAATGGCGCAATGAACTTACTTGTGAAAGAACATATCAAAGATATTTACATTTCCTTAATTGGCATAAAAAACTGGCGCATGCGGTCAAAGTGCCGCGTTTTTTGCTTTCGGTCGAACAATCAGGACATCGGCATTTACAAAGTTCCGCCGAAGTTTTGTGTTTTTGTGTTATCGACAGGTTTAAGTAAATATCTCTTATATCTACTTGTTGTATGGTTCACTAGCATAGGGTCAACGTCCTTTCGACTTATTTTGCTATTTTTGTAGTGTGATTTGATTAAAACCAAAAAGTCACTTCTACCTTCTCCAGCTTTGCTGTCAATAGTGTCAATTCCAAGTCTGATAAAGGAGGAAGGGAAGTGATATAGTTGTACCGCTTTACATCAGATTGGTTAAAGTCATTGGCGGCGCATTTATACAAAAAAAAATAAGGTAATTTTCTGTCATATCTTTTTAATTTTTAATTTTTTGAACTCCTTTGGGTGGGAACTAACAGCTTATTGATAAATTTTCCGCATGTCATGGTAAATCACCCGTACACATACGTGTACTATCCACAAGTGCGGATTTAGCTATCTGTCATAGGGGGAGGGGGTAAACTCCCAGATGAGTGCGATTTTTTAATAAATGCAGCACAAATACATTAATTAAATAACAAAATTCGTTGTCTTTGTAATTCATTACTCCCCGTAAATCCGCCCTTGAATCCAGTACTGGCACTCCACTATCTGCCTAGTCTGTTCTTTGTTGAATTTTTGTTACTTATTGTTAGAACACAAAATTTATTGATAACTTGAAATAATAAGGAATAAAATATGATCTCATGTTTCTTTAGAATAAAGAACAATTATATCAGCAATCGAAAAATTTTGTATCTTTCGAAATAGTAAAGCAAATATCAAAAAGAAACTAGTGAAAGCATTATACTCTTCGCCCATTTACTGAGCTTTTTATATAATCATAGCCCGTATTTCGGATGACATTCCAGAGACGGACTCTCAATTACACGATACTATCTAATACTTTTGTAAAGTTACAATCAGAAACATCGGTCGCTAACAATAAGTATTATTGCCACACAAACCAAAAAATCTTTAAATACAAAATTTTTATTTTATAAACCTTAGTGAAAGTCCAGGCGAACGCTTATTGAGATGTTTACATTTCTCTACAGATAAAAAGAGTACCTGACCCTCCCGACAGGTAAAAAATTATTAGACGTATTATATGGTGTCATTACACAGTAAAGTAATTATTCTTAAATATTGCAAGTTCTAAATATTATTTTTTGGTCGACCTAGGACCTAGACAATATCTAGATTTTAAAGATATAAATTGGATTTTAATATTATATAAAACATTAGTAGTTGTAGTTGTATTGAATATTGTTCAATGATATGGAACCCGAAGTATAATAATTATGTTAATAGACTCGAAAGTATTTAAAATAAATTTGTCAAATTCATTTTACATGCATAAACATTAACTCATCGGTTATAAAGTACTAACAGTAAAGGTATGAGTATGAGTGTTGGGGCTATCAACACTGCGTGGCTCACCCGCTCGAAACCCAACGCACACTGCCAAAGCCAAACTAGAGATGAGTTGCTATTTAACAACCTGTTATTTTATAACTGTTATTTGTAAATAGCATTAACAGACTGTTATTTCTGTTCGAAAATAACAGGTAAGAAAACAATAGATAAGAAACACGACGTATTAAAAATGTTTTTGCTAACTGCTGTTAAACTGTTATTGAGAAAACAGCAGTAGTAGGTAATGAAATCGCAACGTAACCGCTAATGTAGTTGAATATATTATTGAAGTTGAATATTATTGTGGGTATCTTGAGTCATCGGCTTTATGTATACACTTTTTAGTTGTTAATTTAATTATAATATATCCAAATCTTTTTGATTTTCTTCTCCGTATGTATATTTTCGATTAACACACACCGAGTTTAAGAATGAAGGGCTGCCATAGTTGAATATTTTTGTAGAAATCTCGAGCCATCCACTTTATGTACTGACTTTTAGCTATTTTTTAAATCATATCTTCGGAGCTTTTATATTTTCTTCTCCATATGTATATTTTCGTTTACCTGCATCTCTAATATTGTCATTGCATACGCTGTGTTTGGCGTGTTTCTATGCTGGTATTTCTTTATTAATTTAACATGAAACAATAATAATTAAATTCAGTGCTTCACTATGCGTCGATTACCCGCTGATATACTATTTCCAGACATGGGTAAGGGAAACTTTCCAATGACCATTTCGGCAGTTTAGTATAATAATGGCGCGTCCATTACCGTAATACAAACGATACAATCGTGGATTTATGAAAACGCCGGGCTAACATTAAATGATGCAAAGCTCAAGTACCTATCAAAGGTACTTACTATATTACCCTGTTATGATCGCACAAGTTTTTAATTACATGGCATGTGTCGTCTAACTCCCATCAACAGGAAAATAGGGATTTACAAGTGATATTCTTAGAGAAACGTCGCGCGGCGTTCTTTTCGTGCCGAATATTTAGACTCATATTTAATTATCTATTGTTAATTACGTGGTATTAATCTGCAATGTAACAGTTTGATTTAATGTTTCCAATTGGATGAGCAGTTAACTACAAAAAGAGATAAGAATTATTATAATTTTGTACTACCCTCCCATGCCGACTCTGCATTTTACGTCAATGTCATCCAAAATATGGGCTCTGATCATTACAGATAAAAAAATTCATTATAGTTTGGCCCATCGGTAATCCGGCGATATAAAAAAAGCTCACAAAAAAAGGTAAAGGGTACCGACCGCCTTTGATTAATGTACCGCCCGCCGGTCCACGTTGTCTATCGCTAGTCCACGTTGA